>MU226638.1:1624748-1665806 GCA_018584345.1 Thuja plicata | reverse complement strand
ATAGGAAAAGATGTTTAGGATATACAGGTGAAGCCTAAGTCCAAGTTGCAGGCAGAGAAAGTCCTGGATTCTAGAATTCAGAAAACAACCAGGCGTAGGGTATACAGAGAATACCTAATAAAATGGTTGGGGTTACCAGAAGCAGAAGCTACATGGATGGACGAAGAAGAATGCAGAAAGCAAGGGATTAGCTCAGCATTGCTGCCGACTAGTTCATCTTAACTTCTCCTTCTCAGAGGGGGGGAGTATGGTGCAGAGCACCCTAGGGTTTAGCTCCAAACCCTAGCAATTCTTGTTGAGTGATCAAAAGGAGCAGATCATAGTTAGTTTTTGGTCCTTGTCATTAAGCCTAAATAGTTCTTCACTCAGTCGCAAAGTCATAGAGCCAGTGGAGAGAAGAAAAATCATGCATCGCACACTCGTGAGCTAGTCATGAGTTAATTTTATTAGTGAGTGAGTGCGCGACGAGGAACTAGTCGCTCAGTCACAGACGGCTAGCAGAAAAGACAGTGCATGACAATGTGACGAGGAGCTCATTGCACAGTTGCGAGTCATTTCACAGTCAGTGAAAACCCGGTGCGACAACGCGACAAGCGCTTAATCGCTCAGTCGCCGAGCAGCAAACAGCTAAGTAGGATGTGCGAGTGAGCGACACCTTGTGCATCGCAAGGTCGTAGGTGACTTGATGGTTAAGTGAAAAGCACGGTGAGCACGTGACTATGGTGTATCGCTCAGTCACAAAGCAAAAGTCATCTTGGATGAAAGCATTGCGAATGCACGACGGGAGCTCATCGCTCAGTCGCGAAGGAATTAACAGCTTGGGTTACAACATGGCGAGTGCGTGACTTGAGCTCATCGCTCAGTCACCGAGACATGGCCAGCTCGTAAAAAATAGTTGTGAGTGCGTGACTGATGTGCATCGCAGACTCGCTAAGAAAGTAGCAGCTCAGATTGAAGTGCAGCGAGTGCGCGACTAATGTGCATCGCAGACTCGCAGAGTAAATAACAGCTCATGGAAAGATAGTGCAGGTATGCGACTTGAGCTCATCGCTCAGTCGCAACATAAAACATAGCTCGGGACAATGCATTGCGGGTGCACGATAAAGAGTTATCGCTCAGTCGCGAGGTAAAAGTCAAGTCGGGGAAAGACATAGCGAGAGCACGACGAGTAGGTAATCGCTCAGTCGCAGACCAAGACATGAAATGTCAATTTCATTCGCGACTATGCGATAAAGAACAAAAATAGTCAAGTGATAAAACATGCTGACGTGTCAGAAGGAGAAAGAGTTGAAAAGTCATAAAATGCCAAAAAGAATGCCACAGAGAAGAATGTCGTCCACATCGTCGACCATGCAGAGAAAGATGGTGATGACAGTTACAGAAGGAAGACGAAGAGCTGAGGCAGTTGAGATTCCTCAAACGGATAGGAAACCTAAAAAAATGGTTACAGACTAAGAAGAGGCTAAGGATAAAAAGAGAGAGAAAGGAACCATTGAGGGGTTGTTGAAGAACTTAGAAATTGAACAGGATAGCACAGTAGATTTGAGATTACATTGTAATTTGTAGTTTTCAATAAAGAAGAGTGTTCTGTGTGTTCTGTATATTTTCTGTTGTGTACAAAATTTAGTAGAGTAGTATTCTGAGTTCATTTCAGTTTAATGGATACCTTTTGACTCTCATGATCAGGCGTATGGAATGTGACTATCAAAAGGTACCCATCATGTATTTTTATTCTTGTTTTGTGTTTGTGTTTGGAACTAAGGAGAGACTAGTCAGAGTTGGAAACAAGTCCTAGGCGAGCTAGATGGTCTGGCTAGGAAACTTGTAGAGAAAAGAGATAGAGTGAGAAAGGTGCATGACTGATCTGATTTAGTCATGGAGAGTAAGATGAGATGAGGAGTGAAACACTTCGGTGGGTAGGGAACCTAGGAAAGAGGGAATAGGATAGTCCTTCTGGTTAGGGTCTGAGAGCAGCCCTAAGAGACTCAAGGGTGAGTCTAGAGAGTCCTGAATTGAATAGGATTCCTGGTGAGATTCCTAGAAAAGAGTAGGAGTCTCAGAGAGCAAGGTGACCTCCCCATCAATACTACTTACACATATTTTGGTCTTGGATTGATCATAACTCTTTTATGTCCTGATGATGTTTAACTAGGGGCATCCAAGTGGTTATGAATTTTTATTGATTCTCAATTGATGTTGTTATACCTCCCGAGTTACTCCATGACGTCTGTGCAAAGACAAAGAGCCACAAGGATGGGGGTATAATGTTTTCTCAATTTTTTGCATATGGTAATTGTTCCCAATGATCCTACAAATTTCACCTAACTTGGATGTTTATGGTAAGAGTAGCCACTATGTGTGGATAGTTGTATATATCTCAATCTTTGTTATGTGTAAACTACGGTGAGGTTGGAACAATCTCCTTGTTTGTTTTCTAATTCAGATTCTCACTAAGGTATACGAAGCATAATTTACCCAAGGATATGAATTCTCAAGGTCATTGCGAGTTCAATATCTTTCCTTAGATAGATATTGATATAATATAAGGAAGGTGACTTTTTTTTTATCCTGGTTTCTATGCCTTGATACCTAAGTCTATTTCTAACTTTTAAAAATAAAATATAGTATTCATAATTTCATAATATCTGTGGCTATTAGTGATGGTTGTACTATTAGGTGGTATCCATTCCAAAAGGTTCCCAATGATGAATAAAATGTTGCAATATTTGCTAATCAGTGACAAGTCCTAAGAGTCTACATATAACTGCATTTAAAGGTTGTGTGATGCATTTTTAAGGAATTAAAAACATTTGGGAATTTGTGCTGAAAAGTGATTTCTATATTTCTTCTTCTAAAGAAACAAGTTAATTACAGCCATCCATATTACTAATATATATATCGTTGCACATCCATCGTATACATTTTGCATTCATAAAAAGAAACAACAGAAAAATACAAAAACAAAGCATCCATATATTGCATTTTTACTTTTACATCCTAAAGTGCATCCATACATTCTACATTACATACAAAAAAACTCAAAACCATCCATTTTGCATATTCACATAACATCATTTGAGACATATTTATATCAGTAAAGCAACATAAAAATGATGTCATCATCTAAATCTAACTCATCAAGAAACCAAGATATCCTCACATGTGCAAATAACTCTATCAAACCAAAGAGACAATCATAAGACATATCAAGATCAGAAGCTACATATATGTGGGTTGGAAAATGGTACAAATCAAACAAAATATGGCATAAAGAGTATCATCATATCAAGGGGTCAGAATGAATTATATGTGTGTGTGTGTGTGTGTGTGTGTGTGTGTGTGTGTGTGTGTAGAAAAAGAGGATCTCACCAGGATCGAGATATACAATATAAACTCAAATATACAAAATGAGATAGACTATCTCAGCTCTAGCTTCCCCCCTCTCCCTGATCTGGAGGAGGAGGAGGAAGTACAAATGGAGGTGGAGGAGGCATTTCCCCCTTAGATAACCATGAAAATGACACTGCTCTCTGCCCCTTTAGCACTGTCGCATGATAAAGAACATAGTAGTATGTGTCCCTTTGTCCCTGATGTGTGGCCATGCGAGCCTATATGTCTCTCTCTGGTTGGAGTCTCTCCATTTTCCTGTCCCTATCTACAAGCAATGCATCTGATATGGAAAGCCTCAACTCTACTACTATGGTTCTCACCTCTAGAGCTATGATATGTGCCCTTAGTTTCTCTCTCTCCTACTCTCACTACAAAAGAGTGTCACCATCCCTGCCAAATCCCCTACTTGTATCCTATCTTGATGACCTATCCTATGATCTATCCTATCCTCTATCTAGCTATCTCTACTTCTGCCTCTGCCTGTCCTGCTCTCCTATAAATAATGGCCCTGGGTCCATCCTAGCGGCAACAAATCTGAAGTGGGTGCGTCGATCCTCTCCACTACCACTAGCAACCTCTGCATAGCCACCCCCGACACCACCACCCCTGTCATCTCTGCCATCATCACCCTCATCTAGAAGTGAATATCTCCCATCTCTCCCTCTATCTCAGCCTCCATCCCTCCCTCCATGTCAGCCTCTACCCCTATCTCTCTATACTCCTCCCCTCCCTCTAGCAGGATGCTCATCTAGATCATAATCAATCAGCTCCTCAATACAAGGAATGGGCTCCTCTGGCTAGGTGAAACATGGAAACTGATACTAAAGCATCTCTATAGCATACCCATTAGAAACACCTACATCAACAACATCAAGGTGAAGGTACCAATTTACTCTGACCATGTCTTGGATCTCCTGATAAGTTGTCTCGTACTGCAACTGGACACCCCATAAGTTGAATCAATATTATCAATCTTTGAACTACAACCAAGTTTAGAATTGGTATCTTTAGAATCTTTTATTAACCTTTGTATGACAACCAAGTTCAAAGTCAATTCTATTAGTTTAGTTTGATCAAGTGCAAGACTAATCTCATCAACATTTTGTTTGACAACCAAGAATGGAATTCTCAATCTTTCTGAAGTCAAAATAAAAAAAACTTTCTCTGAATGAATGTGTTGCTCACACATCAATTCAAAGAGGAGGAAATGTAACCACCTGGATTTGGTCTATTACAACTATAGACCCTATTTTTCCTAAGTGTGATCATACCCCTAATTATGTCATGATAATGTTACTTTGGCATAATTCATTTTAAATCAAATTTAAATATCCTAGGTGATTTTTATCACTGAATTATATTAACTATTATAGCCATACAACTCAAATCAATTCAAACCAATTAAATCAAATCAAATTCAAATGTGGCTATAGTATTTAATTATAAAGGAATTAAATAAACCCTAAATCAATTGCTCATTTGCAAATGAACCCATTCCCCTATTAAAAAACAATAAAATGCTTAAATAATTAAAATCCTATATATTTAAATGAATTATGTCAAATAATTCATTTCATTTATATTCCCCTAAACCCCAACCTAACCTATCTCAACCACTTCTACCGTGGTTCTAACCCATCCCAACCTATTCCCCCCATGCTAATCTAATCCTAATCCCAATTCTATCCTAACCCACCTCCTAATGTTGTCATATTCCATTAAGGAATGATTAATAATCCCACCCACTTGAGAAAGTCAAGGAATCTCAAGATTCCTTCCCTCAAGTCCACTTTCTCAAGCCACTCTCTTACACCCTTCCCATGCTTCTTTAAAGCTCTCATTAATGTCTTATTAATGAATATTCCTTAAGCCCATGTCTCAACCATGCCTATTAAATGCCCAAGGCATTTAATTCTCTTACACCACCATTAATGAGTTCCTCAACTCATTAATGCACCTTGTTCGCCCTCTCTTTCTTCATTCTTCTATAAATAGAAGACATTTTTGGGAGAAAATAAGCCTTCATCTCATATTATAAAATACATTGTTATGCTATTAAGATTTAGATAGCTTCATTTTCGTTTCATAGTTTCATAACCATGCATTGTTATAATGTCCATTTTTAGAACTATAATGCATTGCTTAATGATTACTAGCTTGTTTTAATTCAAATCTTTCATGCTAAGTCGTATATGTCACTAATAGTAGCATAATCTAAGGGATATTATGTTATTAATCATACTCTTCTTAGTTATAAATCAATAGGTCGATATTAGTTGGCTTTATATGCTCATCTAACCTCTTTTTAGCTATTGAAATGATCTATCGAAGTGTTGTGTCTTTCTTAAACAGGTGCAAAAATCACACACACATGAGGATCTCATGGATTGCCTGGGTGGGGAAATGTACTTTACTACGTTGGATTTGAAAATTGGTTATTATCAAATGAGGGTGACATTCAAGACCATGAAATGGAAAATGACATTCAAGACCACAAATGGGTTATATGAATGTCTTGTGATGCCATTTGTCCTCAAAAATGCTCCGAGGACATTCATGAGGCTCATGAATGAAGTTCTCAAGGACTTCAGAGGGAATTTTTTAGTTGTATATATCAATTATATACTCATATTTAGTAAGACAAAAGAGGAGCATATCAAGCATGTAGAGGCTATGTTGCAGAGATTACATGAAGATAAGCTGGCTATCAATCTTGAAAATTGTGAGTTCTTCAAGCAAGAACTAGTATACTTGGAATTTGTAGTGTCCAAAGGGTCTTTGAAGATGGACCAAGATAAAGTTGTAGCTATCCTAAACTGGACACACCCTACCACAGCCACTGAGGTAATAAGTTTCCATGTCTTATCCCAATTTTATAGGAAATTTATCAGGAAATTTAGAGGTATTTGTGCACCTTTATTAGAAACCATTAAGGGTGTGGTCAAAGCTAAGTTTAGGTGGACCTTAGAAGCATGGAAAGCCTTTGAGATGTTGAAGAAATAAGTAGCCACTAAACCTATGGACTACAATTGCCAAGTTTTGAAAAACTACTTACTATTGAGTGTGATTCAAGTGGGATGGTAGTAGGGGGTGTATTGAGTCAAGAAGGTACGCCAGTAGCCTTCTTTAGTGAGAAATTAAATGAAGCTAAGACAAAATACTCTTCTTAGGACTTAGAACTATATGCCTTAGTTCAGTCACTTAGAAAGTGGAGGCATTATCTATTGCCCAAAGAATTTTTTTTGTTTTCTGAAAACCAAACCCTTAGTTATATTAATACTCAGGAGAAACTAAGCAATAGATATCTGAAATGGATGCAATATTTACAAGCATTCACATTTACAATTAAGCATAAGAAAGGGAAATTGAACAAAGTTATAGATGGACCAAGTAGGAGATTTTTGAAAATCCAAGAGGTTTAGTTGAATAGCATTGGAATTGATAGTTTTAGAGATCTCTACAAGGAAGATGAAGATTTTGGTGAAGCATACAAGGTGTGTGTTGATTTTCAGAATCATTTCCATAGCAAGTTTTCTGATTTTACTTTACAAAATGGATTGTTATTTAAGGGAGATTAGTTGTGTGTGACAAGAGGTTCCATGAGAGAGAATATCATACTGGAGAAACACAAGGGGTGTTTGAGTGGTCACTTTGGTATGAACAAAACCTTGGATCTTGTGAAAAGGTTCTACCATTGGCCAAAGTTGGTAAGAGATGTTACTAGATATGTTGATCAGTATGTCATATCCATGAAAGCCAAAGAAGGAATAAGAAATGCAGGTTTGTACCAACCTTTACCAGTCCCTAATAGGCCATGAGAGTGTGTGAGCATGGAATTCATAGTAGGTCTACCCAAAACAAAGAAAGGATATGACAACATATATGTAGTGGTTGACAGATTTAGCAAAATGGTACATTTCATTCCCTGCAAGACTACTCATGATGCTAGCCACACAACTTATTTGTTCTTTAAGTAGATTGTGAGAATTCATAGTTTTCCCCTAAGTATTCTATCAGATAGGGATGTAAAATTTATGAGCCATTTCTCAAGAACATTATGGACTAGATTGGGTACTAATCTATCTTTTGGTTCATCCTACCATCCTCAGAAAAATGGCCAAACTATGGTGGTCGACAGAGTGTTGGGTAACCTATTGAGGTTCCTAACTAAGGATGTATGGTCAGACATGGGATGTGGTTATTCCCCAAGTAGAGTATGCATACAATGATAGCAAGAACAAAACCACAGGGAGAAGCCCATTTGAGATAGTTTATGGGATGCACCCAAGAGGTGTGTGTGAGCTTAGGGATATTGGATGTATGGATTATAGGAGTGGTCATGTTGAGGACTTTACTCAAACCATGAAAGACATCCAAGACCAAGTAAAGAAGACCATACAAGACAATACACAAAATTTGAAGGCCAAAGTTGATGAGAAGAGGAGAGACATTCAGTTTGAGGTAGGTGACTATATGATGGCTCATTTGAACTAATCTATGTTACAAAAAGGTTTCCCTACTAAAATTTAGATGAAGAGGGTGGGACCTTGCAAGGTCATAGACAAATATGGGGCTAATGCATACAAAATAGAGCTACCTTCAGATTTGAGCATATCTCCAGTGTTCAATGTACAAGATTTGATCCAATTCAAAAGGAAGATAGAAGAGAGTGGTCAAAGTAGTCAAGGGGTCAGTGGTGATGTTGAGGCTACTGTATTACCTCCCAAGCCACAGTTACAAGCTGACAGAGTTCTAAATTCAAGGGTCAATAAGACTACAAGGCACAAGGTGTACATGGAACACCTCATAAAATGGAAGAATAGACCTAAATTAGAAGCCTCATGGATTGCAGAAGAAGACTTCAAAAAGGTGGTCATCTCTGAAGACATGTTCTCCACATGAGTGACCTAACTTTCCTTTGTGGGGGACTATGGTGCAGGAGCACCTAGGTAGGGCTACAATGTAACCTAGAGCTTCTAAGTTGTTTTGGCTTGTAGTGGTCCTAGCCACACCACTATTGAAATAATAGGACTAGGTGAGTCCTAGGAGGTTTTTATTTATATGAGGAGGTCTATTTAGGTTTTTAGTGATGTTATTTTCAGTAATGTCCAAAGTTTCTCTTTTGTTCCATATTGCCAATGTTGGGGCAATAGTGAAAATGATCCATCCAGGGGTAAAATTGGACAAGAAAGGGTTTAAAAAACCTATTTTATGTTTAATTAGCCTAACTATGCAATTGGCTAAGTTCTTGAGGTGTTTGTTCATGTTTTATGTAAGTTGACAACATTGACAACATTTATTGCAATAATGTATTTTAGGGAATTGGAGGGTTCTAACTGTCTAAAAATGTTGGGTTAGGACCATGGAAACCTATTTAAGACCTCCCTTAACCTTGTGAATAGGTTGGTTGATTTTGAAAAGTTATTGTACGGACTATATTATCAATGAAACAGTTGCAGTTCTTGTTTTTCTGAGCATTTTGTATTTTCATGGATTAGATTTTGTACTGTAACTCTTGAATATGTTAGGGTAGTGTGTTTTGAGATTCTTTGTGGTGGTAGATTTTTATTTGGTGTTAATTTAGTTAGTTTTGTAAATTATTTTTGTTTTAAACCAATCACTAGTCTAAACCAAGCCACTTCTAGAAATGTGGTCATAAGTCCTCTTCCCATCATGGAGTTTCACAAGCCTTTTGGATTAGAAAGATGACTCCATGTACATATTTTACAATGAAGGAGGGGCCCTGGAAATTAAGGGAGCTAGTTTTTATGTGATCCCCTAGGCGAGCCAGAGATGCATGGCTAGGGATCAGAGGAAGTTACAGAGTTTATTGGAGGGATTGAAAGAATTGATTTCTTCAATCATGGATTATAGATGGGCATTGTGGTGTATGGAGGAGGCCCAACTCAAAGGAGAATATTGGGTGAGGATTTTTGAATGGAAAGAAACAAAGTCTTTGTGCAGACAATCTTAATGCTTGAAAACCCTAATTTTTAGGCATGATTATAGGAGCCACTGTACAGACACTTTTGGGAAGTAAGACCTAGAAAATATTTATGGCCTTGATAAAAGGTATCATAATCCAATTCTATTTTTCCAACTTGTTAAGGATTTTTGCAAGATATTTGGGAAAAAATGCCTAATTAGGCCTAATTCTTGTAGCCCTATTTTGGGTGAATTTGACTTTGTTCTTGGCACTGGTTTAGGGTTCCATGGTAAAGGGTGTTTGTAGACATTGGATTGGATCCAATTAACCATCTAGAAGAGAACCTCTAAATATTGAAGGTTTATTGATCAATTTGGATCAATTTGTGAAGATGGGCAAGAAGAGCACTATGGCTAGGTGTTGAGTAGTTTGATTTCCTTATTGGTGTACTCAAGCTGAATTGGAGTGGGATCTTGTGGAAAGGATCCTTGAAGGTTAGGGTTAGTGAAGAACCCAGATTAGGCTGGAGAAGAGGCCTATTGAAGAACCTAGTGGAGGATAGGGTAGGAGATCAAGGCTTGTTGTTACATCACCGTGCATGTTCTTTTATATTTGCAAAATAACATTGCTCTTTATATTTGAAAAATCATCATTTCAAACTTCTATGCAGACTTAATTTATAACTGTGCTGATTTAATACTATTTACTACATTTTCAATAGTCTGTGGAATTTTGAGTGATATCATTAAAGTCTTCCCCTTATTACTTAAATCTGCACCTTCACCTTGATGTTTATCCTATTCGACACTGTTCTTTAATAATTATTTCTACACATTATTATTTAAATCTATACCTTAATCTTTATCCTTGCTTCTATCTTTTAATCCTTGTTTCTCCACAATTAGCCGCATATCTTTCCATGTGTCACTTAATGATTTTCTCTGTCAATCCACCTGGGTGCCTGCATCATCTTCCTCTACCTAGACCCGCCATCTATCGAACTACCACATGTCAGCTAGGCGTGATCCCTCAATGGTAACTTGGGAGCATCTTTGGTTCACGCCATCATGCCCATCATCCAATCTTACCTTGGGATCTATGTCAATCAAACCTAGATGTGATGCAAATTTTCCACGTCATTGTAACGCCCTGCCAAGGAACCAAAGAGAGATTATCCTAGAACATGATACTAAGTTTGATGAATAATTTTTTTTCCTAAAGTTTACACAATAAGACATACATTAATGCGAAAGAAAATACCATTTACTCACATAACACATCCAAACATAGATTACAAGACTCAAGGGTTCCATGATGTTGAAAAAATATTCCATTTTGATAGATATAACAAATAACACTTACAAATGATAATTATAATGCTTATGGATAACCATGAAACCTACATAAACACACATCCACTGCACATGTCGCAGGGTATGTAGTAATCACTCTAACAATATAATATACAATATCTAGATTAGGTATCACATACAATACTCTAATACAAAATTACAATAATGAATGAAATGATAACTACATATCCACCAAGAAGAAACATAAAGAGATCATCTGCATAAGAAACATCAAGCACTGGAGAAAGGATGTCAAATCTCAAATGGTAAAGAATCACTACCACCCATTTGTGTGGAACTACAAAATCCCACCCCACCATGTTGAGGAGATAACAATAGACCACACTCAGATATCCAAAACCAAATAAGGAAGCAATTGCTAAGCAAGGGATCCTAATAGCTCTCTAACTTCAGGTGTACTATACATAATGAAAGGTAAGACTTGCTACTCCAAAGGCAACTGATGTCTATAGGAAATCTAGACTGTGTATAGGAAGTTTTCATCATGTATGTCAAAACCTTAAGTTTTGTCCTAGAGATCCCAATGGATCCCGACACTCAAGTGACTATACATGACATCAATGACCTCTCAAACTGACAAGGACACTAACTATGCCAGATACACACCCCTTGAGGAAAAAAGAATCATCTCATCCTCCATATTAGCCTACAATAGCACTCAAGCATGGGTGAGGAAACACATCTTATTAATTCATTTTAAGAGCTCTCAATTATACATTAAGTTATCACTTATTAAGTTTACTTACAATAAGCGATCCTAGCAACCACTTACAGGCTCTGACACTTATTGCAAGCCACCCCCTACTACACATCTAGGTAACCTACCCTAGGGTCACAGATCCTACATAGATCTAGCATAGGTCAAAACCCAAGTATACCCAATCTAGTTCCCCACACATAACATGAATGATCACAATGGTCACTACAACATTTGGGGTCAAATTTTGACGCCAATTTGCGATGGCACTACCCTTTATGTGTGATTTTTGTGTTTTTTTTCCAAGTCCCCCCCATGCTATTATAATAGAAATGGTACTGTTAGAATTATGAAACCTATGTGATTATAAACAAAAAAATAAAAGAAAAAGAAAGGCTCATTTCTAATTTAGTGTGATCGCATACCATCATTCGCGAAGAGGGCCTAGCTGTGGAAGATTGGATTCTTGGTATATGGTAGCAAAAAATTGATTAGGTAGGCATTGGAGCTTTGTATTCTCATTAAATCAACTTCATTTTGATGGCATTTTTTTATTTAATGGCACAATATGAATGTTAATATAGGCATTGTTGGCATTGTTAATAGTGGAAATGTCTTGATGGATCGTGAGTTGCAAGATAGGGCATTATGGATTGTTTATGAGCTCACTATTTAATACTGGCATTGTTTACATCTTTGCATTTTGAATGCTTGATGATCTGGGAGTTTTGAGAGCTAGGGAATTGTTGATATTAGCTTCAAGGCATTGTGTGAAGTGTTTGATCTCTCTTTATTTGTTTTGTTGTTGATAATCACTATGTGGTACTCCTTGTTTATGATCATTTCATGAGGAAATGTCTTGATGGCTCGTGGACTGCAAGTTAGGGCATCATGCATTGTTTATTAGCTCACTATTTAATAATGGCATTATTTACATCTTTGCATTTTGAATTCTTGATGACCTACGAGCTTTGAGAGCTAGGGCATCATTGCTATTACCTTCAAGGCATTGTGTGAAGTGTTTGATCTCTCTTTATTTGTTTTGTTGTTGATATTCACTATGTGGTACTCCCCATTGATGATCATTTCATAAGGAAATGTCTTGATGGCTTGTGGGATGCAAGATAGGGCATCATGGATTATTTATTAGCTCATTTTTTAATATTGGCATTGTTTACATCTTTGCATATGGAATTCCTTATGACCTCCGAGCTTTGAGAGCTAGGGCATCATTGCTATTACCTTCCAGGCATTGTGTGAAGTTTTTGATCTCTCTTTATTTGTTTTTCTATTGATATTAACTATGTGGTACTCCCCATTATGATCATTTCATGAGGAAATGTCTTGATGGCTCACGGGCTACAAGCTAGGGCATCATGCATTGTTTATGAGCTCATTGTTTAATATTGGAGTTCGTTTACATCTTTGCATTTGGAATGCTTGATGACCTGCGAGCTTTGAGAGATAGGGCATCGTTGCTATTACCTTCAAGCCATTTAGTGAAGTGTTTGATATATCTTTTTTTTTTATGTTGATATTCACTATGTGGTACTCCATGTTTATGATAATTTCATGAGGAAAAACATGGTATCTTCTTTCCTTTCTACAACATTCTTCTGAGTGCACATGTCCTATAGCATGTTTTTCTTTTAGAAGTGTATGGATTGACTATGCACATGCATAATTGTAGACAAGGATCAGTAATAAGATGCCATTCATTGCTTAGATCTTTTTGATCTAACCCCCATCTCTCTTTTCTTTGCAGGTTCTGGATCATGCAGAAGCACACTGGAATCATACCTGGGTCAAAAATTCATCACTTCAGGCAATGTATGGTACCATTATTTATGTTCATCCTCTTATGTATGCATGTACTCTTGCATATTCTTTTGAAAGTTGGCTATCCTCACAGCAACCCAGATGATTTTATCTTTTAGTTCCTTTCATTGTATAGTATATACAGGTTATTTGGAATATATATAGTATATACATGTAATCTTTAGATGCAAAAAATTATTTTCCTTTACATGTATCTTTTCATGAAATGAACACAAATTAAACAAGCTCATCTAATAATGCAAACTAGTGTACTATAGTCACTCATCTAGTAATTATGTTACCAATGTACAATGAGGTAACTATTTGTATATATATCAAACCATGAAGATGATGCTTAGGAGACAATGGAGCTAGAGGAATATGTGAAAGATCTAAGTGCTTTGAAAAATAAAAACTCCTAAGGCTTTCAAACACCTAGGAGCCTGTAATAAATTAAAATGGCAGAAAATAGGTCCATGTATGATCTTAAGGAATGTTTTATCTAATGCCTATGAAGTTAAATTTCTAGAGGGCATTAATATCTCACTTGTATTCAATGTCAGTGATTTGTATAAATATTCAAATTTGGAATCATTGTTGAAATTCTTCCTCATGTACTATATATTTCTTCATGTTTAATAGGTTGTAACTCAAATTTCTAAATGTTATTGAACTCAAATAATTGTTAAAAATCTATTTGTGAGTTACTATGCTTCTTGGTGTATGTTTGGACATATCCATAGACACGACAACTCTCGGGTTCTTGTGTATGCATATATGTATGTGTATTTATGTTTATATATGTGTGTGTGTATGTGTACATATACTTATATATTTATATGTATATATACATGTACATACATATATACACATGTGTGTATGTATATGTGTACATATATGTATGTGTAAGAGAGTGTGTGTGTGAATATTTATGTATGTATATGTGTGTGTCTATATATACACACCCACACATACATACATACATGTGTGTTGATTAGTGCACCTGTTATCTGCAACATGACACTTCAATAGATTATTATATTAGTAGAAAAGCATAAAAATCTAGGATTTGAAGCTAAATACTAAAACCGATCTATTGCTTCCTATCTAGGAGGAGTTTTAAGAGTGTCATAATCATGCCCTCAAATTATGCACAAATCAGTGACATATACAACCTAAGAATGGAATATTTGAATCAAAACTAATCTAAATGCTCACTAAACATGCATATTAGCTCTAAAAGTATGATAATAACAATGCATGATATCAAAAATTCTATGCAATATGAATTCATAATTAATCTAAACAACATAACAATTCTTTTCAATTCTAAAATTAAGGGCAATTTAAGCTCAAAAACTCATTCTATTTATATAAGAAATGAGGAGAGAGAGAGGGACAAGGTTCATTAATGGAGGTGTAAAAACCATTAATGAGGTGTAATAGGCACTAATGCCAAAGGCTTTGATGAGGCATGGGCTTGAGGAATCTCCATTAATGATGCATTAATAAGAGCAATTAAGAGGCATGGTGAGGGGTGTAAGTCCAAGCTTGAGAAAGTGGACTTAAAAAGAGTCAAGCTTGAGAAAGTTGACTTTCTCAAGTGGGTTGAGTTCCTAATCACAAAATTAGGAATGTGACAACATAAGGAAGTGGGTTAGGATAGGATTAAGATTAGGATTAGGCTTAGCATGGGGGGAATAGGTTGGGATGGGTTTGAACCCAGGGTTAAGGTGGTTGAGATAGGTTAGGCTAGGCTTAAGAGGAATATTAATGAAATGAATTATAATTAATATCTTCATCCAAAAATAGAGAAATTAATTATTTAAGTCTTTGAATGCTTTAGATAATTAATTAGGACTATAGCCAATTAATTAGATTAATTTACGCTAGAAGATAGGATTTTGCAAGTGATTAGATATATTAGGGATTTATTTAATTCCTTTTAGATTAATTACCTTAGCCCTGTTTGATTTGAATTGATTTGAATGTATATTTATTTGATTTGATTGGCTTAGGTGATTAATAAAATTTATGAACTAGATCACTTAGGAGATTAAATTTGATTTGAAAGAATTATGCCAGTTGATTGAAGAGTTGTCTGGACATAAATGGGTGTATGATCACACTTAGGGAAAATAGGGTCTATAGTCAAAGAAGACAAAATTAGGGTGGTTACATTTGCCCCTCTTTGAATTTATGTGTGAGAAGCGCATTGATTCAAAGAAAGTTTTTGATGTTTGACTTCAGAAAGATTGAGAATTTTGCTCATGATCGAAAGAAATGTTTGTTGAGATCAGTCTCGCACTTGATTGAACTAAACTGATAGAAATGAATTTGAACTTGATTGAACAAAGGTCAATAAGAAATGATCTTAAAGATACCAATTCTAAACTTGGTTGTCGTCTAAAGATTGATAATACTGATTCCAAAGTTGGTTGTCATCTGAAAGTCAGTATAAAGCTACCAGAAGCTTAATAAGAGTCTAAGAAAATGTAGACATAGGATATCCAGCTTGTGAGAACTAAAGCCTTCAATCCAACAGTTCTGACTTAGTCAAGGAACCACCATGACTTTAGTTTTTTCATAACCAAGTCATTTTTAATGTTGTTATGAGAAAGAATTTGATTGATGATAATGTGATCATGCCCCCTCAGGAATAGAATCGAAGGAAAGAAATAAAATCCCTCTATTGAAATGATGTATCACTTGTAAGAGTAGATAGGGCAAGAAGGAATGGAGTAGAAGAAGTGGAGAAATGGGGGTGTGTTTAAGAGTAAACACATGAGAACCAAGTTAATTTTGTGAAAATGTGAGTGGTGGGACTGATAAAATGATGTCAGACTAAGATTTTTGATAAAATGTGTAATTTGACAGATTTACGGAACAGATAGAGCAATTCTGCATGTTCAGGAGTTGTCGCAAAAAGTTTACTGTACTATGTAAAATGCCTTAGGCACCCTCGATTTGGTTCCCGATTGAGATAAATAGATGGAGAGGCTTAGAGCAAAGAGAGACACACATGTTCAGACTATATTGCACCAGGCACAAAGAGCGACCTATTATTATTCCTTATACCATGTTGTAGTGCCAGAGGGACAGAGAGATGTATCATTTTCACAGTTGGCCCACTAGTTAGAGGGGGCCATGCCACCTCTAGTAGTTCCATTTTTACCACCTCCTCCTCCTCCAGATCATGGAGAGGGGGGGAGTCAGAGTTGATGTTGTATCTTGTCACATATATTTATATTATATATCTGGAGCCTTCTGAGAGCATTCTTTTGTATGATGAAACTTTATACATGTATATCTGATTCATCCTAACATTCTAAAATTTTGATACTCTTTGTGTAGACTTGTGCCATATTCTTGATATGTACCATGATTTTGATATATATATATATATATATATATATATCTGATGCAACTATTTCTGATTTTGATATGTTTGATATGTTTTTTTGATAGATGTTGATGCACATTAGATTTATCTTGGTCTCATGATGAGTTAGAGTTATATATGATGACATCATTTATGTATTTTGGATTTATCACTGATATAAATATGTTTCAAATGAGACTATGTGAATGTGTAAATGTATGTTTTTGGAGTTTTTCTTATGCAAGTAAAATGTATGGATGCACTTAGGATGTAGAAATAAATGCTTTGTTTTTGTATTTTTCTATGGATATGCAACAATATGAATATCAGTAATATTGATTTGATGTGATTAAAATGGATTTAGAAGAAAAATTGAAATCATTTTGAGCTCAAATTTCTTATGCCTTTGTTTCTTTCAAAAATGAATCATGCAATCTATAAATGTAGCTATATGCAGACTCTTAGGACTTGTCACTAATTCATAGATATGGTATAATTTTTATCATCATTGGGCACTTTTGAGAATAGATACCACTTGATATTACAACCATCACTAAGACCCACTGATATTATGAAAGTATGAATACTATGTTTATTGGATGAAATGTTAGAAATAGACTTAGGCATCAAGGCATAGAAGCCAGGATAACAAGCTATTCACCTTCCTTTTAATATATCAAAATTTGTGTAAGGTAAGATATTGGACCCGCAATGACCTTGAAAATTCATATCCTTGGGTACATTATGCTTTGTATACCTTGGTGAGAATCTGAGTTTAGAAAACAAAAAAGGAAATTGTTTCAACCTTACCATAGTTTACACATAACAAAGATCAATATATATGTGGCTATTCACTCATGTTGGTAGCTCTTATCATAAACATCCAAGTTAGGTGAAATTTATAGCATCATTTGGAACAATCAACTTACACAAAAAACCAAGAAAACATTATGCCCCCCGTCCTTGCAACTCTTGGTATTTGCACAGATGTCAAGGAGTAACTCGGAAGACAGAACAACTATCAATTGAGAATCAATCAAAGAAAAATCATAAATGCTTATATTCCGCTAGGAAAAACATCATTAGTGCATAAAAGAGTCATGATCAAACCAAGATCAAACTATGTGCTTAATTAGTATTGAGAAATACTATTGATTCATTTGTCAAGCGTAGTAGAGATTCATCAATCAAAATTTAGATTTTAAGCAATATGTATTCCATGTCTGTGTATTTTTCTTGTTTACAATCCAATGTAGGTCTTAGGAACACCATTTACATGAGTGTAGTGTTTGTGCCATCCTTGTTTCCTGAAAGTGATAGTTTGGTATAAGCATCGAGAAGCATTGTGTCACAAGAAAAACCATCCTATGATGACCTAGTAGATGTAATCTATCACGCTATCAAAGATGCCCCCAATGCGAAATGACTTGTGTAATACCCCAAAATTGGCACCTTACAATTCTAATCAATTTTGGTGCATTTCTTCAAATTCTCATCATCGAAGTCCTATTGTACTAGGCAAATTCTCCTTCCTAATTGTCTTTAATTGAATTAGTCTCAAATGCAGAAAACCTAAATTTGCATAAATCTTACACCATATCTAATTCCTAAATTTTCAAGATTTATTAGCTAAAAATCCCTATGATTAATTAATTTAATTCTAAAGTCCCAAGTGCTTTTAAATTAAATTAATCCCACCCCCTTTTTTTAATACACATCAAGGGAATTGAATATTATTTGGTTATTTGAATAGATTATCCTCGAATTTAATAATTCAAACAATGTGAAAAGTCACCCATGTGGAAATAATTAATTTATTTAATTAAATAATTCCTTCATATTTGTCTCACCTTCCTCCATGAAGATGAAGAGTCAGCCGTTTCTTCCCAAGAAACTCTGCATCCTCTCTTTAAGCTTTTCTATATTATGGACCTTCTTTCCTTCATTTGAGGAGGGCAATTTTAGTGTCTCAATTCTCTCATATTTCCAAGATTTTATTGCATATTTAGTGTAATCTCAGTTAGATTAATGTCATTCTTCATCTCAATTTAGTTTATTTATTTATCAAGTAGTTTAATTATGTTATCTCTTTCAAGTTTCTTAGCTTAAAATTTGCATCTTCATTCCTAGATTACAATTGCATCTCTCATATAGAATAAATTTCATTTCAATTTTAAAAGCTTCCAAATCCTCTATTTTAGCAATGATCTATGGTTGTTGGCTCTCATTCTAAGATTAATTAAACACCCCAACTAAATAGGAGGCAACAAGTTGATTCAATCGATATTGTGGAATGAGCAATTCATGTTCATCTTCACGATTCAACGATTGAGAAATGAATATGTTGTGTTGTGGCTGATTTAGAGGTCAACATTCAGACACATACATTTTGGCACCCATCATGGGGCAAAAAATTGATTTCTGACCTCACTCTCAAAAATTTTCTAACAAAATTTTGTACTACGTCGTATGTCCGTACTTCTCTTTGTATGAATTCTCGCGTGAGAATTCTGAGCGTACCATGCAAAGTTGTGCTTTCATTATAAATCTCTCACGTGACAAAGAAATTTCTCATGCCAACTATTGCATTTCCTCATGAAAATTCTTGTACTTCCTCACACGAGACTTGGTGACAGTCTCTGGAATTTCACATTTTCTACAATTACTGTTACTATTTTCCTAATTATTTTCACATATTTTTTTTATCTCTCTAATTTCTCTGACAACGTAACATTGGGCTGCAGGTCTCTTGATGAAGACATAAACTTGCTAATGGTTTTCTTTTAGGATGGTTTTTGAAGATCATTTTAAAACATTGTGCTTGTTTATTTCTTTCATCACATAGTATAATTAGGGCCTTATTAAAATTTCTTGGGAATCTTGATAGAAAAATAGGGGAATAGGCTCTTCATTACATGGAAGTGATGCCCATGGATGAATATGAGACACAGACATTGCTAACATGATGGAGATCTAGGGAAGCAAGAAAATTTAACAAACCTTTAGCATGTTCACTTGTTAGGGGATTATGCTTTTCTCTCTTTGAGAGAATCAGAAACCCAAAATCTTGTGAATTGGTTGGTGGAAAGTTAGCTCCGTGATGAATATGTCTTGTGTGTTTGGGTAAGGTGAAGAGGTAGAGAAGTATGCTCTTCTCTCTTTGAGAGAATCAAAAAATCTGACCCTCGAATCTGAGCCAAGTCTTGTGTCACCTTTAGAGGGCCTGTCAAAATTTGAACCTCTGGGAATGACCCAAGTGAGTACACACGTATCACAAGTGATTCCACCTCACTATAATAAAGTATGCTTTGTCAAGTCCAAAAACTCCAAAGCCATGGTAACTTCTTTCTCATGATTCTGACTATCATCTTGAGAAAGCCTTGTCTATTTTACTTAGCAGTGTTGCTCCCAACCCTGTTTGCGGGGGTGTATGACTTTCAAGTGTTGGTGTGGCTGCGAGGCCCAAGCCCTATATCGGCAACACCGAAGGTTATTGTGAATGAAATCCCACTAAAAAATTTCTTAGTTAGTTGCCTACCTAGATCACCTCTGAAAGGAGACATAATCTTTGTGCAAGGAGGGGGAAGAATCTCTCCCCTAGATTCTCACCATAGGTATGCACCTGGACGCTTGAAGGTGGTATATGAAATTGGCCCCTACTTTAAGGGTAACCTTTGAACATATATTATTTAGTCCTTGGAAACACCAAAAACATGGGCACCCTCTAAGGGGTGACATGGTTGTGTGAGGTGCATGCATACACATAAGCAGTGAGGCACAATTTTTGTCTTCTCTACCATTTTTTTGTAGGGATAACTAAGTGCTTGTTTCAAGTCTTAAACTATCCAAACATGATTAAACAAAGACTCCCATGATTCTGCCAAGTTGTCTTGTCTTTGGTAGAACTATTTATGACTACTTCTTGCATCACTATTTCTTGATCAAAACTTTGTGCTTGTTAACGATTTCTTGTCACATTCAAACTAAGATTGTTGATCTGAACTATCATAAAATTGTCCTAAATTTGGAAATTCTGTCAGAGAACAGTCCTGACTGTGTCTCAAAATCTGACTTTTGTGTCAAAAACTAAGTCGATCTGTCAAAACCTGTAGTTTTCTCATGCGAGATTCCAGAAACTGAGCATTTCCTCACGCGAGCTTTCATTTCCTCACACATAGTTAAGCATTTCCTCATGTGAACCAGCATGTTCTCATACAAATCTGTACCTTGGTATCCCAAAACAACGAGCTATTTCCCATTGAATGATGAGTTTTTCACCTGATCTAATTTTTGTCTGAGATCTGATTGCATGTTTCCCTGTCATCTACAGTCTAAAACTAATTGTATCAAGTTGTGAACCAATCAATTATTTCTCAAACTCATTTTTTCTCTTTGTTCTATGTCGTACCTTTCTGTGCTTTTGTACCCTATGATGTGATAGTCACATCTCGACTATTCTAGCCATACTCTCAATGATTTGTGCCGGGTGCATTTCACATCCTTGTTGTTCTAGCCTTTATCTCCTTTTTGCTATTTCTAGAGATAGATTTCTGAGTTGGACCATAAGTCCTCTCTTGTTTCATCTTCATCTATTCCTTTTATGACTAGAAGCGGAAACATATTTCCCATTTGTGGTTCCAAAATAAGTAGAGGTAGATCTTGTAATCAAGGAAGAGGTCATTCCAAACCTATCATTCAATCTAATAACCAAGAGGGATCCTCACATTCCTCCTCTCTGTTCTGTATAGATCCCAGTCCAAATCAGAAACCGGTGTTCCAGTAGTGCTATAATCCCTTATTTCAAAGACAACCTGAACTATTATTTCAAGATCAATAAAACTCATTTCTTCTAGAAGAAAAAAAATTTGGAAGATCGCTTACTTGGGTCAATATTCTTGAAAATCATCACTACCTTATTGATCCTTTTAATCCTATCGATCCTTGTGAACTCATTGATCCTTCCGAACCCATTGACCCCTTTGACCTACCAAAAGTTACATTGGCCATGAACTCTCGGCTCAATACACACACTCACACTGAACCTATGCACACAACACAATCCCACATCAGCAACATGGGAAGCCCTTTCAACTTCCTACAAGGTCAATACAGCGAGGCCCGTGACCAATCTAAAAATGATCAGAGTCAACAAGGTGATTAGCATCACCATTGCCCTCCTCCACATGACCAAAGTCAAGATCAAAACCCAAGCATTTATGAGATCCTCGGTAATGATGATGATCCAATAAATCAAAATGACATAGATGCTATGCAATCTAATAAGGGTCTCATCAAGATGATGGAAATTCTCCTTACAGAAGATAAAGAGAAATATTTTCTAGAATTGGCAAACCAAGGAGTTAAGCTACCCCCAGATTTCAAAGTGGAAACACTTATGACTAAAGAGGAAGAGACTAAGACTACCAAATTGCAAAATACGATTCAAGATATGCAAAACCAAATTAGCCAACTTGTAAAGGATAAGGACAAACCTGCATAATATTTCATGATGCAGAGCATCTGTCCTTTTCCTTTTGATAGGAGTATTCATATGCCACCTTTTCCCAAGGGTGTGGAACTCCCTAAGTATGATAAATATCTGGGTACCACTAATCCTCAGAATCATCTGAGAGAATTTGGGGCCCTATCTATGGATTTTATTCATGATCAAACTTATTTAATGCGTCTCTTTCCCCGAAGTCTGGGTGGACCTGCCATGGAGTGGTTTTCTCAACTACTCACCAGCTTTAAGACTTTTGATGAGATCACAAACTTCTTTATCTAGCATTAATATCACAATATACAACATCCCGTCAACATCACGGACCTTTGCAATCTCAAGAAAAGACAAGGGGATCCATTCCTAACATTTCTCTAGAGATGGAGATAGCTTTGCACCAAGTATCCTTGTAAAATACCCGAATATGAGAAACTCAACATCTTCTTGGACAATCTCACTCTTGATTTTGGGTATCAAGTACAGCTTCAAGGTCCCCTCAATTTTGATATCATGATTAATTAAGCTATGAGGATAGAAGTGTTTATGGTTAAGAAAGGGGAATTGACATTGCACAAAGACAACAAACAAGGTTTCTCCTCTTCCAAAAAAGATAAAGGGAAGTTTTTCAAAAAGAATAGGGATGTTGTGAATGATGGAGTGGTTGATAATGTGACCCCAGTTCCTTCAAAACCAATTTTCAATCTTACTTATAGCATACAAGCGATCAAAACTACTGAAAAGGCTGCAAAAAACACTCAGCCACCTTCAAGATTCTCTAGCAACAAACCTTGGGCCTCTCGACCCAAATGTGAATTCACTTCCTTAGGAGAACCACTTGATGTAGTTTACAAGACTTTTGTTCAAAACCAGGTTCTCACTCCTTTGGACAAGCATCCATATGATCTGTAACTATGACCCCATTGGTGGAACGACAATGCATATTATGACTATCACCAGAAAAAGGGTCATACGACTTCTACTTGTCTTTAGTTGCGCCATAAGATCCAAGATCTGATTGATAATGGTGATATTTTTGTAGATAATCATAATAAGAATTTAGATCACCAATAATTTAAAGATCCCTTTCCTCCTCATGAGAAAGGTGAGTCTTCCAACACTAAGAACAATAATACCAAGGTTAATTACACGTATACCACTAATGACAATGTCATAAACATGGTTGAACCTATCGAAGTTGAGTATTGTGATGTGATTACTATCAAGGGGAGCAAGGATGCTCCTAAGCCTAAGACCCCATTTGTCTTGAGAGGCCCTAGGTCTCGCTCATCTAAACCTGAACTGTCTCAGGATTGTGCAAATATCATTACCAGATCCCACGCTAAGATCACTGTCAAGGGTCCTGACCCTCCTACTACTACATCCACACCGAAGCAACCTATGGATAAATCTGTTGTTGGCCCTACCAACAAGACCATGAAAATGGTCCCCACACCTCCTACTGCTAATTATAGAATTCTTGACCAGCTGCAAAGAACCAACACTCAAATAAACATCTTTGAGCTGTTGAAGATCTCACCTACTCACAAGCAGATTTTGGATAAAGCCCTCGCAGAGGCTAACCTACCCAAAGACATTAATATTGATTAGTTTCAATCTATAGTGGGTCACTTGACTTCACCACACTATCTTTCTTTCTCAGAAGAATATTACCATTTGATCAACCACCCGCATAATGCCCCTTTGCATATAGAGGTCATGATTGGCCAAAAGTGCGTCCACCATGCCCTTATTGATAATGGTGCTGACCTCAACATCTACTCTACTCACTTGCTCACTTAGCTAGGCTATGATGAAAATCACATAGATTCCCACAAGAAAATTACTATCAAAGCCTATGGTGAAGAAGAAAGAAAGTCTAAATGTTTAGTTGTGCTACCTGTTTGGGTTGGACCTATTGAAAGAAATGTCACTTGTCAAGTGCTGGACATTCCTCTTTCTTATAAAATCATGTTGGGAAGACCGTGGATCCATGAAATCAAGTGGTTCCCTCTACATATCATCAATGCATAAAGTTTCATTTCCATGGTGTAGAAGTGACAGTTCCTGCTAATATGGGCCATTCTTGTAATACAGTCACACAGTCAGCTGATAGTTTTGTTCCTGCTAACAGAGAATCCACATAATTCTATGATGCCAAGCTTAGAGACATGGAACAGACTTTGAAAATCAAAGACATAGGCATGGGGGGATATCAAATGGAACCTATTCTATCATTAGCAGCTCTACCTCCATCTCCTCGTTCCTATGGGAGACCTTCTAAGAACAATAAATCTTCTACTACTCCTCCTGAAATACTTTACGATGGTGCCTTTGTACGGGCTTCAACACCATTAGAAGATGAAGATGAAGAAAGAGTTGTTAAAGCTTGTCTTTACAAAGGAAAGGAAATATTCGAACAGACCACCCCAACTCATGAAATAGATCCTAATAGTGAAGGTCTTAAAATCATGAAACGCTTTGGATACAAAGGGAGTGGTCCAATAGGGATGAATGGTAATGGGCTAGTTGAACCTATTGAATCTACAGGTCAAAGAATGAAAGATACAACTGGTTTAGGCTTCAAGAAGATCCCGTTACATCTAGGGATTAACAAATTTGTGCCAAAACTAGATCCTCAACCAAAACCTAAAGGCACAACTACAGTTAATACCGCAAAAGATAGCTCTGATGAGGATTACTTTCCTTATCCTACTCCTCTAGATCTGGCAGCATTCTTTGCTAATCTAGATGATATCATAATACATGTTAGTATAGCCAAGGCTGGAAATGACTCCAATGGTGCTAGTCCATTCACTCCTCTGACATACGAACAATGGAAAATATCACAAGACCTTGGTTTCCAAGGTGAACTATACATACCATCACAATTTCAAGAGAATTTTTCTCAAGAATAGGCTAGTTTCACAAGAACTCCCAAAGATTCATGGTGCAAACATCCCAGTCAGAGTTCAGACACAAATTCCCATGAATATGAGTTTGACAGTCTTTCAAAAGGATCCTTTGACAGGAATGTTGATAGTACACATAAATCTGAAAACCTTCTTGACATAGGTGAAGGTTCTAGTGTAAGGTCTAATGAGTCTCATTCCATAGATGTTAACGTGTCTTCTACTATGGTTGCTAGGAGTCAAAGGGATTCAAATACACCTTTGGATGAGATTTCTCTAGGTCTCAACTTACTATTCTGTTCTTTCGATGATTATATCATGAATGCACTTGAACCTGTCACTTCTCTCTCACTCCAACATCCTAAGCTAATAGACTCGAATTCCCCTTCATCATCCAACAAAGTCCTCACATTCCAGAATGACTATGCTCTAGCCTATTATCTCCATGCTATTGAACTTGTAATGTCCTCCACTAGCGAAGACAATGTCAACATGACCGAAAGTGATATCAAGTATCTTAGTATAAAAAAAATAGGCGCTCTAATGGTGAAAACCACATTGTGGCAGTGTCAAAGCTGAAAAAAGTAAAAATAATAGATGTATCTGAAGGTGAAAACCTCTCTAAGGTGCCTAGGGATGAGATACTTGATGTTCTTCCGAGTCATTTCCAGGAATGATCATCTGTGTTAATTAAGCTAACTCAGCCAGTAAATTTGGGTATAGAAGAACATCCACACATTATTCATGTGGCTAAATCATTGTCTGCATAAGAACTCAAAGAATTCACATATTTCTTCAAAGAGAAAAAGATAAAATTTGCATGGACATACTCTAACATGCCTGGTGTAGATCTTGATCTTATCATACATCACCTGTCAATAGCTCCTAGAGTAAAACTAGTCAAGCAAAAACTCAGAAAAATGCATCCACATGTGGCTGTACTTGTCAAGGCAGAATTAGAGAAACTCCTAAAAGCTAGATTCATCAAAGCAATTGAATAAGTAGAATGGATCTTCAACATAGTTCCAGTTTCAAAGCATGACAAATCTATTAGATTCTACATAGACTTCAGGGACTTAAACAAGGCATGTCCAAAAGATGACTTCCCACTACCCAACATTGATATGATTATGGATATGACAATAGGGTATGAAATGTATTCCCTAATGGACACTTTCTCTGGCTACAACCAAATCAAAATTGAACTAGAGGACCAAGAAAAGATTTCTTTCACTTGTGCATGGGGCACTTTCTATTGGAATGTTATGCCTTTTGGTCTCAAGAATGCTGGAGCCACATATCAGAGAGCAATCACTACTATATTTCATGATATGATGCACAAAACAATGGAGGATCATATTGATGACACCCTTGCTAAAAGTATGGATAGGAAGGCACATCTTACTGATCTAGGCCCTATACTAGATCATATGGAAAAGTTCAGACTATGCCTCAATCCTAAGAAATGTGCATTTGGAGTAACTTTTGGAAAATTGCTTGGTTATATTATCTCTGCAAAATGCATCGAGGTGGATCCTATCAAAGTTAAAGCTATCATGGAAATGCTACCACAAAATAATATCAGACAAATGAGATGACTTCAAGGCCGACTATATTCTATCTAGCACTTTATCTCCCAACTGGAAGACAAGTCACAACCATTCACCAAGACTTTACATAAAGGAGTGACTTACCAAAGGAACAAGGAATGTGAACAAGGTCTTCAACAAATCAAACAATATCTAGCTAATCCACCTATATTAATGCCTCCTATTCATAGGAAGCCATTAATCTTATATAGCTTAGCTATAGAAACATCTCTAGGTGCTCTATTGGCCCAAGAAGATCAAAACAATAAAGAAAGAGCAATCTATTACATCAGCAAAACATTGGTCTCCTATGAAATGAATTATTTTGTCATTGAGAAAGCTTGCTTGGCGGTGGTGTTTTCTTCCCAAATTTTTTGGCATTACACGCTTTCTCACACTACAAGGCTCATTGCAAAAATTGATCCATTCAATTACTTACTTATTAAAGCTCCCCTCATAGGTAGATTAGCTAAGTGGGTCATGATACTCAGTGAGTTTGACATTGAGTATGTGGAAAGAAAGGCTATCAAAGGGAAAGCAATTGTAGATCAGTTGGCTGAGGCACCTCTTGCAGACTATCAACCATTAAGGATCAAGTTCCTAAATGATTCCATCATGCTTTTCACACATCGGGCATGGACCATGTTCTTTGATGGATCATTTACCCAGTAGGGGTTAGGTGCTAGAATCTTGTTCATTACACCTCAATGATATTCATTACCAAAGGCTTACAAAATGTTGTTTCCTTGCACAAATAACACTGCTAAGTATGAAGCCTTGATTAATGAATTAAATATCTCTATTGAATGGTGTGTCGATGAGCTAAAGGTCTTTGGAGATTCATAGTTGGTTATCAATCAAGTGAATGATATCTACCAAACAAAAGATGAAAAACTGGTGCCTTATAAAAACATGGTTGATGATCTCAAGAAATAATTTGCACACATTATTTTCCAACAAATTCCAAGGGTAGATAATAAAGTAGCCGATGCCATGGCTACTCTGGCTTCCATGTTACAAATGCCAGAAAATAACTTCTGACATGAATTCCTAGTGGAGATGTTATGCTACCCCGCCTATAATTCCCCTAAATCCCAAATGATCTGTTCATTCATTGGATATGACTCATCCCACTACCACCATATTTAATCCTACCTTCATGACCAAATCATTCTAGACACTTACACCTAAAACAAGAAATGTCACTTAATCTGCAGTGCTTCACAGTTTGTCATCATAGCTAACGACTTATATAGGCGAGGTCTAGATGGTACCCTTCTTAGGTGTTTAGAACCTGATGAGTCCAAGCATGCGTTAGTAGAGGTGCATGAAGGCATCTATGGGTCTCACTGAAATATCTTGACACTAGCTCACAAACTTATTAGAGCCAGCTACTATTGGACAGATATGGAGAAATAAACTACACATTTTTCTAAATCTTGCAAATAGTGCCAGCTTCATGGAAATCTGATCCATGCTCTTGCCAAGGAGCTCATTCCTTTCATCAACTTTTGGCCATTTTAGCAGTGGGCCTTTGATTTGATGGGTTAGATACATTCATCTTCTTCAAGGGGACATAAATTCATCATTACTGCTATAGACTATTTTACCAAGTGGGTTGAGGTAGTGCCTTTCATCGTAGTTGATGGCAAGTTTGTGGTCATGTTTATATTGAACTACACCATCTGCAGATATGGTGTACCCTCATCAATAATCACTGACAATTGGGGCAATTCAAGAACAAGGATCTAAAATAATTATGCACTAAGTTTAGATTTACTCAGCACTGGTCTTCTATCTATTATCCGTAGGGTAATGAACAGGCGGAAGCTTCAAATAAGACTATTCTCAAGATCTTACACTGCACAGTACACAAATCTGGATGAGATTGGCATCTCCAGATTAATCTGGCTTTATGGGCTTACCACACTAGTATAAGGACACCAACAAGGGCCACACCCTTTGCTCTAGTTTATGGTGTAGATGTAGTGCTTCCTATTGAGGTTGAGATTCCTACCTTGCGAGTCTCTCTGAAGGGCCTCATTACTGATGATGATATCAGGATATCTCGGGTTCAAGAGCTTGAACTACTGGATGAACATCAAAAAGTGGCATTTGATCATCTCCAAGTATATCAGAAGAGAATATCTAAAATCTACAACAAGAAGGTCAGATCAAGGGAATTCCAAATGGGTGATCTCATTCTGAGAGAGAACCCCAATAATCAACAGCAGCGGGTCTAGAAAGGAAAATTTGAACCAAACTAGCTTGGTCTGTATGTTATCACTATATTATTTGGGTCTAGTGCTTACCATCTCTCTACCATAGAGGGGGAATAGCTCAAAGATCCTATCAATGCTCTTCATCTGAAGAAGTTATACAGTTGATATATCTTCTGAATGCTCATGTATATACTCCATTATTAGAAAATCCTTAAAAAAGCAAAATGTCCTAAAAAAATGATCATCTTAGTGAAAACCTGGCAAACAGTCACTTTGATGTATCTATTATCCTGTTGAAAACCTGGTAAAAAGGCACCTTGATAATACCAAAAAAATAAAAAAATACAAAATACAAAAAAAAATACACAATGAAAAATACAAAAATAAAGAGAAAAAGAGAGAAATGTACCATTGATGAAAACCTGGTAAACAGGCGTCATGGTAGCAAAAATAGAATTTCTTCCAAGATGGTGAAAACATGGTAAATAGGTGCCTCTTGTTCTACAATGCTCTATCTATCATGACATCCCTTGGCTATCTTGCATTTTTCTCTCCCACTTTCCTGCTTTAGTTTGCTTTCCTGCTTTAGTTTTCTTTCCTGCTTTAGTTTGCTTTCCTTATTTTGTTTGCTTTCCTACTTTAGTTTTCTCTCTCATGCATTCGCTCTCAGTTATTTTTTATATTTTACTTGACTTCACATGGATTGAAAATGGCCACACTCAGGGGCATCTTCCTGGTCTAGGGGGTATTGTCCTATCTTTTGGAGTCTCTCTCCTCTTTGCATCAACCACCAGTGGTTCTCACCGAGTCTTCCTGCTAATGCCTAGATCTCACACCAATCTTATACTTGAGAATCTTTCTCACGTTGGTCACCAGTGATTCTCACTACATCTGCCTACTATTTCTATACTATTGAGATTTCTCACATCAACTCACCATCTACATATTTGACATCAATCCATTACAGTTGGAGTTATACCCAAACACTCTATCTATTGATATTTAGTCTTCACATGCTTTTCTTTAGACTTTACATAGCTTTTAGTCACTTTCGTGACACTTTGGGTCTTTTCAAGATCCCACCTGACTTGACACGACCCTGGCATCATAGCTTGGGGGAATTCCACTCAGATTCATCCTCTCTATATGTGTCAAGTCAATCATCAATGTTCATTACTTGGGGGCATGGCTCCCTACTTTGATCGCATCTTCGGTTTACACTCGAGTCAGTAATCTTGTCAGTTCTAAAGGACAACTATCTACTGGCACAAACTGGTGTTTCTCAACACCCCAATCAAACAGTGTTTTTTAACACTTTCTTTGGACACATTGGACATCGCAACGTAAACATCTCTCAATAAAAATCAAACACATCGCACTCACAAGCACAATGGTGTTTTTCAACACCCCTAAAACACATGCACATTCATAAACTTTGAAACATGCTCAGCTATGATTGAATCTTTCATTTTATGTTGTTTGTTCTCATGAATTTCATTGATATTTTCTTTGTTTACTGCTTGTGGGTGTAGTTTCGATGATTTGACAGTGTCAAATAAAGAGGGTGTATGTGATAAGAGCTTCTGCGTTAAGGTGGGAAAGCCTCACATCCCTCGATGTTGTTTATTTGTACGCCAAGGGGAGGTTGGAACTATCTCTTTGACTATTATTTCTCTATTTTTTTACTTGTGTACTCTTACTATATCAAATTGGAAATAATGTTCAGGTCATCTTGGCTTTTGTGCCCTGGCGCTTACGTTCATTTCCTACATTTTATCTGATGAAATTCATATTCATATTCTTATGGTTTCATTGGCACCAGTAAGGATTGTATCAACTCCAATGTTCCAAAACTCGATGATGATAATTATGCGATGGGTCCAACAACCAAGTCTTAGGGTTGCATTTAACTTAGGCTTGCATTCACATTTTAAGCTTGCATAGTAATAATTTTGGTACTCTTCATTGTCTTCTCATTCTTCGAAGGTTCTCATATTTTGTCCTGGATTCCTCTTAACTGTACAAGTGTCCAGTCTTTTCTCTCGATCTTCATTCATATTCTTTTGTTTAGTACCTGTTGTATATTGCAATATCCTGCATGAGATGATTAGTACCATTGCATTCATTACATTACATCCATTTCCACAAAAGTGCATTTCCATACATTCATTTGCATTTACATATCCATAAACATGTGCATCCATTATAAGCATAAATCAAATCATACATAGCATTTATCCATCTAACATATATCATTACATTACATTCATTACATGTGCATAAACATTTGCATATTCATCCATGGCATACATTTCTAATCCATACATCTAATCATATAGGAAACATCTCACAAGACATGCAAATTTAAAGCAATATATAAGCAAGTACAATGACGCCAAAATTGACTGTTCTGAATCCATTTTCATGATCAAAATTGAAATCCGACACTCCTAAGTAGCTCAAAATCATGTTTTAAAATTTTGGGACCGACGTCCTCCGATGCTTGTGCAGTCGACTTTTTGAAATCGCTTTCTTGTTAGAATCATCTCTCGTCATCATTTTCTCGGCTTCTGTAATATTTTCATCAAAAGTCAACTCTAGTCAATTTTTATCAAACTTGGTCAACTATGGTCAAACCTCGTCAACAGGACCTCCTGATCCCTCTAAATCGATTCTGCCTTCACCTGATCTATCTCTGAATTCCTCTGGATCTTTGATCTTACTTCTATCTGCAATCTTTTGTTTTTGATCATCTTTCTGTTGTGTCATCTTTTGATTTCGCTCCCAAGAGGGCAAGATGATTGCATCATTGAATCTTTTCGCATCATTCTTGAATTAGTTTGATCTAAATCAAAAGTCCCCATTGCTAGGGGCATCTCATCACTTGGGGCATATTTAGTGTTTTGTACCTTATGGTCAAAATTGGATATTCCATGATCTTGATTCTCTAGGGGCATCTTGATGCCTCACATTTTGTCATCTATCTTTCTAGGTATTTGAGCAATCTAACTCAGATCCTCTAGGATCAAGCTTCGTTCTGGAGATGATTCTTGAAATACCATTGGGTATTGGGGCAATCTAACCCTAATTCTTGAAAGTCGTGCTTCATTCTAAAGATGGCTCTCAAAATCTCTTTTCGACCATTATCTGGGCAACCTAATCCAAATCTCAGAGGGCTAACCTTCGTATTGGGGTAATCTAACCCTGATTCTGGAGATAGTCCTAAATCTTCATCAACTATCAACAGATATTAGGGCAATCTATCCCTGATTCCAATTTCCTCTCAATTGGTATTTGGACCATTGTCTTCACAATCTAACTTAGACTTCAGAAAATCATCCTTCATTCTAAAGATGGTTATGCTTCTCAATCTGATAGGTGTCTTGGCAACCTAACCTAGACTCCTAAAATCTTCATCTGTCACATTAGACTATTCTTTGAATCAACACACTACTCGCACATCAATTCAAAGAGGGGAAAAATGTAATACCCCAAAATTGGCACCTTACAATTCGAATCAATTTTGGTGCATTTCTTGAAATTCTCATCATTGAAGTCCTATTGTAATAGGCAAATTATCCTTCCTAATTATCTTTAATTGACTTAGTCTCAAATGCAGAAAACCTAAATTTGCATCAATCTTACACCATATTTAATTCCTAAATTTTCAAGATTTATTAGCCAAAAATCCCTATGATTAATTAATTTAATTCTAAAGTCCCAAGTGCTTTTAAATTAAATTAATCCCACCCCCTTTAGCTAATACACATCAAGGGAATTAAATATTATTTGGTTATTTGAATGGATTATCCTCACTTGAATTTAATAATTCAAACAATGTGAAAAGCCACCCATGTGGCAATAATTCATCTATTTAATTAAATAATTCATTCATATTTGTCTCACCTTCCTCCATGAAGATGAAGAGTCAGTCATTTCTTCCCAAGAAACTCTTCATCCCCTCTTCAGGTTTTTCTATATTATGGACCTTCTTTCATTCATTTGAGGAGGGCAATTTTAGAGTACTAAAACTATAGTGAATTATTGTCTCAATTCTCTCATATTTCCAAGATTTTATTGCATATTTAGTGTAATCTCAGTTAGCTTAATGGCATTCCTCATCTCAATTTAGTATTTTTATTTATCAAGTAGTTTAATTTTGTTATCTCTTTCAAGTTTCTTAGCTTAAAATCTGCATCTTCATTCCTAGATTACAATTGCATCTCTCATATAGAATAAATTTCATTTCAATTTTCAAAGCTTTCAAATCCTCCATTTTAGAAATGGTCTATGGTTGTTGGCTCTCATTTTGAGAGTAATATAACACCCTAGCTAAATAGGAGGCAACAGGTCGATTCGATCGATATTGTAGAATGAGCAATTCATGTTCATCTTCGCGATTCAATGATTGAGCAATGACTATGTTGTGTTGTGGCTGATTTAGAGGTCAACATTTAGACACATAAAACTTATTCCTAAGACAGAAATGCAGACAAATCCCAAGCAAGGATAAGATGTTTGTGAGGAAACAAAGTCAACTTTTAGCACAGGTGTAATCATGAAGGCCTTTTATCAGCAATGTATTGATAGATAGGGCACAAAATACAAGTGACGCCTGATTTCCAGGTTTTCACCACTTGGCAAAATGTTCTCATTCTTTTTGCTACCAGGATGCCTGTTTTACCAGGTTTTTATCAAGGAAATTTTCTCTCTTTCAATTTTATTGCTATTTTTTCTTTTTTGAATGTTTTTGTAGTATAAAGGCGCCTATTTTCTAGGTTTTCACCAAGGATACCTTTCTTTAGGACTTTTTTTTATTGTTTTTGGATTTTTTTAGGATAAATTTTCTGATGTTTTTGGTATTTTATGAGATTTCACTGTATAGGCTCTGCTAGCCAAACATCAAGCGTAGAACCGCTTCAAATGTAGAGTATTGATAGGATCCGAAAAGATGTCTCGCTTAGGTGTAGCTAGTTGATAAGTGTTAGTCACAAAAGTTCCAGTTATGACATAAGGCCCCAGCCAGTTAGGTTCAAACTTTCCTTTCTGCTCTCAGTTAGGCTGTTTCTTAGGATTCTCCTTTAGGACAAGATCCCCCACCTAAAATTGTCATGGTTTGACCTTTTTATTGCATCCTTTGGAAATTCATGATTGGTACACCTTTAGATGATCGAACACCTGGTGCCTTTTCTCATAGAATAATTCTAGTGCATTCACCCTATTGATGTAGTATTTCTCATTAGTAACAAGACCTTGTAAAGATATCTACAAAGATGGGATTTCAACCCAAATATGTAGTACCTCTTTAGCACCATAGACTAGGGAAAATGGTGTGGCTCCAGTTGGTGTTCTGATGCTTTTTTTGTAGGCCCAAAGTGTCATATTTAGTTGTAAATGCCAGTCCCTACAAGACTTACTCACAGTTCTATGTAGGATCTTGAAAATATTCTTGTTAGATGCCTCAATCTGTCCATTACCCTGAGGAGAAATGTTGAGTGATGTGGAACTATTCACAAAGGTCATCAATGTCTTGGTTTTTAAATTGGCCCCCATTGTCTGTCACAATTGAAGAGAGTATCCCATATCTACAGATAATGTAGTTCAAGATGAACATAGCCACCTTTTTTCCAGTGGCTTTGATTAGTGACACAGCCTCAACCCACTTTGTGAAATACTCAGTGGTCGTAATGTTGAACTTGTGTCCACCTGAAGAATTAGGATATATTTGTCCAACCAAGTCAAAGGCCCGCTACTGAAATGGCCAATATGTTATGAAAGGTATAAGTTCTCTAGTAGGAGCATGGATGAGATTTCTATGTGTTTGGCATTTATGAAATGTTTTGGAAAATTAAATAGCATCTTTTTCCATTGTAGGCCAATAATAGCCTACTCTAAGTAGTTTATTTTCTAGTGAAAATTCGTTTGAATGTGATCCACATACACCTTCGTGGACTTCTTTTAATGTGTGATCTAACTCTTTGTGTTCTAAACATATAAGAAGTGTACCATCTAGACCTTGTCTATATAAGTTATTAGTTATGAGAACATAATACGATGCTATCCTAATCAAGGCTCGCTTTTCATTTCTGGATATGTTATTGGGAATAGTTTGGTCTGTTAGGTAAGCAATGATTTTAGCATATCGAGATTGGTCTTAGGCATTCAAAGAACAAATTACTTGGTATTCAAGGGTATCAAAGGCTGGATAGGATAATTATTCCACCAAGAAATCATAGCATAATTGATGTTCCTCCAGTTGTAACATGGATGCCAAGGTAGCCATAGCATCTGAAACTTTATTCTCTATTCTAGGTATCTGCTAGAATGTGATGAAGACAAAGTACTTCTTTAGGTCATCAACCAGTTGATTGTTGGGCATCAACTTCTCATTTTTCATCTGATAATCTCCATTGACTTGATTGATGATGAGCTAGGAGTCACCATACACATGTAAGTCTACAATTTTCCATTCCATGTCGGGCTTAAGACCATTTACCAATACTTCATATTCAAAAATGTTATTGGTGCATGGAAACATCAACTTGTAGGACTTTGGTATCTTGTAGCTTTGAGGAGTTATGAATAGATCCCCTACTCCAGAGCCTCTTTCTGTGAAAGAACCATCAAAGTACATCTTCCATGGATACTTAGTGAGATGCATGATTGTCTCATCACAGAACTCAATTCTTAAAGTTTCATTATCTTGGAGTGGTGAATAAACTAATTGATCTATGAGGACCTGTCCTTTGATAGCCCTCTTGTCCACATATTCAATGTTAAATTCACTCAGAATGAGAACCCACTTTGCCAGGCATCCTATTAATGTTGTTTTGCTTAGGAGATACTTCAAAGGATCGTTCTTGGCAATGAGCCTTACTGTATGCGATAGCATGTAATGTCTCAATTTTTGTGATGCAAAGACAACTGCTAAGCATGCTTTCTCAATAATGTTGTAATTGAGTTCATAGGAGACTAGTGTTCTATTGATGTAGTAGATTGCTCTTTCTTTCTTAGTTTCATCCTCTTGTGCCAGAAATACTCCCAATGATGTGGCTGTAGCTGAAATATACAGGAGTAATGACTTTCCATGAATGGGTGCCATAACAATGGGAGGAGTAGCTAGGTACTCTTTTGATTCTCTGAAGTTGGCTTCAAAATGTTCATCCCATTTGAAGGTGACCCATTTATGTAGTAATTTGGTAAAGGGTTGTGCTTTGTCAGCAAGTTGTGACAAGAACCTCCTAATTGATTGAATTCTCCCTTGTAATGTCCTTATTTGACTAATGTTGCATGGAGGAGTCATCTCTAGTATAGCTTTGACTTTTGTGAGGTCTACCTCAATTCCTTTTACTGAGACAATAAATCCTAGGAGCTTTCCTGATTGAACCCCAAAGGCACATTTCTTGGGATTGAGCCTGAGTTGAAATTGCTCCATACGATCCAATATCTTTCTTAAGTCATCAATATGAGCATTTATTTCTTTTGATTTAGCTAAGGTATCATCTACACAATCCTCCATGTTTTTATGCATCATATCATAGAATATTGTTGTCATAGCTCTTTGGTATGTAGCCCCTGCATTCTTTAACCCAAATGGAATAACATTCCATCAAAAGGTGCCCCATGCACATGTAAATGAGGTCTTCTCTTGATATTTAGGAGCAATTTTAATCTGATTATAGCCTGGGAAACCATCCATTAGTGAATACATTTGGTAGCCTGTTGTGAGGTCTATGATCATATCAATATTAGGTAGTGGAAAATCATCCTTAGGACATGCCTTCTTTAAGTCCCTGAAGTCTGTACAGATCCTGATAGACTTATCTGACTTAGATATTGGGACCACACTATAAATGCATCTGGCATAAGCGATGACTCTAATGAATCTAGATTTCAATAACTTCTCTATCTCTGCTTTTACTAGTAATGCAACATGATGATGCATCTTCTAAGCTTTTGTTTCACAGGTTTGATCCTAGGAGCTATAGATAAATGGTGTATTATTAATTCAAGATCTAGCCCAGGCATATATATGTATGACAATGCAAAGTTGATCTTTTTCTCTTTTAGGAACTCAGTGAACTGTATCTTCTCTTCATCTGAAAAAGATTGTGCTAGGTGAACTATTTAAGGATCTTCAGTTGTGCCCAGGTTAACTAGTTGTGTTGGTTCTATCAGAACTGAATACCTTTCTTAAAAGTGCTTAGGGAGGATATCAAGAATCTCATCTTTTGGCACCTCTAAGAGTTTCTCGCCATCAAATACGTCTTTTATTTTTACTTTTTTAAAAGTTGACACTGCCACAATGTTTTTTTCACCATCAATTCTTTTCTTCTTTTTATTTTTCAAATTTTAACTGAGAAACTTGATATCCTCCTGTGACATGTTCACACTCCTTGCATTGGTGGAAGAAGGGTAAGGTTCACAAGAATTTAGATAGCAAGCCAAGGTGTAGTCATTAGGGAAGTCGAGGATAGGAGTAGGATCTATATTAGTCCAACCAATTAGGTCTAGGTTTATCAAATAAAAGGAATCAAACTTTGGGAAGGACAACATCATGTTAGCATCAAGAATATTAACTAACATGACATGTTTGGTTAGGTTAATCTCTTCGATGTCTAGATCAATAAGAGTTATATCATCATTATCAAAGTCATTGTTAGTTATATATGGACCAAAATCTAGTGACTCATCAGTGGAGTATTCTTCTTCTTTATCTCTTTGTAGGAGGAGGCTCCTAGCTTGTCGCCTCTGAATTTATTCTAGACCTAGGAGAACACCAGTCTCTTCATCAATGATTGGGGGAAGGAATTCCACCTCTACTTTAGGAATATCAACACTATTAGGAGTTGTGTTAGAATGTTCTTGGTGTGTCGATGGAGCTATGAAAATGTGAATTACATCTATTTTAATGTCCTCCATCGAAACAAATAGCTTATCTCACTCATAATCATGGGATTCTATTATTTCATCATCAGACCTGTTCAAGAATTCAGTAATAGTTACCTAGTGTACCCTATTATCCATTTTTAGATCAAAGTGTGGTAAATTAAGGACATGTGAAACTGTGACCAATTGCCCCCAGTAAAGATGTGAATCTTGTTGTCGAGGTGTGTCTTCAGTAGTTGTTGCGACCAATGGTACTGATGGATTGTTCTCTATTATTTCTTCTACCTCTTGAATAGGAGTTGGTGGTAACAAAGGGATATGAGTGTCTTGTAGTACCTCAAAGCTTGGTACATAGCACTCTCCTTGATATTTGAGATTATTTGTGCTGACATGTAATCATATTTCATAGGACCATTGTTCTAACTCTATTTCTTCTATTTCATCACTCCCTTTGTCAGAAACTGGACCATCCCTTGAAGAAGGGTCTGCAGATTTATTGTTGAAACCTAGCCCTATTTTATCTTTAGTATCCCTGAATTCCATATGTACAGGTTCAATGAGTCCTTTTCCTTTATATCCCATCTGTTTGAGGAGATCATATCCTTTCCCATACTTCTCCAGGGATATTTCCACATGTTTTACCTTAACTTTTTTTGGTTCTCCCTTCTAAAGCCAGGCAAAGACTCCCTATTCTTCTATGTTATCTAAAGAAGATGTGGATGCCTTAACCATGCCACTTTCTTTGTGGATTTTTGGTATTTGAGATGCAGTAGGTGTGAATGATGAGGAAGGTTTTCCATAGGATCTTGGTGACACCAGAAGTTATTGTAATGACGGGGTCATGTCCAGCTTGTATTCTCCCATACCTGTTTCTTCAAGTTTTAAGGTCTTTCCAAAGCTTTTCATAACCATGTCTTTGGTAGTCTCAGGAGAAACCTCATCCATAGCTTCCTTGTTATGCAGAACCATACTACCTATGTTGATATTGTTGCAAGTATAATTAGCAACTGTAGGAATTTCCACTTCACCCCATTATGTGGGAATTTAATACATTAGTGGAAGGTAGATGGTACAGCTTGCATTTCATGGATTTAAGATCCCCCTAATAGTATGTTGTAAGCCAAGGGTAGATCCAGAACCTGTCATATGACATTCCTTTCAACCAGCCTAACTCTGATGGGTAGAACAATAAGACCTTTAGAGGATCTCTCTTCCTCATCATAAGCTTTGATAGTGACTTTTCTTCTAGAATCAAAGGTCTATTCTAAGATACTTAGTTTCCTGATTAGATTAAGGGTACAAATATTCAATCTTGCACCTCCATCTATCAATATGCGTTTAAAATAGGATTTATGAATGAGGAATTCAATATGAAGGGGTTGATTATGTGGATGGGTCAATGATTTATCATCTTCCTCTAAAAAAGAGAGGTAATGTGGCACTGAGATGTGATTAACCATCACTTGGAATTTGTCTATATCAAGGTCCTTTGGTACATTTGTGGCATCTAGGGCTTGTTCCAGGATTTTCCTATGCACTGTGGATATTTTAAGCAACTCAAAAATGGAAATTTGAGTAGAGGTTCATTGTAATTGGTCCACCAAGTCATACTTTTCTATAGGAATAGTAACCATTTTTTTTCCACTGTCGGTTTAGGAATAGTGACAATGGGTACCTTGGAAGTTGTTGCTGGTTTTGATGAGGAATTGGGTCCTTTGATTGTGACTTGTGCTTGAATTCAAGTCACCACATTTGATTGTGAAGATGTTTTTTGAACACCTTTGATAGTAACAACATTAATTGATTTAGTTTTAATGTCTAGCATGTTAATCACATTATCATTTTTAGAGTAGGTGTAGTTCACTTCATTTCCTTTTTGTTTAGATGATTCCCCTTTCTTGTAGCTAGGGAATGGATTGTTAAATGTTGTATGATATTTGTTAGTGGTGTGCCCTTCCACCTTGATCTTTCCTCCTTCAATAAGGTCTTGGATAACATGTTTGAGTTTAAGACAGTTGTTAGTTTTGTGTCCTTTGTTCTTGTGAAAGAAACAGTAAGAATTGTCATCCCACCACCTCGGTTTGACTTTCAACTCCCATGGTTTGGAATCTAGGATTGTGAGAACTTTTTTGCCTAATAGTGTCTTCAAAATAGTTTCAAGAGGCTCTCCTAAAGGAGTGAATGTTCTTTGAGGCTTGGAATTCCATGGCCGACCCTTGTTATTCTCATTGTTTGCATTCAGTACGGAGGTTGTTACCTTGGCATCTTTTCTTGGTTGCATGCTATTTGTTAGATTGAACACTTTGGGTTTAGGATTAATATTGGTTGCATCTACCACTCCATTTTTGACAAAAATTTTGTTTTGATTCCACCACTTAGGTTTGTTTTTGGGGTTGTTAGATTTGTTTTAACTTTTGAGAGTGATTTCCACCTTTTTAACCATGACTTCTTTGATACAGATGGAATTTTTTATCATCCTATCAAAGCTAGGGGAGTCTTGCATTTGCAATGCATAGTTCAACTTAGGTACCAAGTTATTAACAAAGATTTCCATTTTTTTGAATTCGGGAATAGCTCTTGAATATCGTGCAAAGAATTTCCTCCACCTTTGTAGAAAGTGTGTAAAGGACTTTCCAGTATTTTGTTTAGTGTTGCACAGATCCATCATAGTCACATCATGTCATATATTCTAGGAGTAATGTTGGGTAAATCGTTGAATTAACTCTTCAATTTTTTTTACCTTAGGTGTAAGTTTTGAGAACCACTCCATGGCGTTGCCTCCTAGAATTCTAGGAAAGAGCCGCATGAGGTATGTAGGTTCATGCATGTATTCTATGATCAAAGCACAAATTTCTCTCACATGGTCATGTGGGTGGGTCCCTCCTGTATATTTGTCATATTTCAGTCTTGCCATGTTGGGAGGAAACAAAACCATAGTAATACTCTTGTCAAAATGAAATGGACAAATGAAGTCCAAAGAGTATTTTGTCTTGGGTTTAGCCTTCTCCTGTTTGAGAGTCACAAGCTCCATTTGCATCAAGGTTAGTTGTTTGGCGAGAATAGTTATAGGAGTTGACACCTCCTTTTCTTTTAGTTGTTCTGTTGGTTGCATTTCAAGTTTTTTGCTGTTTTGTCCAGCTCCTTGCCTTGTTCTCTAAGATTTGCAGGTTTTCATGCTTATTCCTTGTCAAAATCTTATTAAAACCTGCTAAAACCCTAAGACCTAGTATAAAACTATGTATTTTAAAAACCCTTAGCCATGTCTTCTATTCCTTCATTACCTTTTTATCCACTTAAGGCATGTGCTATTTCAAAGATTAAGTCAGTCGGGTGATCGCGTGAATCAAATGGAATATGCCAAAT
>MU226638.1:1566512-1576927 GCA_018584345.1 Thuja plicata | reverse complement strand
TATCAGCTAGTTTAATTTTTTTCTCCAATTAATTACAGAATAACATTAAGCATTAACACATTCAGATAACATAAGATAGAACACAACAATTTTGGTTACGAGGAAACCAAATACGTAAAAAACCCCGTGGGAATTAGCACACACAAAGAACTGTACTTGAGTATAATAATCCCTATTAGAAGATCTTAAAACCCTGTTAGGAGTTGATCTTTACAATGCAATAATTACATAGACCTGGTCAAAGGTCAGACCCTATTAGGGGTGAGGACACACTGTCCAATAGCTCACTGCTCAAATGGTGAAGGCTGCAACCTTTTGTAAGGCAGATATGCACTATATATGATAATGAACTGTTTGAGTAGACCTTCTATCTATAACCACCTAAATTTGGTCTGTTCCAACTATGGACCCTATTTTCCCTAAGTGTGATCATACCCTCGATTATGTCCAAACAACCCTTTTACTACTTGGCATAATTCTTCTATTCAATTTAATGTCCTAGGTGATTTTTATCACTAATTTATATTAACTATTATAGCCATATAATTTAAATCAATGCAAACCAAAAACAAATATGGCTATAGTATTTAATTATAAAGGAATTAAATAAATCCCTAAATCAATTACCCACTTGAAAATAACCCATTCCCCTAAACTATTTAATTTAATTAAAATGGCTATAGTCTCCTAATTATTAAAAAGCAATTTAAATAATTAATTCCTACATTGTTAAATGAATTAAATAAGTTTAATTTATTTATTAATATTCCCCTAAACCCCAACCTAACCTATCTCAACCACTTCTACCCTGGGTTCTAACTCTTCTCAACTCATTCACCCATACTAATCTAATCATAATCCTAATTCTAGCCCTAACCCACCTCCTAATGTTGTCACATTCCATGAAGGAATGCTTAGCAACTCCACCCGCTTGAGAAAGTCCACTTTCTCAAGCTGGACTTTCTTAAGGTCCACCTTCTCAAGCCAACCTCTTACACCATCCCTTGCTTCTTTAAGGCCTTCATTAATGCCTTATTAATGAAAGATGCCTTAAGCCTATGTCTCTCTTATGCCTTATTAATGCCTTTGGCATTAATGGTTCTTACACCTCCATTAATGAGTCTCTCAACTCATTAATTCACCTTGTCCCCCCCTCTCTCTCTCTCTCTCATTCTTCTATAAATAGAAGCCATTTTTTGGAGTAAATAAGCTTTCACCTTAGATTACAAATACATTGTTATGCTGTTGGATTAATCCTAGACTAGTATTTCACTTCTTATTTCATGCTTTTTCATTGTTATTATTCACATGCTTAGAGCTAGAATGCTTATTTATCATCTTTTTAGCTTGTTTTTAATCTAAAGTCCTTCATACTAGGTTGTGTTTTTCACTGATTGTAGCATATTCTGAGGGCTAATATGTTACTAATTACACTCTTCCTAGTTAGCAAGCAATAGGTCGATATTAGTGGGTTTTACATGCTTTATCTAACCTTTCGAGCTAATGAAATGACTTATTGAGTGTTTGTGTCTTTCTTAACAGGTTCCCAAATACACACACACATTTATGGCACCACCTTGGGGCCCAATTTTCAACTTGGCCTCATTTTCTAACACTTTTTTGCCAATTTTCATGCTCAGGATTTAGACATAGGATCATTTTTAATCATTCAGGATCGCATCTTGGATATGCCATCACACCGCGAAAAAGTCAGATCACATCCAGGATTTCCTAGATCATTTCTAGTTTGGGCTCGCATCTAGTTAGCAAGGGATCGCATTTGGTGAATAAGCTCGCATATGCTATACTGTGTCGTATTTAGTAAAATTTCAAGATCGCATCTGGTTAAAAAGTTTGAGCATCTCATTTTCCTAACCCCTAACATTCTAACAAATGGTGTTTTTGATGATTTGCAGCTTAACAAGTGTTTGCAGGGTATTTTTGAAGGTTTTTATAGGATTTTACACCAACAGATACTAACGTGGTTTTTACAGGTTGCCAACCCCCATCTTGACTTCTATTTCCTTGCTTTCCGAAACTTAAAACCATTTCTCCACTTGCTAAAACAACCAGATAATATGCTCTTTTTCTCTTGAGAAAAATTAGAAAGTCGAATGTTGTCTTATCATTTGTGATGAAATTGGGGGTAAATGAACAAGCAAACAAATCACTTAATTATTTTTGGATAGTAAATGAACAAAACAAAGCACTAAATATGTGGGATTAATTGAACAAGTTCAATCGCTTAATTCTTTTGGATCAGAAAATGAACAACACAAATCATTAAATCATTGTCGTTAATTGAACAAGGCAAAATTTCCCTTTCAAGCATCATGTTTTCTTTAAAATATGAATAATTAAATCGAGCTCAACATAGCTTGAGGGAATGAATTTTGTTTTAAGTGTTTGGGGAGAAAATGACTTAGATTAGGAGAGTATGCTCTTCTTCAGAAGAAGAATCATAAATCCAGACATCCAAAGCTCGCCAATCCTGGTTACATATCATTTAAATAGTAGAGGGCCTGTCGGTTGAGGAAAAAATCTCCCGAGAATGACCCAAGTGAGGACAGGTCTTACACCGACCCTTCCAACTCACTATAAATAGTTATTTCCTTGTAGGCAAAAGCCTCAGAAGATGGAACTGGTTTTGTTCTTGGAATTTTGACATCATTCCTTGAACATATTTGGGTATATGTAGAGTAGAGCCACTTGAATCTTGCTTGCGAGACTACATATATTCAGGTACTCATAGGGCTATACACCTCAATTTTTCCTTATACAATTCTATGACAGACAGTTTTGACTGGATTTCCCAATAATCTACAACAACTTTAACTAAAAGAATACCTGATTCATCCCCGAAAGGGTGATAATCTTTGTGCAAGGAAAAAAGTAATTGCCCCAAGACACTCATCATATTGTGCCCTCACTTGCATTTGGAGTCGGCTAATACAGCATCATGACTGGAGCCATTGCGTGCTTGGTGATGAATATATTCTGATTAGCATTTGAGTGTGTATCTAAGTCAACGAGCAAAGATTTTCATCCTCCACCTAGAAAATATGAAAGATGAGTGTTTGTTTTGCCCTCTTAACATTGCAAAACTGTTTGATGTGTTCAAAAGGTCATTAAAAAGATAAGCTCCTCAAAATAATAAACAAAATTCAAAACTTTGAATACAAGTGTTTTTTCACACCTTACAACACCTCTTGGCATAATTTGGAAACAAACAACTTCACGCACTTCAAAAACAAGCTCTTTAGAATTGACCAAAACTAACAAAACCATCATAAGATCGTATCCTATTTTTCCCGAGTCACATATAGTGTCTAGGATCACATTTGGTATATAAGATCGCATTTGGTCAGCAATAAGTCGTATCCAGATTCTAGGATCGTATCTAGTTCCATCAGAGGCTCGTATTTGGGAGCTCGCATCTAGGATAGAGGGCATTTGTAGCAGTTTTTCTTAGGAAGTCTTAGTTGATTTAGGTACCCTTTTTGCTCTTTAACTGGTTCCTATTATTTCTTCTAGTCTCCCTGGTGTTATTTTTGAACACTTTTGAAACATCCACCTTGCATGCTTAGTCAGTCTTTCATGATCAGTTCAATATGCGTGGTCTACCCATTTTCTATCAACAACTTGGTTCCCAACTCACTATCAGGGCATTCTAACCCTCTGACACTGGAATCATTTACATCCACCAAAAAAAAATAGTTACCTCTACCTAGACACACCCACTTGAACGATCTAAAATCCTTACTTGCACTATCAGGAAATGTTACCAAAGTTGAGAAACAAACTTGATGGTTAACACGAGACACAACAAGTACACAACTGAAGGATCAAAAGTACCTCCTAAAACACCACACTTCCAAGAAGAAACTTCTCATAGTTCCCTTCTTGATCTAGATTACCCTCAAATGGATACCAACACTAACGAATGGAGTAAGGCTTTTGAGGGTTATAATGATGGCAAACAAGCACAATCCAAAGGAATGGAAGAGGAAGAAAGACCCAAGTTTTAACATAATCCATTTGGATCTGAAAGTGAACAAGAGATCCCTAAAGATGAATACGAGAAACTCAAACAAAGTAAATGGATCCACAAGCTATTGGAGTGGATAATCAGTGATGATAAAGAAAAGTACTTCCTCCATCTAGCATCCGTAGGTGTCAAGTTACCCAAGGATTATAATGTGGAAAATCTCAAGGAAAAGGAGGTACCTAACCCAATATCTATTCTCACCAAATAGCTCAATCTAATGCAAACAGAGCTCACCAACCTCAAACAAGAGAAGGAGAAACCCAAAACTAAATATTCTTTGGATGCCATTTGTCCATTTCCTTTCAACAAGAGTATCACTACGGTCCCGTTTCCTCCTAATGTGGCAAGGCCAAAGTATGAAAAGTACATGGGAGAAACTAATCCACAGGACCATGTAAGATAATTTTGTGCTCTAAGCATTAAGTACATGCACGAACCCACTTACCTCATTTGACTATTTCTAGGAAGTCTAGGAGGTAATTCCATGGAGTGGTTTTCAAAATTGAACCCTAAGGTCAAAACATTTGAGGAGTTGATGCAACGGTTCATCCAACATTATTCCTAAAATATCCAACATGGCGTAACTATGATGGACCTATGGAATACCAAACAGAAAACTGGAGAATCATTTACACACTTCCTACAAAGATGGAGGAAGCTTTTTGCACAATATTCAAGGGTCATTCCCGAAACGGAGAAGATAGAAATCTTTGTTAACAATCTAGTACCTGAGTTGAGCTATGCTCTACAAATGCAAGACTCTCCTTGCTTCGATAGGATGATTAAAAATTCCCTTCATATTGAGAAAGTCATGGTTAAAAAGGGAGAGATCACCCTTCAAAATGAAAACAAAGGCAGTAACTCCAACTCCAAGCCTAAATGGTGGAAGCAAATCAAAAATGTTGTTAATGACAGAGTAGTTGATGCCTCTAACATTAATTCTAAACCTGAAGCATTCAATCTGACCAACGGCATGCAAGCAAGCAAAGAGGCTAAAGTAACACCTCCCGTCTCAAAAGTTAACAACGATAACAAAAAAGAATGAACATGGACTTCAAAACCCCAAAGAAAATTCACTCCTTTGGGGGAGCCATCTCACATCTTGAGATGGTTTTGAAAACATTGGTGGATAACAAAGTTCTTACGATCCCCGATTCTAAACCATGGGAACCAATGGTCTAACCCAAGTGGTGGGACAATAACTCTTATTGTGTCTTTCACAAAAACAAGGGACACAAAACTAATAATTGTCTCAAGCTTAAAAATGTCATCCAAGACCTCATCGAAGGAGGTAAGATCAAAGTAGATGGAAATTCTACCAACAAGGATCATACAACATTCAACAAACCTTTTCCTAATTACAATCAAGGAGAAACATCTAAAGGGAAAGGTAATGCGGTAAACTACACCTATTCCAAACATGACAATGTGATCAATATGCTCAACATTAAAATTGAATCCATCAATGTGATCACAATTAAAGGTGCCTCATCTCAGTCAAATGCTATAAAATGGAGCCAAGCACAAGTTACAATCAAAGGACCTCCAAAACTGACACCAACACCAACATCCAAGGTTCCTATTGTCACTATTCCTAAACTAGAAGCAAACATGTGTCACTATCCCCAGAGAAAAATATGACTTGGTAGACCAATTTCAATGAACCTCTGCCAAGATTTCCATCTTCGAGTTGCTCAAGATATCCACGGTACATAGGGAAACCCTAGAACAAGCCCTACACACTGCTAATGTTCCAAAAGATATTGATATAGACAAGTTTCAAGCGATGGTCAATCACATCTTAGCGCCACAATATCTCTCCTTTTCTGAAGAGGATGACAAGTCATTGACCCATCCACACAATCAACCACTCCATATTGAATTCCTTATTCATAGATCCTGTGTTAGATGCGTGTTGATAAATGGAGGTGCAGGATTGAATATCTGTACACTGGATCTCATCCGGAGATTAGGTCTCTCAGAACAAACAATTGATACTAGAAACAAGATAACCATCAAAGCTTATGATGAGGAAGAGAGATCCTCCAGGGGTCTTATTGCTCTACCTATTAGATTCAGACCCATCGAGAGGAATGTCATAGGTCAAGTTCTAGATCTACCATTGGCCTATAAAATCCTACTAGGGAGACCATGGATTCAAGAGATGCAAGATGTACCATCCACTTATCACCAATGCATCAATTTCCCACATAATGGGGTGGAAGTGACAATTCCTGCCGATGCCAACTACACTTGCAAAAAAATCAAAGTAGGTGGCATGATCCCACACAACAAAGAGGCTATGGATGTAGTTTCTCCTGAAACAACCAAGGTCATGGTTATGAAAAATTTTATCAAAACCTTGAAACTTGAAGCAATGGGTATGGGAGAGTACAAGCTGGACCTGACTCCCTCAATGACAAAACTTCCAGTGTCACTGAGATCCTATGGAAAAATTTCATCAACATTAACACCTCTAGAATCCAAAGAGCCAAAAGTACACAAGGCAACTAGCATGATAAAGGCATCCACATCTTCTTTAGATAACACAGAAGAATAGGCAGTCTTGGACTGGCTTTACAAAGGAGAACCAGTAGAATCTAAGGTCAAACATGTAAAGATATCCCCTGAGCAGTATGGAAAGGGATATGATTTCCTTACACAAATGGGTTACAAAGGAAAGGGACCTCTAAATGACACAGGACAAGGGATCATTGAACCCATACCCATGGGGTTCTGCCTCAACAGAGATAAAACATGACTGGGTTTTAATACTCAATCCAATAAACCTACTTCAAAAGAGAGTCCACCTTTTGAAACAAGAAGTGATAAAATAGATGAAATAATATTTGAACCATGGCCTTATGAGAGATTACTACATATTGGTACAGATAATCCTAAATATCAAGGAGAACGCTATGTATCTAGCTTTGAGGTACCACAGGATATTCACACTCCTATGCTAGCACAACCTCCCATTCAAGAGGTAGGAGACACCATAGCAATGATCACTCAAGAGGAACCCTGGCCACAAAATTTACATCCTAACTGGGGGCAATTGGTCACAATTTCACATGTCCTTGATCTACCCCACTTTGACCTACAAGTAGCTAATCGAGTACATCAGCTAACCATTGCTGAATACTTAAACTGGTCTGATGATGATGTCACGAACTCTCATGACTATGAATGGGATTGTCTATCTATTTCCTCTAAGGAGATTGGAATAGATACAATTCACATGTTTGCAGCTCCCTCAGCTCCTAGTAAATGACCTAACACTCCTTTCAATGATGTTGATCCTCCTGATGTAGAAGAAGAGTTCATTCCCCTGATCATTGACAGAGACATTGGTGAATACATAAGTCTATGAGAATTTCATAGGCTACAAGCAAGAAGCCTCCTTTTACAGAGAGATGATGATGAGATTTCTATTCATGAGTCACTAGAGTTTGATCCATATATGACTGACAATGACCCTTTTAACAATGATCTTTCTCTTATTGATCTAAATATCAAAGATATTATCTTAATAGACTATGTCATGTTGGTTAATAGTCTTGATGTTAGCATGATGCTATCCTTCCCAGAATCTGACTCCCTAAAATTGGTACTTCCAGACCTAATTGATTGGACTGAAACAAATCCTACTCCTATCCTCAACTTTTCCAATGACCACTCCCTAGCTTGTTATGTTAATGCTTGTGAACCTTACCCTTCTTCCACCAATGCAAGGAGCGAGAACATGTCACAGGAGGATATCAAGTTTCTTAGTCACAAACTGAAAAATAAAAATAAAAAGTGGACTGTTGGTGAAAACCACTCTATGGCAGTATCAGATCCCAAAATAGGAAAGAAAAAAGATGTATCCAATGGTGAAAACCTCTCAGAGGCACTAAAGGATGAGACTCTTGATATCCTCCCTAAACACTTTCAGGAAATATCTTCAGTATTGATTGAACCAATAAAACCAATAAACTTGGGCACTGTTGAAAATCCTCAAATATTTCATCTAGCACAATCCTTATCAGAAGAAGAGAAGGTACAATTCACAGAGTTCCTAAAGGAAAAGAAGATCAAATTCCCATGGTCCTACACTGATATGCTGAGGATAGATCCTAATATCATCATGCACCACTTGTCTATAGCTCCTGAGATTAAGCCCGTAAAACAAAAACTTAGAAAGATGCATCCTCATGTTGCATTATTGGTAAAAGTAGAGGTAGAAAAATTGTTGAAAGCTGGATTCATTCGAGTCATTGCCTATGCAGCGTGGATCTCCAATGTGGTCCCCATTTTGAAATATGATAAATCTATTAGGATATGTATGGACTTCAGAGACCTCAACAAAGTATGCTCGAAAGATGACTTCCCTCTACAAAACATTGACATGATCATAAATCTTACAACAGGCTTTCAAATGTATTCATTAATGGATGGATTTTTGGGCTATAACCAAATCAAGATTGCCCCTAAGGATCAAGAGAAAACCACATTCACATGCCCATGGGGCACATTTTTCTAGAATGTCATGCCATTTGGGTTAAAGAATGTCGGTGCAACATATCAAAGAGCTATGACAACAATATTCCATAACATGATGCACAAGAACATGGAGGACTATGTCGATGACAAATTGGCAAAATCAAAAGAAAGAAGTACTCACATTACTGATTTGAGGAAAATATTGGATCGAATGGAATAGTTCCAACTCAAGCTCAATTCGAATAAATGTGTCTTTGGGGTCCAATTAGGCAAGCTCCTACGATTCATAGTATCAACAAAAGGAATTGAGGTAGATCCTTCAAAGGTAAAAGATATTCTAGAGATGAATCCTCCATGTAATATCATTCAAATGAGGACACTACAAGGGAGACTCCATTCTATCAAGAGATTCATGTCCCAACTTGTAGATAAGGCACAACCCTTTACTAAATTTCTACATAAAGGGGTTCCATTCAACTGGGATGAACACTATGAAGCAAACTTCAGAGAATTAAAAGGGTACCTAGCTGCTCCACCTATTCTTATGGTGCCTATTCATGGAAAACCCTTACTCCTGTACATTTTAGCAACAACTACATCCCTAGGAGTATTATTGGTGCAAGAAGATGAAACAAAGAAAGAACGAGCTATCTACTACATTAGTAGAACACTAGTCACTTATGAGCTCAATTATAGCATTATTGAAAAAGCATGCTTAGTAGTCATCTTTGCATCACAGAAATTGAGACACTACATGCTCTCTCATATAGTGAAGCTCATTGCTAAGATAGACCCTCTAAAGTATCTTTTGAGCAGAACAATATTAACAGGACGTTTGGAAAAATGGGTCCTAATTCTAAGTGAGTTTGACATTGAATATGTAGAATGGAGAGCTATCAAAGGATAGGTACTTGTAGATCAATTGGTTGATTCACCACTTCAGGATGATGAACCATTACTAATCAAATTCCCTGAAGAAACAATCATGCATCTCAATGAACATCCATGGAAGATGTACTTTGATGGTTCATTTACTCAACAAGGATCTGGAGTAGGGGTTCTCTTCATAACTCCACAAGGATACAAGATTCCCAAATCTTACAAATTGATGTTTCCATGCACCAACAATATCTTAGAATATGAAGCATTGGTCAATGGCCTGAAGTTAGCCATGGAATGGAAGATCATAGAGTTACACGTGTACAGTGACTCCCAACTAATTGTCAATCAAGTCAATGGGGAGTATCAAAAAAAATATGAAAATTTGATGCCCTACAAGAAACTAGTTGATAATCTGAAGAAGTATCTTGTCTTCATCACCTTCCAGTAGATACCAAGATCAGAGAACAAGGCTATAGATGCTATGGCTACCTTGGCATCCATGTTACAACTGGAGGAACATCAATTCCGCTATGACTTCTTGGTGGAAGAAATATCCTATCCTACATTTGCTAACCCTGAATACCAGGTAATATGTGCCTTGAATACCCCAGATCAATCTTGGTATGCCAGTATCATTGCTTACCTTTCAGACCAAACCATTCCCGCCAATCTATCTAGAAATGAGAAAATATCCCTAATTAGGACAACATCGCGTTACATCCTCATAACAAAAAACCTATATCGATGCAGTCTCAATGGTACACTTCTTTGGTGTTTAGAACTAGAAGAGTCTGATCTAGCATTAAAATATGTCCATGAAGGTGTATGTGGATCACACTTGAACGACTTCTCATTAGCCAAGAAACTGCTCAAAGTAGGCTATTATTGGCCTACCATGGAGAAAGATGCTATTCAATTTTCAAAAGCATGTCTTAAATGCTAGACACATGGAAACCTTATTCATGCTCCTTCCAGAGAACTTATACCTTTCATAACACAT
>MU226638.1:1555719-1566462 GCA_018584345.1 Thuja plicata | reverse complement strand
AACTTATACCTTTCATAACACATTGGCCATTTTAGCAATGGGCCTTTGACTTGGTTGGACAAATATATCCCAACTCCTCAAATGGACACAAGTTTATCATTACGACCACTGAGTATTTCATGAAGTGGGTCGAACCCATGCCGCTAATTAAAGCCACTGGAAAATAGGTGGCTATGTTCATTTTAAATTACATTATTTGTATATATAGGATACCCTCTTCAATTGTGACAGACAATGGGGGCCAATTTAAAAATCAAGACATTGATGACCTTTGTGAATAGTTCCATATCACTCAACATTGCTCCTCAATCTATTACCCTCAAGGTAATGGATAGGCTGAGGCATCAAACAAGAATATTCTCAAGATCTTACACTGAACTGTAAGCAAGTCTGGCAGAGACTGGCATCTACAACCGAATCCGGCAGTATGGGCCTATAGAACAAGCATCGGAACACCAACTAGAGCCATGCCATTTTATCTAGTCTATGGTGTTGAGGCAGTACTACCTATTGAGGTTGAAATCCCATCTTTGTGGATATCTTTACAAGGACTGGTTACTGATGAGCAGTATCGCATTGATCGGGTAAATTCTCTAGACCTACTAGATGAGCGCAGACAAAAAGCATTCAATCACCTCAAAGTTTACCAAGCACGAATGTCCAAAGGTTACAACAAGAAGGTCAAACCACACAAGTTTGAAGTGGGAGACCTTTTCCTCAAGGAGAATCCTAAGAACCAGCCTACCAGAGAGAAAAAAGGAAAGTTTGAACCTAACTAGCTGGGACCTTATGTTATCACTGCTACTTTTGGGACTGGAGCTTATCAGTTAGCTACACCTGAGGGAGATGCTCTTCCAGAACCTATCAAAACTCTACATTTGAAGTTTTTCTACACTTAATGATCGGCTAGCAGAGCGTGTACAAAAAAAAGTTCTTGCAAAACACCAAAAACATTTAGAAATTTGATCCTGAAGAAATCCAAAAATAGTGGAAAGGTCTTTCAAAAAGGGTATCCTTGGTGAAAACCTGGTAAACAGGCACCTTGATACTACAAAAACATTCAAAAAAATAAAAAATAGCCAAAAAAAATTGAAAAAGAGAAAAGTGCCTTTTCGAGCACTTGGTAAAACAGGCATCTTGGTAACAAAAAGAAAAAAAAGGATCTTTCCAAGCGGTGAAAACCTGGCAATTAGGTGTCACTTGTGATCAGCGCTCCATCTATCAATGCACTACTAATACTAGGCCTTTATACTTTTGCCTGTGCTTATACACTGACTTCATTTTCCTACATGACTATCTTTTCCTTGCTTGGGATTTGTCTATCTTTATGTCTTAGGAATAATTCATTCTGTACTAGGGGCATCTTTGCTGGCATAGTCAATTGCGGTTGCTAGGTCACTCTAGGATGGTTGGTTTCCCTCACAGACACAATGTTTCTCAATACATGCAAAACAATGTCACTTTCCAAAACAAGGGTGTCTTTTCAAAACATGGGATATGACATTTACATTCACAAGCATTCCTACAAGCCATATTGGATCACAAACATGAACGGATTATCCTATCAATCCACAGACATGGAACACCATATTGCTTATATTCTAATTTTTTAATTGATGAATCTTTACTATGTTTGACAGATGAATGAACACGTACTATCTTAAACACATAGTTTTCTATTGGTTTGATTATGATTCTTTAATGTCCTGGTGATGTTTTCAACTAGGGGCATCTAAGTAATTATAAATTTTATCTGATTGATTCTCAAATTGATGATTTTTTTATGTTTTCTTAGTTACTCAATGATGTCTGCGCAAAGACAAAGAGTCACAAGGATTGGGGGCATAATGTTTTCTTTATTTTTTTCATATGGTGATTGTTCCAAATGATCCTATAAATTTCACTTAACTTGGATGTTTATGGTAAGAGCTGCCACTATGGGTGGATAGCCGCATATATCTCAATCTTTGTTATGTGTAAACTACGGTGAGTTTGACACAATTTCCTTGTCTATTTTCTGATCCAAATTCTCACTAAGGTATATGAATCATAATGTACCCAAGGATATGAATTTTTAAGGTTATTGCGGGTCGGATATCTTGCCTTACTCAAAATCTGGTATATTAAAAGGAAGGTGACTATTTGTATCCTGGCTTCTATGCCTTGATGCCTAAGTCCATTTCGTACATTTCAATAAAATATAGTTTTCATACTTTCATAATATTAGTGGGTATTAGTGATGGTTGTACTATTAGATGGTATCCATTTTGAAAAGTGCCCAATGATGATAAAAATGTTGCAATATTTGCTAATCAGTGACAAGTCCTAAGAGTCTGCATATAGCTGCATTTAGAGATTGCATGGTGCATTTATTAATAGCAATAACAACATGAGGAATTTGGTGCTCAAACATGGTTTCTATCTTCTTCTAAACATCCAATTAATTAAATCATCCATATTACTGATATTACGTATTGTTGCACATCCATAACATACATTTTGCATTCATTGAAAAGTGGAAATAGGAAAATACAAAAATAAAGCATCCATGTATTGCATTTTTACTTTTTCATCCTAAGTGCATCCATACATCTATTTTGCATGACTAAAAAATCAAAAAGAAACATACATTTTCATTTTCACATCAGTATCATATTTATATCAGTAATGAATCATCACATCCAAATCATAAAATGATGTTATCATCAGCAAAATTAACTCATCATAAGACCAAGATATCATCACATGTGCAAACAGATACATTTACCACATCTATATAAGCAAAGAGAACTCATGAAACATGTTAGAATCAAGAAACTACATTAGATATATATCATCATAAACATGGTACCAAATCAAAGCATAAAGTGTATTAGAAAGAATAAAGTGTATCAGTGAGCATAAAGAGTATCAATACGCCAAAACTGAATCAGATATATGTATGAATGTAATATACAAAAGAGGGGATCTCAAGAGGATCCAGATATACATGTATGAACTCAAAATGTTCCTATCAAAAAGATACAAAAATCTCAACTCTTTCCCACCCCCTCTCCCTGGTCAGGAGGAGGAGGAGGAGGTGGTGCAAAAGGCGCTAAAGGATGAGGCATGGCCCCCTCTGACTGCTGGGCCACTGGAAAAAATGAAGAAGCTCTCTGCCCCTCTAGAACCACTGCATGATATAGGGCATAATAATATGTGGCCCTCTGTCCCTGATGGACTACTGTACGGGCCTGTGCATCCCCCTCTGCCCTCAGTCTCTCCATTTTCCTATCCCGATCTATAAGCAAGGCATCTGATATAGCCAGCCTAGACTCTGTTGTTGTGGCTCTGGCCTCCAAGGCTATAATATGAGCTCAGAGCTTCTCTCTCTCCTACTCACATATTGACAAAGGATCTCCATCCTTCCCTGCATCCTGATCCTATGGCCTCTCTAGTGGTCCCTGTTGTCGCTACCTCTGTTGGTCCCTAGTTAGGAGTGGACCAGTATCTCTATATGGGGCCACAAATCTAAACCTTTGTCATCTGCCCTACCCACTGCCACTAGCACCACCTATATCTATGGCCTCTCTGCCACCACCCCTGTCATCTCCATCATGCCCATCATCCAGAGGCGGACACCTGCCATCCCTACCACCATCACTGCCACCATCACGGCCCCCATGTCTCCCCAAAGCCCTGTCTCTACCTCCTCTAGCCCTGATGGTTCGGTCATTAGGATCATAATTAAGTGGCTCCTCTATGCAAGGGATGATCTCCTCGGGCATAGTGAATCGCAAAAAATGGATACTAGAGCATCTCAGCTGCATAGCCATCTGAAACACCTGCATCCTCTACATCTGGATGAAGGTCCTAGTCTACTGCCACCATGTCCCTGATCTCCTGATGCGCAGTCTCATAAGTCAACTGTGCACCCCATAGAGGTGCCTCATCCCTAGTATGGGCATACACTACAACATCCTCTATACGGCCCTGTCGTCACCCATACTGCCTCAGAACTCTGGTGATTAGAAAATTCTCTACAATGTATCTCATTTGACCAATCAGATATCTTCTCTGGCACAAAAATGGTACCTACCAGACATCAAAAGTCCACACCTCATAGTCTAGATAAGGTCGCTAGACAACCTCAGTCATATCATCAAAAAGATGGCGCCAATACTCGACCTTGCCCAGATGGGGCTACTGTAAAAGGCCTACATACATGTATACATAGGGCTGCTCAGGTGCCCCCTGTCTATCAAAAATTGACTGTGTGATAGGGATGTGCTCCTAGGCCCAAATTTGCAAAATAAGTATGCCCACAGTCATACTGTAGGTGTGGTGGTATACGATCTCATGGAGATCTCTGTACATATGCGCTAATATGCAGCTCCCCCAAGAAAAACATCGCCGGTGAATGATCATCTGCTCGACCATGCTCACCTAGCCAACCAGGAAACCATGCTAACCCCTATCCGGCATAAGGATGCCACCTACCAAGCCTACTAAGTACATAGCTAATCGATCATAGTGATCAACCATATAATCCCATGACAAGTATCTCCTGTCTATTGTGTCATCCTAAAAGAATCTTTGCGCAGTACCAATTGCCATGCCAACTCTGGACTCAAAGAAGACCTCATGTCCAACCATTGGTACATAGAGTATCCTCTAGACATCCTCCAGCATCACAGTAATCTCTCCGGTGGGTAAGTGAAAGGTGTTGTGATCAGAATGCCATCTCTCAGCCAGAGTAGTCAACAACCCATATTTTACCCCGATCTCGGGTAAACCCATCAAGGAACGCAATCCACATCGGATCATGGTGGTCTGCTCATCATCTAACATTCGACTAGACAATGCAAGTATACATGCAGGATAAGTGCCGTGAAATGTGACTACCTCAAACTGGGCCTAATTTTGGACACAACAATAAAGTATCAAAATCCTATCTACAAACAGGGGCAGCCTCCCAAAAACAACTAAGTTATTTCAAGTTCGCAGGATGCAAACAGATCAACACATTAAAAAAATCTAAGTCTTCTACTAGATGTGATCCTGGAAATACAGGATGCGATTGCGTATATGGGATGTGATCCCCAAAAAATAGGATGCGATACTAAACATGGGGTACGATCCCAAGCTAATGGGATGCGATCCCTTGATGGATTTCCTAATAAAACAAGGAAAAACCTAAGGTACTGGATGCGATCTGGGAAAACCCAGATGCGACGCAGAAATATGGAAAAGTTGGATACGATCTGGGAACAATTGGATGCAAGTCAGGATTGACAAGATGCGATCCAGAATCCTAGATGCGATCCTAACTTCAACTAGCTCTAAAATTCATAAAAAGCATGAAATTCAAAAATGCAAAATTCACAGGGTAGTTTGTCGAGCACTTACCGACGGTGGGTAATCGGCTGGTCGCTGATGTCGGTGGCTCATCTTGAAATGGTGCTTCCTCATGGGGACCACCATTTTCTCTATAGAGCTCTCTGATTTGCTATGGCTGAAAGTGAAAATGAATAGTGAAATTGTAATTTTGGAGGCTTATATGGGTCTTTTGAGATATTTAGGGGTTCCAAATCTCCTCCTAGACAACTACAAATTCATTTGTGTTCTCTTTTTACTCAATCGGGAACCAAATCGAAGGTGCCTGTGATGTTTTTAGCAGTACAATGTCATTTTTGTGACAGTTTTGAAAGTTACAACTTTGCTTCATTTGATCCTAACATTGGTCAATACTGCACATTTCATCATGCATCTTGGTCTAAACATCATATTATCTGCCTTCTCACTCATATTTTCACGTAATTAACTTGGTAATCGTGTGTTTATTTTTAAACAAACCTCCTTCTACTCCACTCTTTCTTGCCCAACCACTTCCTGCAAGTGATACATTCGTTCAACTGAGGGATTTATTCTTTTTCCTTCGATTTCATTCCTGAGGGGGCATGATCACACTATTGTCAAATAAATTTTTATTCAAAACAACATCAAAATGACTTCGTTATCAAACAAACTAGGGGCATAATAGTTTCCTTGACTAAGTCAAAACTGTTGGATAGAAAGCTTTGGTTCTCATGAGCTGGATATCTTATGTTTCCAAATTTTAAAAGATTTTTATTAAGCTCCCAGCAGCTTCTTATTGATTTTTGAATGACAACCAATTTCAGGATTGGTATTTTTAAAATATTTTATTGATCTTTGGATGAAAACCAAGTTCAAAATCAATTCTATCAGTTTGGTTCGATCAAGTGTGAGACTACTCTCATCAACATTTCATTCGACAACCAAGAACAAAATTCTCAATCTTTCTGAAGTCAAAATCAAAAACTGTCTTTGAATCAGTGCACTGCTCGCACATCAATTCAAAGAGGGGCAAATGTAACCACCTAAATTTGTTATGTTCCAACTATGGACCCTATTTTCCCTAAGTGTGATCATACCCTCGATTATGTCCAAACGACCCTTTTGCTGCTTGACATAATTCTTCTATTCAATTTAATGTCCTAGGTGATTTTTATCACTAATTTATATTAACTATTATAGCCATATAATTTAAATCAATGCAAACCAATTAAATCAAACCAAAAACAAATATGGCTATAGTATTTAATTATAAAGGAATTAAATAAATCCCCTAAATCAATTACCCACTTGCAAATAACCCATTCCCCTAGCCTATTTAATTTAATTAAAATGGCTATAGTCCCCTAATTATTAAAAAGAAATTTCATTGTTTAAATAATTAATTATTATATTGTTAAATGAATTAAATAAGTTTAATTCATTTATTAATATTCCCCTAAACCCTAACCTAACCTATCTCAACCACTTCTACCCTGGGTTCTAACTCTTCTCAACCCATTCACCCATACTAATCTAAACCTAATCCTAATTCTAGCCCTAACCCACCTCCTAATGTTGTCACATTCCATTAACGAATGCTTAGCAACTCCACCTACTTGAGAAAGTCCAGTTTCTCAAGCTGGACTTTCTTAAGGTCCACCTTCTCAAGCCAACCTCTTACACCCTCCCTTGCTTCTTTAAGGCCTTCATTAATGCCTTATTAATGAAAGATGCCTTAAGCCTATGTCTCTCCCATGCCTTATTAATTCCTTTGGCATTAATGGTTCTTACACCTCCATTAATGAGTCTCTTAACTCACTAATTCACCTTGTCCCCCTCTCTCTCTCTCTCATTCTTCTATAAATAGAAGCCATTTTTGAGAGTAAATAAGGTTTCACCTTAGATTACAAATACATTGTTATGCTGTTGGATTAATCCTAGACTAGTATTTCACTTCTTGTTTCATTCTTGTTTCATTGTTATTATTCACATGCTTAGAGCTAGAATGCTTATTTATCATCTTTTTAGCTTTTTTTTAATCTAAAATCCTTCATACTATGTTGTATTCATCACTGATTGTAGCATATTCTGAGGGCTAATATGTTATTAATTACACTCTTCCTAGTTAGCAGGCAATAGGTCGATATTAGTGGGTTTTGCATGCTTTATCTAACCTTTCGAGGTAATGAAATGACTTATTGAGTATTTGTGTCTTTCTTAACAGGTTCCCAAATACACACACACACTATCTTACTCAGTTCCAATGAATTGTAATCTTCTTCTGCTTCTTCACATAGATCTTCAACTTTTACTGTCTAACTTTCTACTCTACTCTGTCTTTTTTTTTTTTTTTTCAATTCATTTTCACACTTAACGATCATATTTGAACTTCTATATGTATCTTCTCCAAAGATAAGGTCACAACAGATGTAGGAAATACTTCAACAACTTCCTTGTCAGATTAACTAATCACGCAATCAAAGTTAGGACCGCGCAACTCAAAATGTATAGACACGTCGCTTCACATAGTCGGCTCTACCAATTTAACTCAATCATCACACTTCTATTAGAACATGTTTAGTGCCTTTAGATAATCATAATTAACTCATAAATAAACATGAATACAAACATGCATATCCCGAAGATAGGCGCAACTCAAGAAACAATGTAAATACGTAGGCTCTTAACAGATAATCTCTAGAAAATGTGACTGCCAAAAAAGATTAACATAACTCAACTGAAACTGCATATCCAAATCTGTGTGTATGAACACTGCATTCAAAACATGTCTACAACATAGATGTAAACTCACAAGGCTCTAGAATATGTGTACTGATTACTGTTGTATATTAAATGTTGTCATCAATGACAAACATACAATCGACTATTGGCACAGAAGAAAATTTCCAGCAATACATATATATATATATATATATATATATATATATATATATATATGATGTTATTTCTATCATTGCATGCTTGCTACTATTGTGCACCATATATTGTTTTATATATACACTATTTATTTCATTGAGACCATGACTAGCTTGGCATTTGTAATATATTTGTTGTTATTGGATCAATGTTTCCATGTTGTTGAGGTTTTAGATGCATTGAATCACCACATCTATTCTATTTTGATAGCATGTAGTGTTTGATCTCTCTTTATTTGTTTTGGTGTTGATATTCACTATGTGGTACTCCCTGTTTATGATCATTTCATGAGGAAATGTCTTGATGGATCACGGGATGCAAGCTAGGGCATCATGCATTGTTTATGAGCTCACTATTTAATACTGGCATTATTTAAATCTTTTTCCTTTGGAATGCTTGATGAATTGTGAGCTTTGAGAGCTAGGGCATCATTTCTATTACCTTTAAGGCATTGTGTGAAGTGTTTGATCTCTCTTTATTTGTTTCATTGTTGATATTCACTATGTGGTACTCCCCATTTATGATCATTTCATGAGGAAAAACATGATATCTTATTTCCTTTATGCAACATTCTTCTGAGTGCACATGTCTTATAACATGATTTTTCTTTCATAAGTGTATGGATTCACTATGCACATGCATAATTGTAGATGAGGATCAGTAATAGGATGCCATTCATTTATTAGATCTTTTTGTTCTAACCCCTATCTCTCTTTTATTTGCAGGTTTTGGATCATCGCAGGAGCACAGTAGATTCATAACCAGGTAAAAAATTCATCACTTTAGGCAATGCCTAGTACCCTTAATATTTATGTTCATCCTCTTATGTATGCCTATAATACTTGAATTTTCTATAATAGACGAGCAAACCAACAATTGTTTTCTCCAAAGTACTATTTTTCTCTAATAGTCAATCCTTTGTTTCTCTTTCCAAAGCAACCTTGTCAATCCTTTGGTCTCTCTTTCTAGTGTTTGGTACTCTTTCCTCCACAAATTCTTGAAATATCATAGTCAGCTTCTTAAATAATTTCAGTTTTATGCTTGCTGTTGTTGTGCACCATATATTGTTTTATACACTTTTTATTTCATTGAGACTGTGAGCTTGGAATTTGTAATGTATTTATTGTTATTGGATCAATGTATTTTTTCCTTGAGCTTGAGCAACATGCAATTTTATTGTTGTCATTATATGTTTGTTGTTGTTGTGCACCATATATTGTTTTATACACTGTTTATTTCATTGAGACCGTGAGCTTGGCATTTGTAATGTATTTGTTGTTATTGGATAATGTATTTTTTCCCTTGAGATCGGGCATCATGCAATGTTATTTCTGTCATTGTATTCTTGTTTCTGTTGTGCACCATATATTGTCTTATACACTGTTTATTTTATTGAGACCATGAGCTTGGCATTTGTAATGTATTTGTTGTTATTGAATCAATGTATTTTGCCCACTTATTCATTATGTTGGCATACTTATTCACTATTTCCATTATTTTTACTTTGTTTTAGGTCTTCACAATGGATAGAACATTTGGTATTGAATTTTTTCATTTGGAGTCCTTGGAAGAGTAGTGCTCCAGATTATTTAATGTGTGTGATGATGACATCAAACATGCTATTATCTACCTCCTGAAACATAATATTGTTGTCTCACATGTACACGATTGGGTGATCTATAAACTAGTATTTTCTACTCTCTTTGAAGTTATCAGTTGGTTATAATGGGTCTTTAAGGTGGTTAAGCATGTGGTTGTTTCCAAAAATTCAAAAAAAGTTGTACAGGGGATTCAGAACATCAATACAAACATTATCTCTAGCAGGCTTGGCTCAATTTTTGATAATAGAGTTGGCTTTGAAAATAAAATGGTGGGGGTGTGGGAGGTGTTCAAGATATCTTGCGCTAATGATGACTACACTGCTATGAGTATCTTCCATGGTCACAATGAAGCTTTTTTCACTTGTGACGATAGGAATGTTATGATGGACTACTTCTTTGGAGTTGGCATTTTTGTCAACAAACTAGGTCATCTTTAGATCAAATGTAGACATGAAACTTAACTGTTTAACATAATGTTTGTAATAATCTTCTTTGTAAATGTTTTTTTTGATACACACTCAGGGTCTAGATATCCATATGTTCATCATCATTACAAAAACTTATCTAGCTAATGAACTTAATATCCTTATGCATTATCTTGTTGTGATTTTGCCTCTTTTTTTTGACACAATGAATAGTTGTATATAGCTCTAATTGTTTATTGTCTACTATGCAATCTTTAGCATATGTATCATGTGAGTACTTATGTAAATCTAATTATCAAAACTTTTCATTATCTTTTGATATTGCTATCTGGATTCAAGTGTATAGTTTTTTGAGTCAAACTCATTGACTCATGTTTCATCCATGAATTTGACATGCACAAATTGCTTATCATGTATAAAACAATATATGGTGCACAACAACA
>MU226638.1:1543248-1555669 GCA_018584345.1 Thuja plicata | reverse complement strand
TATATATATATATATATATATATATATGTGGTACTCCCCATATATATTTGTTTTGCTTTTGATATTCACTATGTGCTACTCCCTGTTGGTGATCATTTCATGAGGAAATATCTTGATGGCTCGTGGGATGCAAGCTAGGGCATCATGCATTGTTTATGAGCTCATTGTTTAATACTGGCATTGTTTACATCTTTGCATTTGGAATTCTTGATGCCATTCTTTTTTTCTTTTGTTCTTCATGGACCATTCTTTTTTATACCCAACTACATCTCCCATTAAAATTTCATCAAAACTTTTCATTATCTTGTCATATTGCTATCTAGATTCAAGTGTATAGTTTTTTGAGTCAAACTCATTAACCCATGTTTCATCCATGAATTTGACATGCACAAATTTATTATCATGTCACATAAATAATTGATGTATCGACAATGACTTGCAAGAGTGTAGGTGACACATGGTTCAACTCCAATTCATACAATTGGGAGTACCTGATAAAGTGAGTAGACTCTAAATATCAATATTTCAGCTAGGAATATAACAAGGATGAAGCATGATGAGGAATTTAGATAGCAAAGAAAAAACTAGCTGTGCATGTAGTGGACATGGAAAAGGGTATAGTAGAGCCTACTCATCTTTCCTAGGTAGTCCCAATTGTTTCAAGCGGAGAAGAAGAAATGAGAGGAATTGTTGAAACATCAACAATTTTCGTGAGATTAGTTTTGTTAACTGCAGCTGACACAAGGCAATTTATGAATGTCAAACTATACACTTGAACCTTGATAGCAATATCACAATTTGACATGCCCCCAACTGTAGATGCCTTTACATGCATTTCAATAGTAAACTAAAAGTCCCAATCAAAACAATGCATATGGTTTCCATCAAGTACAGTTAGGACATTGCATTTACATGTTGTTCAGATTCGTTATATCATCAAATAAAAATCATTATCATATTGTACTGTGATTGACAATAGTCATTTTGTAATTTGATTCGATATGTTGTCTACATGATTAGTATGTTGCTTTTTATTGCAATTATAATTAGTATGAATGAACAAAATAATCAACTAAACAAAATGATATGTTGGAATGACAGTGCAATATTTATCAATATAGCATCAATTACTTCAGTAAATGTGCCTATGTGTCAATGTGGTGTTGGTCCTTGTGTGTTGAAGATGTCACACACAAAAAGTAATCCTGGGCATCAATTTTGGGGTTTCCCAAATAGGAAAAAGGTCTAGATATGGAATTATATTTTAATGTTTAAAAGTAATGTGACAATTTATAATCATTTTAGGAAGAAGTGATGTAGATTAGGTATTGCAGGGAAATACTGAATGTCAATACTTTCGGTGGGTCAATGAAACCACATTTACATCTACTCCATCTACGTCTATATATAATGTAGGAAATGAGTGCAACTTGTGAAAGGCTCAAGAGGCAGCAAGTGCCACCTATATTTCTTCAATGGCGAAAGAAGAAATCATGTTTCTGCAATGCCTTCTTTGTGTACTTTGTGCACTAGTTTGTTGGGACCATATGCATAAATGTTATTAATAGGGGGTTATTGTAGATACTGAAACTTTTTTAGAATTTCATGTAGATACATTGGACATTTTGATAAACTCATGAACTTTTTTTTGTTTATGACTTCGTTATGATTTTCATTATAAAATTAAACAAAATAAAAAATTAATCTTATTAAAAACAATTTGAAAAAGATATAACATTTTTAAAAAGTTAACCTTATTTATGATTTATGATGTCTAACTCTTGGATGGGTTTTTGTGAATTTTATCCTTGTTCCTTTTAGAAGTGTATGGCTTGACTATGCACATACATAATTGTAGATGAGGATCAGTAATAGGGTTCCATGCATTGCTTAGATCCTTTGGATCTAACCCCATATTTTCCTTCCTTGCAGGTTTTGGATCATACAGGAGCATACTGGATTCAACCCTGGGTCAACACTTCAACAACATCAGGAACTGATGCAAAATTTAATATCTGTAGTCATTATAGAAAAATCAGGTGCTACCTTAAGCACAATATGATCACTAGACAGGTTTGTATGTCTTCTACTTTTAAGTTGTGTTGTTTATGTTCTTGTTTTATGAAGTTGGGTGATCCTTTCTATCCAAATTATACCAATACTTTTATAAGAGATTTGCCCTTTTTACTTCAACCTAAACAAACTTTTAGGAAAAATTATAGCTGAACTCTTAAGAAAGAAGATGAATCTATTACACTTGTGATTACCAAAAAAATTTTTGTTTTCTCATATGTTATGATCTTCAGCATGTGATATATAAATATATCATCTATTCCGAGCATTGTTTATTACCATCTACAGACTATTTGATAGTAATGAGTTTGAAGAAGATTTATAAATGTTGCACCAATCTAAATTGGATCAATCATCATTTTCAAATCTTCCTCATCAATCTCCATCAACCATTTTCAAAGAGCAACACCTTTCTCTATATGAATCTTGGTTTACATTTCCCTGTAATCCTAATGCAAAATGTTTCCATGAAGTACGTCAGGGGTATAATGCATTCAAGAAAAAGGCTTTGAAGGCTACTAAGTCTTTTGTACCTCTTTTTCTTGGTAATTTGAAGTCATCAATAGAACTTAAAATCCTAAACAATTAGTATACCATTGATGGCTTCATAAATATTAAGTGAAAGGGACTTCTCTGATTTGGAACCCCCTTTGGTAAAAATCCTATGTAGTTCCACATAGACACGACACATTCCTTAGAAGACTTTTAATCTCACAACAACTAAGAAACATAAATGTAGGCATCATGGTCACAATTCTTTGGAGACACAACATAAACAACCAGGAGAACATATGGTGTTAGAAGGTCCAGATGGGAAGAAATTCAATGGTATAATTATGGTCTTGTAAAGATAAACTAAAACTGGAATTTTGGAAAAAGTTTGTGCATAATTATGAACTGAAGATGGGGAATTTTCTAGTGTTCAAATATGTTTCAAAATCATTTTTTAAAGTGAAGATATTTGATACAATAGCTTGTGAGAAAAATCAAACAGAAGGGAAATCATCCTTTCTTGGACAAAACTATTTCTTACCAAGAAAGGACGATTTCCTTTCTCTTTCATTTTTCTCACAAGAAGTTGTATCGAATATCTTCACTTTAAAAAAAGATTTTGAAACATATTTGAACACTATAAAATTCCCCATCTTCAATTCCTAATTATGCACAAACTTTTCCTAGCCTTGCTAAAATTATAGAAATTCTAGTTGCATTTTATCTATACAAGACCATAATTGTACATTGAAATTATGCCCATATGGGGCCTTCTAACACTATATATTCTATGCAGCTATAGGTGCATTCTCGATTTAGAGTGGGAAAATATTATTTTGGATGTGAGGGAGAGAAGCCAAACACATAAAGAACATGCACATAAATATGATAGCTGGGAAACATAAATGTAGATATCACGATAGCTGAGAAACGTAAATGTAGATATCATGGTCACAATTGTTTGGTGACACAACGTAATTGAGTGGTATACCCAGACGATGCAACACAACCACTACTCCTCCAGTTCTAAGTTGGCACTACAGGATCCAAAAACCATAGATTAGGAATAAATTTAGAGAGAAGAGGAGGGTCGTAATGAACAAAGTAATACAGGGTCCCTATATTATTTTGGTCATTATGGCCCTTCTCCTCTGCTCTCTAAATTTATTCCTTATCTATGGTTTTTGGATCCTGTAGTGCCAACTTAGAACTGGAGGAGTAATGGTTGCATTGCATCATCTGGGTATACCACTCAATTATGTTGTGTCTCCAAACAATTGTGACCATGATGTCTATATTTATGTTTCTCAGTTGTTGTGTCCTAGGATCCCTTATGACCCTTTATGACCCTTTATGATCCCTAATATTACATCTTAGAGATCTTAAAGTGTCGTAAAGGATCATAAGAGGCTCCTAGGAGTGGTCAGATGAGCTTCCACCTTCACGTGGTTGGCCTTGTTAATTAGAGAATGTTAAATTGTTCATGAAACAAAGATAAGCTCAATATTTTAAGCTCTCACTCCATGCATATGACAATTTTTATTTTTTTTAAACATAGTATACTGTCACAATTGCGATGGTATTTAGAGGATGACTGATGCAATAACACTACACATGATGTCCAAATTTTAGAATAGTTTGACAGCTAGATGTCACATGTACAACATGTCCGTCGCATACCCATCATAATGGTGACACTCACAATGTGTAATTTTGACATACTAACCCTCATAGCCGGTGCATATTGTGATGTTCATGACCGTCGTAATAACCACAGACATAGCTACCGTCAGTGATTCTGACACCAAAACTGCAATACCGGTCTATGTCACTTTCCCAATGGAGTAGTGTAGTAAAATTGTTACACATAGCCATTGAAAGGAGGTCTCAAATGTACTAGTGGGTACACATTCTTAGATAACATAATCAATAGGTTCACAGGGTCAATTTAGGGTAATAGTACAAAGAACACACACCACATCATAAAACATAGATGAAATTCACTCCCAACCTTTGTATACATTCTAGGGCACTCTAAAACCCAGATACCCATAGCATAGAAGATAAATCACTCATGGAAATAAAATCCATTACACTATGCAGAATCAGCATAAATCCTTTATGTGTGTGTATATTTGTGCACCTGTTATCTGCAACACAACACTTCAATAAGTCATTCTGTTAGTGAAAAACAAGGGTTAAAGAGCATAAAAACCATAACATCGACTTATTGCTTTCTAACTAGGATGAGTGTAGCATGTAACATAAAAGCCCTCAAATTTATGCTAAATACCAGTGACATAAACAACCTAGCATGAAAGATTTAGTTTAAAGCAAGATATTTATTCAATGAGAAATGCATATTTGTCTAAAAATGGAGATAATAACAATGCACAAGCATGAACTATGAAATAAATTATGAGTCTAATTCTATTTCAACATAATAATGCATTTTCAATATGGGATGAAGGCTCCTTTGCTCTCAAAAATGGCTTCTATTTATAGAAGAATGAGAGAGAGAGAGGGGAGACAAGGTTCATTAATGAGTTGAGGGACTCATTAATGGTGGTGTAAGAGCCATTAATGCCTTGAGCATTAATGAGGTATGGAGGAGACATGGGCTTAAGTCATCTTCATTAATGAGGCATTAATGAAAGCTTTAAAGAAGCATGGGAAGGGTGGCTTGAGAAGGCAGACTTTGAGAAAGGAATCTTGAGATTCCTTGACTTTCTCAAGTGGGTGTAGTTGTTAATCATTCCTTAATGGAATGTGACAACATTAGGAGGCAGGTTAGGGTAGAATTAGGATTAGGATTAGATTAGTAAGGGTGGAATGGATTGAGATGGGTCAGAACCCAGGGTAGAAGTGGTTGAGATAGGTTAGGTTGGGGTTTAAGGGAATATTATTTAAATGAATTAAACTTATTTAATTCATTCAAAAATAGGAATTTAATTATTTAAATAATTTAATTGCTTTTCAATAATTAGGGGACTATAGCTATTTTAATTAAATTAAATAGGCTAGAGGAATGGGTTATTTTGCAAGTGGGTAATTGATTTAGGGATTTATTTAATTCCTTTATAATTAAATACTATAGTCATGTTTGATTTTGATATGATTTAATTGGTTTGAATTGATTTGAATTGTATGGCTATAATAGTTAATATAATTTAGTGATAAAAATCACCTAGGACATTAAATTGATTCAAAGAATTATGCTAAGTAGTAATAGGGTCATTTGGACATAATCGAGGGTATGATCACACTTAGGGAAAATAGGGTCCATAGTTGGAACATACCAAATTCAGGTGGTTACATTTGCCCCTCTTTGAATTGATGTGAGAGCAGCGCATTGATTCAAAAAAAGTTTTCAATTTTGACTTCAGGAAGATTGAGAATTCCGTTCTTGGTTGTCAAACGAAATGTTGATGAGATCAGTCTCGCACTTTATCAAACTAAACTGATATAATTGATTTTGAACTTGGTTATCATCCAAAGATCAATAAAATATTCTAAAGATACCAATTCTAAACTTGGTTGTCTTCCAAAAATTGATATTACTGATTCTGAACTTGGTTGTCATCCAAAAAGCCAATACGAAGCTGCCAGGAGATTTTAATAAAAATCTTCTAAAATGAGGAAACATAAGATATCCAACTCATGAGAACCAAAGCTTTCTATCCAACAGTTCTGACTTAGTCAAGGAAACTGTCATGCCCCTAGTTTATTTGATAACAAAGTCATTTTAATATTGTTTTGAGAAGAAATTTTATTGATGATAGTGTGATCATGCCCCCTTGGGAACAAAATCAAAGGAAAAGAATAAAATCCTTTAGTTGAAAGAATGTATCACTTGGATGAAGCAGTTAGGACAAGAAAGAATGGAGTAAAAGAGGAAAAAGATGATGTGTTTAAAAATAAACACACGAGTACCAAGTTAATTATGTGAAAATATGAGTGATGAGACTGATAAAATGATGTTAGACCAAGATGCATGATAAAATGTGCAGTATTGACCGATGTTTGGAATAAATGGAGCAAATCTACAATTTTTGAAATGTCATAAGAATGGTATTGTGCTGCTGAAAACATCTTATGCACCTTCAATTTAGTTCCCAATTGATCAGAAAGAGAATATAAATGAAGTTGTAGTTGTTTGGGAGGAGTTTCAGAACTCCTAAATGGCTCAAAAGACCGATATAAGCCTCCAAATTTACCATTTTACTATTCATTTTCACTTTCAGCCATAGTAATTCAGAGAGCTCTGCAGAGAAGATGGTAGTCCCTATGAGGAAGCACTATTTCAAGATGAGCTATCGACAACAACATCCAACTGACTACCCACCGCAGGTAAGTGCCTGACAAACTACCATGTGAATTTTGCAAATTTCGATTTTATGCATTTTCATAGATTTTATAGCCCTTTCCATTTTGAATCACATTTGGGATTCTGGATCATCACCTGCAAAACCCATGTCACATCCGGTTTTTCCCGGATCACATTTGGTTTTTCCCGATTCCTATGTCGCATCCAGTTTTTCCAGGATCGTATCTGTTTTTAATGTTTTTGACCAGTTTTCAATTGAAATCCATCAGTGTGTCACACCCTATTTGCTTAGGGTTGCACCCCGCATTTAGGATCACATCCGATATTTTAGGGATCACATACTGTATACTCAGTCACATCCTGTATTTCCAAGATCGCATCTAGTAAAATGGATCGCAGCCTTCTGTTTCAGAATTGTTTCTGGTTAGGAGACTTAGAATTTCAATCTGTTTGATCTGTTGGCATCTCATGAACTTGGAATCACTTAGTTGTTGAGGATTCTACCCCTATTTTGTAGATAGGATATTAATGTATTGTCATTTTGTCTAAAATAGGCCCAGTTTGAGGTAGTCACATTTTGTGGCACTTACCCTGCGTGCGTACTTGCATTGTCTGGATGACTGTCAGATGATGAGTAGATGACCATGATCTGATGTGGATTGCACTCATTGATGGGTTTACCCAAGATCAAGGTAAACCGTGGGTTGTTGAATGCTCTGGCTGAGAGATGGCACTCAGAGCAAAACACCTTTCACTAACTGACTAGAGAGATTACAGTGACTCCGAAGGACATCTGGAGGATACTTCAGGTACTGATGATCGGACATGACATACATTTTGAGTTGACAGTGGCTATGGCGATTGGTGTTGTGTGAAGATATTTCTAGGATGACACCATAGATCAGAGATATCTTTCCTGGGATTACATGGTCGATAATTACAATCATTTATCAATTTATTTAGCAGGTTTAGTAGGTGGCATCCTGATGCCTGATAGGGGCCAACACAGATTCTTTGTCGGTTGGGTAGACATGATAGAGTAGATGGTTACCCACCATCAGAGATTTGCTTGGGCCAACTGTATTTTAGCTCACATGTACAGAGAGCTGCATGAGATAGTATACCACTATACTCAGAGCATGACTGTAGGTATTCTTATTCTTCAGATTTGGGCCTAGGAGCACATCCCTGTGACACGACTGATTGTAGAATGACAGAGGGATCTAGAGAAGCCTTATGTTTATATGTATGCAGGTCTTCATTAGCAGCCCCATCTGGGCAAGGTGGAGTATTGGCACCGCTTGTTCGATGATATGATAGAGGTCATTTGGCGACCATATTTAGATTGTGAGGTGTGGACCTTAGATGCCTGACAGGTGCCTTACCTGTGTCAGAGCCGATATCTTATTGGAATGACCAGATATATCATAGAGCGGTTCGTGATTACTAGAGTGCTGAGGCAGTACAGTCATCGCCAGGGTAGGACAGAGGATATTGTTGTATATGCCTAGACTAGAGATGAGACACCATTATGGGGGGCATAGTTATAGTATGAGATGGCTCACCAGGAGATTCGTGCCATGGTGGTGGTAGACTGGGATCTCCATCTAGATGTAGCCGATGTAGGTGTGTCAGATGGATATGCTACTGAGAGACTATAGTACCCCTTCCCTTGGTTTACCATTCCTAAGGAGATTATTCCTTGCATAGAGGAGCCCTTAGAATATAATCTTGATGATCAACCAGCCAGGGGTCAGGCCGGTGCGTAGAGAGATAGGGCTCCTAGCAGGCATGGAGGGCGTGATGGTTGTAGGGATGGAGGTAGGGATGGTAGAGATGTTAGGCATCCTCCACCCGATGACAGTCATGATGGAGATGATAGGGGTGGTGGCAGTGAGTCAATCGATATAGGTGGAGCCAGCGGCAGTGGGCAGGGTAGATGCTAGAGATTTAGATTTGTGGCCCCTCGGAGAGACACTGGTCCATTTCTTATAGTAGATCAGATGTGACAGAGGGGTCAGGGGACACAGGATAGACCACCAGATAGAGGAAAAGATAGGTTCTAAGAGCTAGATGCAGGCAGAGACGGAGATCCTTTGTCTAGATGTGCGTAGTAGAGAGTGAAGCTCCGAGCCAGGATTACAACATTGGAGGCCTGAGTTACTATTGTTGATGCCTTACTAGCAGACAGGGATATACATCTTGAGTGGCTAAGAACAAAGAGGGATAGGTAGGGGGAGATGCTCAAAAAGAAGTTCATCAGTGGTAGAGGGCCACATATTATTATGCCTTGTATCATGTAGTAGTTCCGGAGGGCCAGAGAGCTCCTTCCTTTTCTCAAGTGACTCAGAAGTCAGAGGGGGCCATGCCACCTCCAGCAGCTCCTTTTGTACCACCACCACCTCCTCCTAACCAGGGAGAGGGGGAAAGAAAAAGTTGATATTTTGTATCATTTTTATGACATGTGTATCTCAAGATTATATTTGTATATCTAGATCTTGTTGAGATCCCCTCTTTTGTATATCTAGATCCTTCTGAGATCCATTTTTGAAGATGACATTTATACATGTATATTTGATTCATTCTGGCTCACTGATACTCTGATACTCTTTATGCATATTGTTCCATATGTTGATCTATACCATGTTACAATGATATATATATCTGATGCAGCTTCCTGATTCTGACATGTTTCATGAGTTCTTTTTGCTTTCATAGAGGTGGTAAATGTATCGTGCACATGTGATGATATATTGGTCTCTTGATGAGTTAGTTTTTTAGATGATAACATCATTTTATGTATGTGTTGTGATGAGTCATTACTGATATAAATATGTTGTAAATGATACACATGTGAAAATGCAAATGTATGTTTATTTGGATCTTTCCTTTATGCAAAATAGATGGATGGATGCACTTTAGGATGAAAAAAGTAAAAATGCAATACATGGATGCTTTATTTTTGTATTTTCCTATTTCTTCTTTTCAATGAATGCAAAATGTATGCTATGGATGTGCAATGATATTTGATATCAGTAATATGGATGATGTAATTAATTTGATTGTTAAAAGAAGATAGAAATCATTTTTTAGCATGAAAAGTCTTTATGCATTTTACTGTCTTTATAAAATGTATCATGAAATCTCTAAATGCAACTATATGCAGACTCTTAGGACTTTGTCACTGGTATGCAAATATATAGCTCTTTATCATCATTGGGCACTCTTTCAGGATGGATACCACCTAATAGTACAACCATCACTAATACCCACTGATATTATGAAAGTATGAATACTATGTTTAATTGAAATGTCGAAAATAGAATTAGGCATCAAGGCATAGAAGCCAGGATAGAAAAAATAGTCACCTTCCTTTTAATATACCAGATTCTAATTAAGGAAAGATATTGGACCCGCAATGACCTTGAAAATTCATATCCTTGGGTACATTATGATTCATATACCTTAGTGAGAATCTAGAGAAGAAAATAGACAAGGAAATTTTTTCAAACTCACCATAGTTTACACATAACAAAGATCGAGATATATGTGGTTATCCTCCCATAGTAGCAGCTCTTACCATAAACATCCAAGTTAGGTGAAATTTATAGAATCATTTGGAACAATCACCATACGCAAAAATTCAAGAAAACATTATGGCCCCCTATCCTTGTGACCCTTTGTCTTTGCACAGATGTCATTGAGTAACTAAGAAGACATTAAAAATCATCAATTGTGAATCAATCAAAAAAAATTTACAATTACTTAGATGCCCCTAGTTGAATACATCATTAGGACATTCAAAGAGTTATAATCAAACTAATATCAAATTGTGTGTTTAAGATAGTACTTGTTCATTCATATGTCAAACACAGTAGAGATTCATCAATAAGAAAATTGTAATGCAAGAAATATGATGTTCCATGTTTGTGCATTGATAGGATAATTCATTCATGTTTGTGATCTAATAGAGTCCTATAGGAACTCTGTTAATGTAAATGTCACGTCTGGATATGTGATGTTTTGAAAAGACACCCTTGTTTTTGGAAAGTGACATTGTTTTGCATGTATCAAGAAACATTGTGTCTGTGAGTCAAACCATCCTAGAGCGACCTAGCAACTACAACCTACTATGCCAGCAAAGATGCCCCCAGTGCAGAATGACTTATTCCTAAGACATAAATGATAGACAAATCCCAAGAGAGGATAAGATAGTCATTTAGGAAGATGAAGTCAGCATATGAGCACAGACAAAATTATGAAGGCCTAGTATCAGTAGTGCATTGATAGATGGAGAGCAGAACACAAGTGACACCTGATTGTGAGGTTTTCACCACTTGGCAAGATCTTTTCTTTTCTTTTTTTGCTACCAAGATGCCTATTTTACCAAGTTCTCATCAAGGCACTTTTCTCTTTTTCAATTTTTTTTCTATTTTTGCTTTTTTGAATGTTTTTGTAGTATCATGGAATTTGTTTACCAGGTTTTCACCAAGGATACCCTTTCTATAGGATCTTTTCCACTATTTTTGGATTTCTCCAGGATCAATTTTATGAATGTTTTTGGTATTTTGGGAGACCTTTTTGCTGTACAGGCTCTACTAGCCAAACATCAAGCGTAGAACTGCTTCAAATGGAGAGTATTGATAGGATCTAGAATAATGTCTCCCTCAAGTGTAGCCAGTTGATAAGCTCTAGTCCCAAAAGTAGTAGTGATAACATAAGGTCCTAGCTAGTTAGGTTCAAATTTTCCTTTCTGCTCCCTGTTAGGCTGGTTCTTAGGATTCTCCTTGAGGATGAGATCTCCCACTTCAAATTTGTGTGGTTTGACCTTCTTATTGTAGCCTTTGGACATACGTGCTTGATACACTTTAAGGTTATCAAATGCTTGTTGTCTGCACTCATCTAGTAAGTCTAGAGAATTTACCCTATCTATGCAGTACTGCTCATCAGTAACTAGTCCTTGTAAAGATATCTGCAAAGATGAGATTTCAACCTTAATGGGTAGTACTACTTCAGTGCCATAGACTAGAGAAAATGGAATAGCTCCAGTTGGTGTTCTTATGCTTGTTCTGTAGACCAATAATGCTAGATTCAGTTGTAGATGCCAGTCTCTGCCAAACTTGCTTACACTTCTGTGTAGAATCTTGAGAATATTCTTCTTTGATGCCTCAGCCTGTCCATTACCTTGAGGATAATAGATTGAGGAGTAGTGTTGAGTAATATGGAAATATTCACAAAGGTTACCAATGTCTTGATTTTTAAATTGGCCACCATTGTCTATTACAATTGAAGAGGGTATCCCATATCTACAAATAATGTAGTTCAGAATGAACATAGACACCTGTTTACAGTGGCTTTGATTAGTGGCATGGCTTCAACCCACTTCGTGAAATACTCAGTATTCATAATGATGAACTTGTGTCCATTTGAAGAGTTGGGATATATTTGTCCAACCAAGTCAAAGGCCCATTGCTGAAATGGCCAATGTGTTATGAAAGGTATAAGTTCTCTGGCAGGAGCATGGATAAG
>MU226638.1:1498442-1543198 GCA_018584345.1 Thuja plicata | reverse complement strand
TTATGAAAGGTATAAGTTCTCTGGCAGGAGCATGGATAAGATTTCCATGTGTCTGGCATTTAAGACATGCTTTTGAAAATTGAATAGCATCTCTCTCCATGGTAGGCCAATAATAGCCTACTCTGAGAAGTTTCTTGGCTAATGAAAATTCATTCGAGTGTGATCCACATACACCTTCCTGGGTGTCTTTTAAGGCTAGATCAGACTCTTCGAGTTCTAAACACCGAAGAAGTGTACCATCAAGAATGTGTCAATATAAGTTGTTAGTTATGAGGACATAACACAATGTTGTCCTAATCAGGGATCTTTTCTCATCTCTAGATAGATTAGCAGGAATGGTTTGGTTGGGAAGGTAAGCAATGGTATTGGCATACCAAGATTGATCTGGGGTATTCAAGGTACATATTACTTGGTATTCAGGGGGTATCAAAGGTAGGATAGGATATTTCTTCCACCAAGAAGTCATAGTAGAACTGATGCTCCTCTAGTTGTAACATGGATGCCAAGGTAGTCATAGCATCCATAGCTTTGTTCTTTGATCTTGGTATCTGTTGCAAGGTGATGAAGATAAAGTACTTCTTCAGATCATCAACTAGTTGCTTGTAGGGCATCAAATTTTCATCTTTTGTTTGATACTCCCCATTGAATTGATTGATAATTAGTTAAGAGTCACCATATACATGTAACTCTATGGTCTTCCATTCCATAGCTAGCTTGAGTCCATTGACCAATGCTTCATATTCTGAGATATTGTTGGTGCATGGAAACATCAATTTCTAAGATTTGGGAATCTTTTATCCTTATGGAGTTATGAAGAGGAGCCCTGCTCTAGATCCTTGTTGAGTGAATGAACCATCAAAGTTCATCTTCCATGGATATTCAGTGAGATGCATGGTTATTTCATCAGGGAATTCAATTAGCAAAGGTTCATCATCCTGAAGTGGTTATTTACCAAATTAATCTGCAAGTACCTATCCTTTGATAGCTCTTTGTTCTACATATTCAATGTCAAACTTACTTAGAATCAGGACCCATTTTGCCAAACGTCCTGTTAATGTTGTTCTGATCAAAAGATACTTTAGAGGATCGATCTTAGAAATGAGCTTCACTGTATGAGAGAGCATGTAGTGTCTCAATTTTTGTGATGCGAAGACGACTGCTAAGCATTCTTTTTCAATAATGCTATAATTGAGCTCATAAGTGACTAGTGTTCTACTAATGTAGTAGATAGCTCGTTCCTTCTTTGTTTCATCTTCTTGTGCCAGTAATACTACTAGGGATGTAGTTGTAGGTAAAATGTATAGGAGTAAGGGTTTTCCATGAATAGGCACCATAAGAATAGGTGGAGTAACCAGGTACCCCTTCAATTCTCTAAAGTTAGCTTAAGATTGTTCATCTCATTTGAAGGTAACCCCTTTATGTAGTATCTTAGTAAAGGGTTGGGTCTTATCTACAAGTTGAGACATGAATCTCCTGATGGACTGAAGTCTCCCTTGTAGTGTCCTCATTTGATTGATGTTTCATGGAGGAGTCATCTCTAGAATAGCCTTCACCTTTGTAGGATCTACCTCGATTCCCTTTGCGGATACTATGAATCCTAGGAGCTTTCCTGATTGGACCCCAAAGGCACATTTCTTTGGGTTGAGCCTGAGTTTGAACTATTATATTCAATCCAATATCTTTCTTAGGTCAGAAATGTGAGTACCTCTCTCCTTGGATATAGCCAATGTGTCATTGACATAGTCCTCCATGTTCTTGTGCATCATGTCATGGAATATTGTTGTCATAGATCTTTGATATGTTGCACCAGCATTCTTTAACCTGAAAGGCATAACATTCCAACAAAAAGTGCCCCATGTGCATGTGAATGCAATTTCCTCTTGATCCTCAAGGGCGATTTTGATTTGATTATATCCCAAGAATCCATCCATTAATGAATACATGTGAAATCCTGCTGTAAGATATATGATCATCTCAATGTTTGGTAGAGGGAAGTCATCTTTCAGACATGATTTATTTAGGTCTCTGAAGTCCATACAGACGCTGATAGATTTATCAAATTTAGACATGGTGACCACATTGGAGATCCACCCTACATAGGCAATGACTTGTATAAATCCAGCTTTCAACAACTTTTCTAGCTCTGCTTTTACCAATAATGCAACATGAGGATGCATTTTCCTAAGTTTTTGTTTTACGAGCTTGATCCCGGGAGCTATAGACAAGTGGTGCATGATGAGATTAGGATCTAGCCCTAGCATATCAGTATAAGACCATGCAAATTTAATCTCCTTCTCTTTTAGGAACTATGTGAACTGTACCTTCTCTTCTTCTGATAAAGATTGTGCTAGATGAGCTATTTGAGGATTTTTAACAGTGCTCAAGTTTACTAGCTATGTTGGCTCAATCAGTACCAAAGATCATTCCTAGAGGTGTTCAGGGAGGATATCAAGAGACTCATCCTTTGGTGCCTTAGAGAGGTTTTCACCATTGGATACATCTTTTTTCTTTACTATTTTGGGATCTGATACTACCACAGAGTGGTTTTTACCATCAGTCCGCTTCTTTTTATTTTTTAGTTTGTGACTAAGAAACTTAATATCCTCCTGTGATATGTTCTCGCTGCTTGCATTGGTGGAAGAAGGGTAAGGTTCACAAGCATTGAGATAAAAAGCTAGGGAGTGGTCATTAGAAACGTCAAGGATAGGAGTAGGATTTGTTTCAGTCCAATCAGTTAGGTCGGGAAGTACCAATATTAGGGAGTCAGATTCTAGGAAGGACAACATCGTGTTAGCATCAAGACCATTAACTGACATAACGTGATTTGTTGAGTTAATTTCTTCAATATTTAGATCAATAAGAGTGATATTGTTGTTAAAAGGGTTGTTGTTAGTCATATGTGGACCAAACTCTAGTGACTCGTTAGTAGGAATCTCATCACTGTCTCTTTGTAAAAGGAGGCTTCTTGCTTGTAGCCTATGAAATTCTTCTAGACTTATGTATTCACCAGTGTCTCCATCAATGATCGGGGGAAGGAACTCTTATTTTGCTTTAGGAGGATTAGTATCATTAAGAGGAGTGTTAGATCATTTACTAGGAGATGAGGGAGCTGCAAATAGGTGAATTGTATCTATTCCAATATCTTCAGAGGCGATAGATAGTCGATCCCATTCGTAGTCATGAGAGTCTGTTACATCATCATTAGATCTATTTAAGTATTCAGCAATGGTTATTTGATGTACTCGGTTAGCTTCTTGTAGATCAAAGTGGGGTAGATCAAGGACATGTGAAATTGTGACTAATTTCCCCCAGTTAGGATGTAAACTTTGTGGCCTGGGTGTCTCTTGAGTAATTGTTGCTATGGTGTCTCCTACCTCTTGAATGGGAGGTTGTGTTAGCAAAGGAGTGTGAATATCTTGTGGTACCTCAAAGCTTGGTATGTAGTGTTGTCCTTGGTATTTGGGGTCCTATGCGCTAACATGTAACAATATTTCATAGGACCACTATTCTAGTTCATCTATTTCACCACTCCCTTTATCTAAGTGTGGACTCTCTGTTGGAGTGGGTTTATCAGTTTTAGTATTGAAACCCAGTCCTATTTTATCTCTGGTAGTCCGGAACTCCATGGGTATAGGTTCAACAAGCCATTGTCCTATGTCATTTAGAGGTCCTTTTCCTTTGTAACCCATTTGTGTGAGGAAATCATATCCCTTTCCATACTGTTCTAGGGATATCTTCACATGTTTGACCTTAGTCTCCACCGGTTATCCTTTGTAAAGCCAGTCCAAGACTATCTGTTCTTATGTGTTATCTGAAGATGTGGATGCCTTTATCATGCCAATTTCTTTGTGTACTTCTAGCTCTTTGAATGCTATAGGTTTGAATGTCGATGAAGGTTTTCCATAGGATCTTGGTGACACTAGAAGTTTTGTTAGTGAGGGAGTTAGGTCCAGCTTGTACTCTCCCATACCTATTTCTTCAATTTTCAAGGTTTTGCTAAAAATCTTCATAACCATGTCCTTAGTAGTTTCAGGAGCAACTGCATCCATATCTTCCTTGTTGTGCGGGATCATGCTACCTACTTTGAGATTTTTGCAAGTGTAGTTAGCATCTACAGGAATCATCACCTCCACCCCATTATGTGGGAATTTTATGCATTGGTGGTAAGTGGATGGTACAACTTGCATCTCATGAATCCATGGTCTCCCTAGTAGGATATTGTAGGCCAATGGTAGATCCAAAACTTGACATAGGACATTCCTCTCAATTAGTCTAACTCTGATAGGTAGAACAATAAGACCTATGGAGGACCTTTCTTCCTCATCATAAGCTTTGATGGTTATCTTTCTTCTAGAGTCAATTGTTTGTTCTGAGAGACCCATTTTCTTGATTAGATCTAGTGTACAGATATTCAATCCTGCACCTCCATCTATCAACACGCATCTAACATGGGATTTATGAATAAGGAATTCAATATGGAGGGGTTGATTGTGTGGATGTGTCATTGACTTATCATCCTCTTCAGAAAAGGAGAGGTAGTGTGGTTTTGAGATGTGATTGACCATCATTTGAAACTTGTCTATATCAATATCTTTCAGAACATTAGCAGCGTGTAGAGCTTGTTCTAGGATTTCCCTATGTATCGTGGATATCTTGAGCAATTCAAAAATAGAAATTTTGGTAGAGGTTCATTGTAATTGGTCTACCAAGTCATACTTTGCTCTGGGGATAGTGACCATGTGTTTTTTTTCTGGTTTAGGAATAGTTACAATAGGAACCTTGGATGTTGATGTTGATGTCAGTTTTGGAGGTCCTTTGATTGTAACCTGTGCTTGGCTCTGTGTTACAACATTTAAGTGGAATGAGACACCTTTAATTGTGACCACATTGATGGATTTGGTTTTGATGTCAAGCATATTAATCACATTGTAATTTTTGGAATAGGTGTAGTTTACCTCATTACTCTTCCCTTTAGATGTCTCTCCTTGATTGTAATTAGGAAAGGGTTTGTTGAATGCTGTATGATCCTCATTGGTAGTATGTCTGTCTACTTTGATCTTACCTCCTTCGATGAGGTCTTGGATAACATTCTTAAGCTTGAGAAAATTATTAGTCTTGTGTCCCTTTTTTTGTGGAAGACACAATAGGAATTATCATCCCACCACCTGGGTTTGACCATTGCCTCCCACAGTTTAGAATCAGGAATAGTTAGAACTTTGTTATCCAACAGTGTTTTCATAATAGTCTCAAGAGGCTCTCCCAAAGGAGTGAATGTTCTTTGGGGTTTTGAAGTCCATGTTCATCCCTTGTTATTATCATTGTTTTCTTTGGGGATGAGAGGTGTTACCTTAGCATCCTTGCTTGCTTGCATGCCATTAGTTAGATTAAATACCTTGGGTTTAGGATTAATGTTAAAGGCGTCAACCACTCCGTCATTAACAACATTCTTATTTTTCTTCCACCATTTAGGCTTGGAGTTGGAGTTGTTGGTATTTTTTTCATTTTGAAGGGTGATATCTCCCCTTTTGACCATGAATTCCTCAATACATAGGGCATTTTTAATCATTCTATCAAAGCTAGGAGAGTCTTGCATTTGTAGAGCATAGTTCAATTCAGGCACTAGATTATTAACGAAGATTACCATCTTCTCTATTTTGGGAATGGCCCTTGAATATCATGCAAAAATCTTCCTCCATCTTTGTAGGAAGTGTGTAAATGATTCTCCAATTCTCTGTTTGGTGTTACATAGGTCCATCATAGTTACATCATGTTGGATGTTGTAGGAGTAATGTTGAATGAAATATTGGATCAACTCCTCGAATGTCTTGACCTTGGGGTTTAGTTTTGAGAACCACTCCATGGTATTACCTCCTAGAATTCCTATAAATAGTCACATGAGGTATGTAGGTTCATGCATGTACTCGATGCTTAGAGCACAAAATTCCCTTACATGGTCATGTGGATCAGTTTCTCCTATGTATTTGTCATACTTTGGCCTTGCCACGTTGGGGGGAAATGAGACCATAGTGATACTCTTGTCAAAAGGAAATGGACAAATGGCATCCAAAGAGTATTGTGTTTTGCGTTTCTCCTTCTCTTGTTTGAGGTTTATGAGCTTCGTTTGCATCAAATTGAGTTGTTTGGTGAGAATAGATATTGGTTTTGGTACCTCCTTTTCTGAGTTTTTCCACATCATAATCTTTGGGTAATTTAACACCTGTAGATTCTAGATGGAGGAAGTATTTTTCTTTATCCTCATCAATCATTCTTTCCATTATCTGGTGAAATATCTTGCTTTTTTTGAGTTTTTCATATTCTTCCTTAGTGATTTCATCTTCACTATCGGATTCAAATAAAGGACATTCAAACTTGGGTTCTTCTTCTTCATCAGTATCTTTGGGTTTTTGGTGTTTTCCATTGTTATAGTCCTCAAAGGCCTCACTCCATCTGTGAGTATCACTATCCATTTGAGGGGAATCTAGATCAAGAAGGAAACTATGAGAAGCTTCTCCTTGAAGGTTTGGTATTTTAGGAGGCACTTTTGATCCTTTAGTTGTGTACTTATTGCGTCTTGTGTTAACAATGAAGTTGTTCCTCAACTTTGTTAACATTTCCCAATAGTGCAAGTGAGCATTTTAGATTCTTCAAGTGGGAGTGTCTAGGTAAAAGTAACTTTTTGTTGGTGGATGTAAATGATTCCAGCATCAGAGAGTCAGAATGCCCTGATAGTGAGCTGGGAACCAAGTTGTTGGTAGAAAGTGGGTAGACCACACGTATTAAACTGATTGTGAATGACTGACTAACCATGCAAGGTGGAAATTTTGAAAGTGTTTTGAAATTACAATAGGGAGACCAGAAGAGACAATAGGAACCAACTAAAGAGAAAAATGGGTATCCTAATCAACTGAGAATTTCTCAGAAAAACTTCTACAAGTACCCACTATGCTAAATGCGAGCTCCCAGATGCGAGCCTCTGATGGTACTAGATGAAATCCTAGAATCTAGATGTGACTGTGTGCTGACTAAATGCGATCCAAAATACCAAATGCAATCCTAAATACTACAGGCAACTTGGGAAATCCAAGATGCGATCTTATGATGTCTTTGTCAATTTTTCTCAATTATGAAAAGTTCATTTTTGAAGTGTATGAAGTTTCTTGTTTCTAGATTGTGTCAAGAGGTGTCGTAAGGTGTGAGAAACACTTGTACTCTAGGGTTTGAAATTTGTTGATTGTTTTTTAGGAGCTTATCTTTTTAATGATCTTTTGAACACATCAAATAGTTTTTCATTGTTAGTAGGGTAAAACAAACACTCATCTTTTCCTATTCTCTAGGTGGAAGATGAAAATCTTTGCTCATTGACTTAGGTACACACTCAAATGATAATCAGAATACAGCCATCACCAAGAACGCAATGGATCCAGTCATAATGCTATATTAGCCGACTCCAAATGTAAGTGAGGGCACAATATGATGAGTGTCTTGGGGAAATTACTTTTTGCCTTACACAAAGATTATCAACCTTTCGGGGATAAATCAAGAATTCTTTCAGTTGAAGTTATTGTAGATTATTGGGTAATACATTCAAAACTGTCCCCCATAGAATTGCACAAGAAAAAATTGAGGCGTATAGCCCTATGAGTACCTAAATATATGTAGTCTCGCAAGAAATATTCAAGCGGCTCCGCTCTATATATACCCAGATATGTTCAAGGAATTATGTCAAAATTACAAGAACAAAACCAGTTTTGTCTTCTAAGGCTTTAGCCTATGAGGAAGCAACTATTTATAGTGAGTTGGAAGGGTTGGCGCAAAACATGTCCTCACTTGGGTCATTCCTAGGATATTTTTTCCTCAACTGGCAGGCCCTCTACTATTTAAGTATATGTAACCAGGATTGGCGAGCTTTGGATGTATGGATTTCTAATTCTTCCAAAGAAGAAGAGCATACTCTCCTAATCTAAACCATTTTCTCCCAAAACATGTAAAGCAAAGTTCATTCCTTCAAGCTATGTTGAGCTCGATTTAGTTTTTTCCTATTTAAGAAAAATAGGATTTGCTTGAAAAGGAAAGTTGCCTTGTTCAATTAGCCACAAAATTTTAGTGATTTTCTTGTCCAATTAGTGATCCAAATTGAATTAAATGATTGAACTTGTTCTTTGATCCCACATATTTAGTGCTTTGATTGTCTAATTTCAGAATCCAAAAACAAATTATACAATGTAGTTGTTCATTGAACCGCAATATTTACTGACTTGTGTTGTTCATTTACTGGTCCAAATTTAATTAAATGATGTGTTTTCTTGTTCAGTTAACTCCAAATTCTCTTCAATCCATAAACTGATGTATCAGTTTCTGATTTTCCTTAAAAGGAAAAGAGCATAATCCTCTAGTCAGTTTAGTGATAGATTGGAATATGTATCTTAATTTGGAAAGCAAGTAAGTAGAAGTCAAGATGGGGGGTTGGGTAACCTAAAAAACCAAGTTAGTACTTGTTTATGTTAACTCCCACAAAAACCTTCAAGAAAAACCTACAAACACTTGTTAGGCTGCAAGACACCGAAAACATAACTTGTCAAAATGGTAGAGTTAGGCAAACGAAATGCACAAACTTTCTAACCAGATGCGAGCCTAAAATTTTACTGAATGTGATGATGCATAATGTATGCGAGCTTCCTTACCAGATGTGAGCCTAAACTGAAAAATGATCTGGGAAATCCCGGATGCGAGCTTCATTTTCTACAATTCGATGGCGTATCCCAGATGCGATCCTGAATGGTCAAAAATGAGCCTGTAACAGAATTTTGGGCATGCAAATTAGTGAAAAAGTGTTAAAAAGTGAGGCCAAGTTGGAAATTGATCCCCACAGTGGGTGCCAGAAATATGTGTGTATATTTGTGCATCTGTTATCTGCAACACAACACTTCAATAAGTCATTCTGTTAGTGAAAAACAAGGGTTAAAGAGCATATAAACCATAACATCGACTTATTACTTTCTAACTAGGATGAGTGTAGCATGTAACATAAAAGCTCTCATATTTATGCTAAATACCAGTGACATAAACAACCTAGCATGAAAGATTTAGTTTAAAACAAGCTATTTATTCAATGAGCAATGCATATTAGTCTAAAAATAGAGATAATAGCAATGCACAAGCATGAAATATGAAATGAAATATGAGTCTAATTCTATTTCAACATCATAACAATGCATTTTCAATATGGGATGAAGAATGAGAGAGACAGAGAGGGGAGAAGAAGTTCATTAATGAGTTGAGGGACTCATTAATGGTTGTGTAAGAGCCATTAATGCCTTGAGCATTAATGAGGTATGGAGGAGACATGGGCTTAAGGCATATTCATTAATGATCCATTAATGAAAGCCTTAAAGAAGCATGGGAAGGGTGGCTTGAGAAGGTAGACTTTGAGAAAGGAATCTTGAGATTCCTTGACTTTCTCAAGTGGGTGGAGTTGTTAATCATTCCTTAATAGAATGTGACAACATTAGGAGGTGGGTTAAGGTAGAATTAGGATTAGGATTAGATTAGTAAGGGTGGAATGGGTTGAGATGGGTTAGAACCCAGGGTAGAAGTGGTTGAGATAGGTTAGGTTGGGGTTTAAGGGAATATTATTTAAATGAATTAAACTTATTTAATTCATTCCAAAATAGGACTTTAGTTATTTAAACAATTTAATTACTTTTCAATAATTAGGTGACTATAGCCATTTTAATTAAATTAAATAAGCTAGAGGAATGTGTTATGTTGCAAGTGGGTAATTGATTTAGGGATTTATTTAATTCCTTTATAATTAAATACTATAGCCATATTTGATTTTGATATGATTTAATTGGTTTGAATTGATTTGAATTGTATGGCTATAATAGTTAATATAATTTAGTGATAAAAATCACTTAGGACATTAAATTGATTTGAAGAATTATGCCAAGCATTAACAGGGTCGTTTGGACATAATCGAGGGTATGATCACACTTAGGGCAAATAGGGTCCATATTTGGAACAAACCAAATTCAGGTGGTTACACTTTATACATTGAATCTAACCATAATATAAATAACCTCCAATAATAGAACAATAATCGTTCATCATTCCAATTACGTCTCTATTAATTAAATTCTCCAAAGATTTACTAAACTTAATCAATGAACACCCTTTTACATTAGAATGTAAAACAAATTTCACAACTTAAACATTATTAATTAAGTTAATAATTAAATAATAAACTTGAACTAAATTACAAATAATACCCTATTGAAAAAAATAATAGATTAAAATAAATAACCTTCATTTAATCAACATATTAATAAATTAATACCCATTAAATGATTTAATTAAAATAACCTTGAGACATTAAATAAATTAAACTAAAAATTAACATTAATAAATACATATATATATATATATATTTTAAAAAGTAAATATATTAAAACATTTTTAAATTTTTAAATAAAACAAATTTAAAAACTTTTATTAAAACAAACGATTCAAAAAAAAAAAAAAAACTAAACAAACTTTATTGGGGTTGGGCTCCACACGGCTTCCCCATCCTTCCCAAGCGCCACAGACCGCTGGCAGTCCGGTTGCCGAGGCAGTACCGTCTGTCGCTGGCAATCTGGCTGCCTTACGGCAGTATCGGCTACCACAGGGCCCGGGATGCCTCGGGGGTTGGTGGATGTAGCCCACCACCCCCCTTCCACTTCAATTTTTTTATTTTAATTTTTTTGAGATTTTTTTCTCAAAGCAAATTTTGTTTAAAAACACTTTTAAAAAAAAAATAAAAAAATTCTGAAAATGGAAATAATGAAAGAATTACCCCTTCTTTTTTTCTTTTTTTTTTAGTTTTTGTCTTTTTTTGGAAATGCATTTTTGACTGGTGGGTAAAAGTACAAAGCTGTGTCCCACTTGAGGACCATTTTTGTAGTTCCAGCCAAAAATGTTTCGGCCCAAACAGTTTTGGCTGAAATAATTTTGGCCGTACATATGTGGCACAAACGTGGCACCATGTGGTGTCGATGTGGCAAATGAGTTTCGGCCGAAACTGGTTCAGCCGGACAAGTTTCGGCCAAAAATTCATGAGTAAATATAAGCTAACTATGTTCTATCGATGAAGAATTGGCATATATTTATATAAAGGGGTTTGGCCGGAACTGGTTTGGCCGAACCAATTCCGGCCAAAACTGTCTATATGGCATCCTATGTGGCAGCCAAATAGGCAAAAATTTCAAAATTACAGAACTTCTCACTTAGACAACTGATTTCTTCATCAAAACTCAACCATTTTTAAAATCTAAATATACCCTTTAGTAGAGCTCGGAGTCTAGATTATGGTCATATATTTTTTATTGTGTTTTGATTACATATAATATATTATAATTTAAAAAAACTCCAAGTAGGTATTTTAACATTGAAGAACACGCTCATTCGAAAAAATAAAAAAAATAGCAAATCATGTTGGAAAAATTTACAACTTATATTTAACACTATAGGAGCAAGTCCTATTCAATAATATGTAATTTTTTTTTTATTTGGTTTAGATTTGCTAGGGCAAATGTGGAGGGAGGAAAAAACTATTAATTTGGGGTAACTCCTACTTTGAATAGTTATAACAGACAAAATATATACCGAAAACTAATCTTTCTTTTTTTATGCACTAGTTGTACATGTCATCTAAAACATATTCTGAAATCAGAGGAAAAAAATATTATTTGCATATATTTAGTTGGAGGGAACTAGACCCTACATTTTTAGCACTTTTTGATAAATTAAAAAATGGACTTCAAAAATTAAAAAAACTAGGTCAATGCTTATTCAAAAAAATTTAAAAAAATTATAGGCATAAACTACATTCAATTTTACACATTTCATTAGTTTATATCATTTTCAAATTCTAAACACAAATTCCACTTTTATGTCATTAAAGTTTAACAGTTTTGCATGTCATGGTCCTCTTCCTTTGTAAAAGTGTGACACAGGTTTGTACTTTTACCCTGGTGTATTTTTTTTTTTTACACATTATTTCCAGAGAGCATTTTTTTTAAACAATTACATTTTTTCCAAAGAATAAGTGGAGCCCACCGCCCCCCTCCACTTAAAATTTTTTTATTAATTTTTTTTTAACATTTATTTTCTCAAAACAATTTTCATTTAAAAACACTTTTTATTTTACTTTTTAAAACAAATTTTCAAAAATGGAAATAATGAAAGAATTAACCCTTCTTTTGTATTTTTCTAGAAATGCATTTTGGACTAGTGCATTATTATTTTTTTGACTGTATTATTTCGAGAGAGCATTTTTTTGAAACAATTAAATTTTTTCCAAAGGATAATTTCTAAGAGATATCTATTTTTTCCCCACTATAGTTTCTACTATAGACTAGTTGATTTTTTATAATTTCTAAGCCTTTCATAGGGTGTTTTCTCATGACATTTTAACAGCATAACCCCACTATGCCAAGTATTTTTTTTCTTCTAAAAATCATACATCTAAGGTTTCAGAATACCTAAATTTAACCAAAAACACAAAATAAATCCTAATAAGGGAAATGAAACAATCCAAGCACAAAGAAAAATAAAATTTCACAAAGATTGAAACTAACAAAGGGTTTTTCAAACCCTACTTTAAATTCCACCACAAATTTGACAAAGAAGCCCTTTGAGAAATGGAGAATCCTGAAGCCCTCCGAATTTGAATCTAACTGTAGATCCGAAACCATGAAGCCTTCAAAGAAATAATCTCCTCAATTCCTCCAAGCCTCCAACCACAAAAATTTCACAAAAAAGAAAGAACACAAGAAGCTCACACAAATGCGAAGAGAACTCTCCTAAAGAGAATCAACTTCCACCTTTCAAGTCCATCCCCAAAATAGACACTCCACTAAAATTAGTTAACTCTATTTTCAAAATTGAAATAAAATCATAATTATTAATTAAAAATGTCTATTAATTGTGCAACTCAACTTTGACTTATTAAAACAACTTCCATTTTGAATTCAAACTCTAACTTCAATAATTACAATGCACATGTAATTAATTAAATAATAGATTAAATATTTAAAGCACAATTTTATCCATGCACCTAAATATTCAATTATTTAATAAAGCATAAAAGCTAAAATAACTTTAATTTCAAATTAAATATTTAATTAAATCCAAATGTTTAATATTTAAACTTTAATTAATTTCCCAATTAAACATAGGTATTTAATTAATTCAAATTAATTAAATACCCTATATTTAATATTCAATTCCAACAATAATCAAATCAACAAATAACATGATAATTCATTCAATAACAAGACACTCAACTATAATCAACCAAAATCAACTCAAACACACTCAAGGATAGGATCCACGAATTCATGTCAACTAGACGAATTCAGATAGGGTAGTCAAACTGATACTCGTCCAATACTTAGGACAATAGGCTTAGGGTAAGATTTTCGGTCTGTATGTTAACTCCCCTCTTTACAATTGAGATGAATATATATGGGCACGCTCAAACCTACCAATTCAGGGAAGACAATGACATGTACCTGCAAACATGACATCAAAAGAATATGAATGTACATCCAATATAACATCACAAACAATGATAAGGAACAGTCAAATGTGCGGATCTCACAATGCATGTAACTACGTCTCTCTCCTCTACCACAACAAACATGTCAACAAGTAGATCAACACATATGCTAACCATACATATGCAAGTATGAGGTAAGTAACATCATAAATATAAAATCAACATATAATATCATCATCTATCTATGCATCACATGATAAACATATAAACATTATGATCCAAAATCACCAACCACTGAAATAATAAGCTCACATGAAATGTAGCCTAATAAAATTTGGCCAATCAACTGAAATAATAGCCTAAAAGAGTATGGCATCAAAAACTAAAAGAAAACTATGGGTGGGTATCACATTCACCCCCTAGGATTAGGCTTACTCTTGGAAGCCTATAAAAAAATAGAGATATAGATCTTGTAATCTCGCTACATCCTCCCAAGTCACTGATGAATTATCATTTGGGTCCCATTGGACCCTTACCTGCTCAATGGTGTGACACCTGATGGTCAAACCCCACTACTGAAGTATACAAATTGGCTCCAAATCCAGCTACTCATCTTCTACCTGTAAATCATTCCAATCAAGAACATGCATTATATCTAGAGTGTAGCATCTAAGAACAGAAACATGGAAAACATCATGAACATGAGATAGGCTAGTGGCAAAGTAAGATGGTAAGCCACTAGTCTTATCCTCTCTAGGATCTCAAACGGTCCCACAAAGTGACGTGCCAACTTTGAACCCTTTCTATAACAGATTAGACTCTTCCGTGGGTGCACTCTCAAGAACACTCTATCTCCAATTGCAAACTATCTATCCACCCTATGAACATCTGCCATGTCATCCTCCATCTAGCATTCACCTTAGCACTATGTTGTCAGCCTAAAACACGTCACATAGGTGCAATGCCTCAATGATATCACTTTTACATCCTTCCCCGCAAGCCATCGCACCAACCATTGATCTGATTATCATTACACATAGGGCATTGATCTTCTGTGCCTCAGGATCTGTGCACATCCCAACGATCTCCTTCGCTATGTGTTGCTGCCACCACACATGCCCATGAGCTCCACACAAGCACGGTTGCCCATGAGCACGTCATTTAGAGCCTCTATTATTCACTTCATATTACACAATATGCACTTTTATAAGCAGTGAGAAATTTCATTTGATGCTAGTGCAAGTGGGATAAACCCCAAGTTGTTTTAAATATTTTCTACCTGTGGATGCCCAAAATCTCTTTACCCCAACCACATCCAGGGAAGTCACACACATCCCAAGTAGCTATGCTCTCCAAGAGCTCTCACTCTTTACTTCACATTGCATTCCAAGCGTTCTACCATTTAAACATTGAGGATTTCCTTTTCCTTATGCAAGTGGGATAATTTCCCACAATAAATTTTAAATCTCCCTACCTTGCGTGATAAAATTGCATTTGGGAGTCACCATAGCCTCCAAGCACGCAGTGGCCAAGGAGATTTCTGAAATTTATTTCACAATACACAGTAAGCGCTTTCATATTTATATATTTAATATCCTCTACCCTAACGTATGTGGGATATATCTCCCAAAGGAATGTTTATTGAACACATGCCCTACACATGCTTCACTTTTGGCATAGACATGGACATGTCCTTTACACCTTCCAATTAGATTTGTTTGCAATTTTTTAAAGTCTCTTCAACATCACAACCTGCGCAGCTTTTGCTTCAATATCTGTGCACCATTTTTTTGAATAGGCACAGCCTCTTTCCAACCATGCGTAGCCTCTAGTGTTAGCTTCCCTATTGAGTGTGGTAAGGAAATTCTGGCAAGGTTGTAGTATTTTGAATTACACTTTCCAATACAATTTGTATGAAAGTATTTAGATACTATTTTACCAAATACATCACACAACCTTTGGTGGAACCATAAGCTTCTCTAAAAACTTTCAAATTTACAGAAGCAAGGAGGAAAATGGTAAAATATGGAGCACCCCTTACCAAACTTGGTGCACAATCCTTTATTACATCCTCTACTTTAACAAGGCCTCCATCCTAGCATGGGTAGGCAGGATGTTGCAAAGGTTGTGAAATTTGGTGTTACACCTTCTAACGTATTTGCTTTAATGTTTTAAAACATTACTCATTAATATTAGTGCGCAGCTAATGGAATAGTATGCACTACTTTTCAAAGCTTCCACCTTGACACTAATAGGTGTCCACTCCCTACACCAAAGCTTCCAAATAGCTTACAATGCCAATAAGTAGAGAAGTCAGCTCTCTACAACCCAACTTGCATTTATTCTGAGATGATTTTAAAACAATTCACATTCCTTGTGTTTTCTTCATTGCCAAATCTTTTACATTTTTAATGAATTAAAAACCAAAAAAAAATTGTGTTGCCTTTTATTGGGAGTCCACACTATTGAAAACGGTGAGTAAGGCTTCATTCCTACGGTTCACACTTACAATGCTTGACTGGCTTCAAAAAATTTCATGCTAAAATGACAATGCCAAAAATAACAATGGTTTTGGAATTTGAAGTTGAAGCCACCTACTCTTTAGAAAGTTTCAAAAGCCTTCTCACTAATTAAGCCTCCTTTGAGCTCATCAATTTCAACACAATTGTATATGTCTGCTTCACGACTAGGTTGGGACAATCTGTTCATACATGCATATGTTCCTGCAGTACTAGTGTCTATCAAGTGTTTTAATTGTGCATCCAGAATCTGATTCAAGAAGCTGTCCATTAAAATAAACTTTGATGTCCTCTTTAAAATGACTAGAATATGATAACAGGCCTCTAGAACAGGCTTTAAAAACTCACTAAATGACCCCTTGAAACTACAAGAATTAGAAAATCTACTCATCTCCAACATCAAATTATGGTCGCTAACTGGACTGGCTTGAAAATATTAGAGTTTTAAGATAATAATATTCAATATAACCCCTTTCATTTATTCTTCAACTGGATAAGTCAAAACACATGCAAACCTTGCCCAAATGCAACTTAGAAAAATGTTAAATCAAATATTGAGAACCCATCACTTGGTAAATTGATTCCTTGGAGCACACTGAGCATGAGCGCACAATGAATTTGTTTGATTCAAATCCATGTGTAAAATATTAACGAACAAACTTTGTCATTCTGAAACACCGTGCAAATGCAGATGTAAAAACTGCATAAATTTCATTTGGATCCACTCTTGTAAAAATAGAAAACCATGCCTTGAGGCCTTGTCACTACAAGTAGGAAACCGTTTACATACAGAAAGTATAGACCAACAAATAGAATATCAAAACAACCATATGATATGAAGTTATAATTCTCTTAAAGTGGTTGTTATGCAAAAATCAATTCTATTAACACTAGCAATCTGCACAAATTGCTTTTGATTTTGATTTCACAAACCTATCAAATGAGGCTCTTATGGTCTGAAACCCTGAAACTTGATTCATTTTCAAATAAAAAATACAATTCTTCAACTATATTTCTCCAATGATCAACGATTCAACCATCATTAATCTTGAAAGTCAGCCCTTCAATAACTTTTTGAACTCAAACATAGTGAAATTTCATAAATTTGATTCGGAATGGGCTGGGAAAAGTGATCAAATGGATTGACCATGATCCAAAAAATTTCATGAAGATACACTTGAATGATTAAAATACAGTGGAACACTCAATTCCTTATGAAATTCAACTAGGTGCAAATTGGTGGAGCCCAAAGTAGGGAACTTCGTTATTCTGCAAATCACACTCAAAAAACAAGAATAAATTGCAAATAGAATGGCTTTGGAAAACTTATCATACAGAGTTACTGGGATCTGCAGATGGACACGTTGACTCAATTTCATGACTACAATGACTTAGAACAATCCTTATATCATGATTTTCAATTCGGCCAAAGATACAAACCTCCAAAGTGAGCCACTTAACAAAATATGAAAATGGGCAAAATGCAGATTTAGGTTATCACCTACAAATGACTATCTCCAAAATATATCCAATATGATATCTGAAAGCTGCAACCTATTACAGTTGTTCTCTGATAAGTGAGGAATCCATTCCCAAATCCGTTTTTCATACTTTTCACTCCCATTACATCTATTATCTTTTGGCATCACAAAATCATGCATTTGTTGACAAGGTCCATAATATGAAACATATTATTTGTATTCAGAGCATGGTGAACATTTATATGCAACATGATATCCTTCATTATCAATCTCCTTAGCATGCTCAACTAAATACTCAACCAGATGTAATGGAAATTTAAAACATTCAAGGTCAACCACATAACCAGCATCATGATGATTTACCTCAGTGAATTCTTGGATATCAAAGAAAAAAATTTCACACACAACCCCATGCATACTACACAAACATTCAGGGGAATGATTCTAAATTGTAACTTCTGATTTTAGACTTGGTTCATCATGGGAAACTTCATCCATTTCCAAGCTAGAATAATATTCAAAATCAACACTAGAAAAAGATTGATCATTAGAGAAGGATATTGAATTAAACATTTCATTCTAGTCACCATAATCACTCATTTCACATATGATACAGCATTCCAAATATTTTGAATCTCACCTAATTTTTCAAATAGAGGATTAGAGACCATATTAAATTTTTTCTCAAAAATATTATGGCAAAGCATTGGTTGATCCATATTAATTTTGTCATCAAACAATTGATTCTAAACTTCATTATAAACATAGTCAACTTCAATTTACTGGTAATCATCATCAATAGAAGAAGAGTCGGAATCAACATTATCAATACTCAAACAACCACTAACACCATGCATTTGGGAAGATGAGCAACTATAATTATGATTTTCAAAAATAAAATCATGATTGTTTTCAACAAAACTTGCAAGGTAGTTCTAACCACTTTGGGATTCAATATTTTTAGACTTATACATTGGATTAAGGATACCTTGTTGATGAGAATGTTGAAAAGGAAAACCAACAACTGTGTCAAGGAGCTCTTGTGCTAAAATATCACATACATAATCATTTGCAAGATTGGATTCATGCATACACACATCAATTAGTTCTTCATAGACATCATTTTGGACACATAGAGGTGGTGTAAATATATGTTGACGCCTACCCATTTCTTTAGAGTACAATATAAAACTTCTTGTCTCAAGATTAGCCTCATGAGAAACAACCAACATTGTTAGGAGTTATATAATACAACTTTATAACTGTAGCAACATGATGATGTAAGATATAAAATATATATGTGTGTGGTTTGAAGGTTTGTTATTATTGTATCTTACATTTAAAGGAATGTGTTTTGAAATGTTGGGGGGTAAATGAAATGATCTCCTTTTATCCTTAGATATACAAATGAAGGATCCAAATTGATTAACCCAAAAGGAAAGATCACTACATAAATGAATCAATCATTTGGAAATAAGAGAAAAAAGGAAGATCTTAAATACCTGTTTATTTATTTGAATGTGTAATAGATTTAGATAGATTAATAAATTTAATTGAAATGGATAGGAGAAAAGTAATAAACTTGAAATGTTGCAGATCTAAAGAATGTTGTTTTTGGGGGTCTTCCCTCAGTTTCTAGAAAATATGAGACCGGATCTCGAATAAAAACGTAGAGACAAACAAAACCCATAAATTGTTTTTTGTTCTAACACAGTTTTGATTTGTAACCTCAAGTCAATGTCACCATTGACCCATAATTTATGATTGCGACCTAGGGAAGAATCGACCTAAAAAGTTTCATACTGAAAAAATATTTTTGGATCCCAGAAGTTTGCCGAAAAGGGTATCCAAATCTATACTCCGATTGGATTGTTGTTCCAAACCTGTTCCTGCAAGAAAAATTGATTGTTTGTTGGGGGGAGGGGTTTTCCTTTGTCAAATCCTGGTTTTGAAATTAACCTCAAAGTATAATTGAAATTGCATGAGTAAAACAAAGTAAATGAACAATTTCACCTTGCTTGTAGAAGTCCTTGTGGCGGATTCAAATCTGTGAATCCACAAGTATGTATGCACCAAAAAGGATGTAGGATGTAGAATTTAGGATGCCTTGAATTAATTGCTTGTAGATCTTCAACACCAATCTTGAATGGGTTTTTGAATAGGAAGAGGCTTGGAGGAATGTGGATGGAGAAATCTTCAACAAGAGGGCTCTATGGAGCTTGAATCCTTCAATGGCCACCAATGGATCTCCTTGATGAAAGAAATTCTTGAGAAGTGCTTGAGAATGGATGAATGCTTCAATGGCTACTTGGCTTGCTTCAAATCTTGCTTCTTCACCTTTGGAATTCACTCTTCAAATCTTGAAATTTTATGATTCTTAGTTAGAGAAAATGAGAGGAGAAATCTTCCTTTTATATAAAACTAGGGCACAATCTTCTAGAGAGGCCTACATAGGAAAATTAAATTCCAATTGGACCCATGCCCCTAAAAGAGGACCTATATTAAATATAATTTAAGATTTTTTGTTCCGAAGACCAAAACAACCGACGTGGAAGAGAGAATTAACTTTTTCCAAAGACTGACATCCAGAAACCATAAAATTCTAAAATTTGAACCCCGGGCTTGGAAAAGGTCGATTGTGACCTAGGTCAAGGTCGAGGTTGACCTTGACCCTAAGGTTAAAGTCCCAATTTTTCAGTCTAGGGTGCCATAAATAGGCTTGAAAAAGTGGAAATGGGGCAAAATAAGGGAAAAAATCCAGATCTAAGTTAGGAACCCATTCACTGTGCTTGACATGACCCCAAACCACTTACTCAAAAGGCTAAACTAGTCTACAATGGAAGTGCTTCTATTTTATGACTATACATTTAGCCCCCACTTTAGAAAGAGTATGGACTCAAAGCAAACTCTTGGTAAAGGAGATCATAAAGAACATATAATTTTATTGGAATAAAAAAAGGGACAAAGGAATCCTCAAGCCCCCAAGGGACTTAAGTCTTTATCAACCCTATGATCATGATAAGAGAGACATCAGTAGTTAAGGAGAAAAAGAGAGAGAGTGTGGTTACCTCACCCAATGAGAACCTATGTCCCATTGTGAACCACACAAGGAAAATGTGCAACTGGAAAGATGGATTTGAACCGCCTAGTGAATGCGGCTACTCACTACTCAACCCATCAGGGAGATCTGCTCTTAAGGACACCTTCTAACCTTAAGGGATCAAAACATTGTAAATTGAAACTGGAGGGATCAAGAGATCCATGTAAATTTAAACTGGAGGGATCAAGAGATCCTATAAAGTAAAATGACCATGCTTTAAGGATTAGTCTTTAATCCGTAAAGGGAAAAAGTTTTAAGTTTTGAAAATGTTTTGAACATGTGTGTGTGCAAAAAGTAAGTAGAGCATATGACCCCATGTTAAAGTCATTGATAACACTTTAGCAGGAGCAATGGCTTTGACAAAAACATAAAAAACTCTACGGATTATGTTTCCATTACGAGATGCCCCCAAACGAAGACAAATCATGGGAAATATCACATAAACATACAAAGAACACATAAGGGATATACCTACTGTGGGGTCAGTATGATCATAAGATAATATGTATATATAGATATCATATTATTGCAAATGAATTGACATCATTCCTGAAAGAAAGTAGAACTACAATCACAATCGATGAAAGAAAATGCAAGAGTTACAAAGAAGAATCTTTTTGGACCACAAAATGGAGACCAAAAATAATTAGTGCTACTATGTCACAGATCCAAGCGGACTACACAAGGAAAACATTTACGAACAATAGCACAAGTAAAAAATAACATGAAAACAACATATTGAAGATTAAAGATACATATAGAGGAATTATACAATAGGTTTGATTCCTTTATCACCTGGCACCAAAAAAGTAACAAGGGTCGTATAAAAGAGTCTAATAAGCATTTAACAAAGACATTACGGGAGAAGCATAGTATAGCATGCAAACACAAAAATGGCTACCATGAAGGACAATCTAATCAAGCACAATGCCTACTCTCCCCATCTCAGTTTATATTATTTAGGGAAGGTCGGAAACTCGCAAGAGGGACTATATCAAATACAGTACGAATAATAGCCAGTTCCAAACAAGGATCCTCTTGAGAATCGTCTTGCTCGATACTAGGTGTAATTATCAATTGAGTTGAAAGCATATGAGGTAATTTAGTATCAAGATCAATGGTCTCATATTCATCACTAAGATCAATAGGATCATAAAGAGTATCCTCCTCATCAAGATTAATTAAAATAGGATCTAAGATACGAATAGGATCATCATACTCATTCATCTTAACATCATTATGAATATTAACTTCTTTCAACACATCAGGCATGGGTTGATCAAAATAAGGTAAATAATTTTGAAGAACAGAAGCATGGGCCCTAGCATTATCTTTACTCTTCTTATGACATTCATTAGCAGATTTTTTACGTTTTTCTTTGTTTGACACATGTGGAGAACTAGGAGGAATAACAACTAGTTCCTTCACAGGTTCAGTAGGAGGATTATTAGGATTCGTAGTAGGCTGAGAAGTGACACTAGGAGGTTGAGTAATTGAGCTATCACTAATGAATAAAAGAGGCATAGAAGGAGTGGGAAAAAGACCATGGTTAAGATCTATCCAAGGCCTTCTTAACTCAATAATCTTGAAATGTTTATAGGCTTGATATGAATGAAAAAGGTTGTCAGGGAAAGGAGGACATGAATTAGGTAATGAAGGCCAAAATAAATCAAGAGTTGCACAATCTCTAGGCCTATAAGGTTGATACAAACTATGATTAATTATTTTCAATTCTCCATTATGAATGAACTTAAGACATTTACGAATAGGAGAAGCAGTAGCATGCATAGCAGTTATCCAAGGCAAACCAAATTTGACTTGAAATTGATTAGAAGTAGGAACAACAATGAAGGTAGTATCTACAACCTTGCCACAAAGTTCAATAGGCAAGTTAATAGAACCAAGTGTAGGATAGAGAAAACCATTACATGTTTGGATCCATGCATTCGATGGATGATAACAATCACGTTGTAGGTTTTTCATAAAAATATTTTCCTCAATAATGAAATTTATTAAAGATGTGGGATAAACAAGAAAACCATGCATAGGTATCTTTGAAATCCTAGCATAAATATAAAGGGGACCATCGGGAGCCTTAATAGTCTCAGAATCATTAAAGGTAATTGAAAGTTCCCAAGGTCGCTTATCCTTAGTTTGTTTCTGAGGTTTAGGGTGAACTTGAAGTTGTGGTAGAGGTGAAGGATCTTGAACAGTAGGTTGAGTGGAATCAACACAATCCACATGATTAACAATGTGATTAAGATCATCCATCTTTGAATCGTAAACAATTTCCATAGAAGATTGTTGAGTGATGGTATTAGTATCATGTGTAGGTAAAGGATTCGTATAGATTTGAATATTTAGATTAGGAGGAGAGATAGGTTTGTTCCCATTACCATAAAAATTATCAATAGATAAGGCATTAGAATCAATTAAGTCTTGAACTTTATGCTTTAGAGAATAACATTTTTTAGTATCATGGCCATTCTCATGATGGTATTAGCAAAAATCGTTAGAATCAAAATATTCTGAAGCAATTATAGTAGGAAGGAGAGGTCGAATAGGAAGCAAGGTAATTATATTAGTACTAACAACATACTCATAATAGAATGTAAAGATTCAGAGAGAGGAGTAAACATATGATTCATATGGAAAGCATTGGATGCAGAAGTGGCATTATGAGATGCAACAACAACTTGATCAGCAATTGCATTCATCTGTTTATTAATATTGATATAGTTGTTAGGTTTCTAAAATTTATTAGGATTAGGAGCAATGTCACTCTTATCAACTAGAAGAGGAGCCATTGGAGTGTTGCTCTCAAATTAACTCACTTGTAATTGATAATGATGAAGTGCTGCACAAAGTTGTTGAAAAGAGGTAAATTTAGTAAGAAGAATCTTATCTGTAATATGATTTTGTAAATTTGAAATAAACATATGTTGAATATCAATATCAGGAAAAAGATAAGAAATCTGAGCATAAAAATGCTTAAATCTACCAATAAAATCAGTCAATTTTTTCTTAATGTTTTATTTACAATGCATTAAATTAGTTAAGGAAACTTGTGGAGCAATGTTATTTTGAAATTGTTGGATAAAGATATTAGAAATTTTAGGAAAAGAATCAATAGAATAAGGAGGTAAAGAACAATGCCATTGCAAAGCCTTATCACGAAAATTTCTAGCAAACAGTTTAGCTAAAATCCTATGATCATGAGCATAATCACTAGAAAGGATTTGAAATGTTTTAACATGAGTAATAGGATCGCCTTTACCATTGTAATTCTCAAGATGAGGCATATTGGCTTGTTGAGGAATAGTAGCATGAATAATGTCTAAGGATAAAGGACTACCCATGTCACATGTAGGAATGCTAAACTTGGATTGGGTTAAGGATGCAAGTTTTTGTTGTAAAGATGACACATTTTGAGCTAAACTAATAATTGTGGAATCATTAGAAGACATATGTGGCATAGAAATATTGGGAACACTAGGGAAAGTGTAGGAAGTAGCAGGAATGGAAGACACAACCAGTGGAACACTTGGAACCACAGTTGGAAGGGGACTGGAATAAGTAAAAGGCACACTGTGATATGAAGGTTGTGAGGTAGGTAGAGATACTAGTGGAACACTCATAGGAATAGATGAAATTGGGAGAGATGTAGTCATCAAATGAGGAGTATAAGTAGGAATTCTATATAAAGGAATAGAAAAAGGTCCCTCACTAGTGATAGGAGGACTGAATCCTAGATCTTGAGCCTCTTGAGCTAAAGGTTTAAAATTTAAATGCACAAGATGAGTGATACCACGCAAGAGATTAACACCTTGATCACTATCATGAAGGACTTTCTTAAGAACCTCTATAGCTTGGATACAATCTTGAGTATGGTTTTCTTCAATAAGCCAATTTCCCATTTTATCAAGTTTGGTTGAAAGTTTTTGCACTTGTTCAGGAGGAACTCTTAAAGCATCATCCTCATCATGAGATGAGTGAGAAGAGTTATGCTCCATATAAGGATTGGAATCATGAGTAATCAAATTGTCATCCCAGATCCTAAGTAAAGGAGAGGAAGATTCAGGATCAAAGGAACCCATGAGTCTACGGCTTCTTCTAACCGGGATACTATAAGTAGGACTACAAGTGGTAAAGCTCATACACCAATGCAATGCAAATGAACTAATTTAGGAAACAAAGAGTTTGATTTTAATTTTGAAATGTAAATGCAATATCAGAAAAGAAAGATAATCTAATATTCATGCAAGATCTAACATAAAATATGTAAATCTAATACCAAAAAGAAAGAGTTTTCTAGTTCACCAAAATGTACAAGATATAAAATATATGTGTGTGGTTTGAAGGTTTGTTATTATTCTATCTTACATTTAAAGGAATGTGTTTTGAAATGTAGGGGGTAAATGAAATGCTCTCCTTTTATCCTTAGATATACAAATGAAGGATCCAAATTGAGTAAACCAAAAGGAAGGATCAATACATAAATGAATCAATCATTTGGAAATAAGAGAAAAAAGGAAGATCTTAAATACCTATTTATTTGAATGTGTAATATATTTATATAGATTAATAAATTTAATTGAAATGGATAGGAGAAAAGTACTAACCTTCAAATGTTGTAGATCTGAAGAATTCTGTTTTCGGGGGTCTTCCCTCAGTTTCTAGAAAATTTGAGATTGGATCTGGACTAGAAATGTAGAGATGAACAAAACCCAAAAATAGTTTTTCATTCTAACATAGTTCCAATTTGTACCCTCATGTCCATGTCACCATTGACCTAGAATTTCCAATTCTGACCTAGGGAAGAATTGACCTAAAAAGTCCCAGACTGAAAATCTATTTTTGGATCTTGGAAGTTTTTTGAAAAGGGTATCCTAATCTATACTCTGATCTACTATTTTGAACTTGTACCTACAAGAAAAATGGATTTTTTTTGGGGGGGAGAGGTTTGACTTCGTCAAACACTAGTTTTGGAATTAACCTCAAAGTATAATTGAAATTGCATAAGTAAAACAAAGTAAATGACCAAATTCATCTTGCTTGTAGAAGTCCTTGTGGTAAATTTGAATCCATGAATCCACAAGTATGTATGCACCAAAAAGGATGTATAATGTAGAATCTAGGATGTATTCAATCAATTGCTTGTATATCTTCAACACCAATCTTGAATGGGTTTTTGAATAGGAAGAGGCTTGGAGGAATGTGGATGGAGAAATCTTCAACAAGAGGGCTCCATGGAGCTTGAATCCTTCAATGGCCACCAATGGATCTCCTTGATGAAATAAATGCTTGAGAAGAGCTTGATAATGGATGAATGCTTCAATGGCTACTTGGTTTGCTTCAAATCTTGCTTCTTCACCTTTGTAATTCACTCTTCAAGTCCTGAAAGTTTATGATTCTTAGTTAGAGAAAATGAGAGGAGAAAGCTTCCTTTTATATGAAACTAGGGAACAATCTTCTAGAGAGGCCTACATAGGAGAACTAAATTTCAATTAGACTCATGCCCCTAGAAGAGGACCTATATTAAATATAATTTAATATATTTTCTTCCGAAGACCGAAACAACTGACCCGGAAGCGGGAATTAACTTTTTCCAAAGACCGACATCCAAAAATGCTAAAATTCTAAAATTTAAACCCCAGGTATGGAAAAGGTTGATTTTGACATAGGTCAAGGTCGAGGTCGACCTTGACCTAGGTCAAGGTCAAGTTTAACCTTGATCCAAAAAGGTTGACCTTGACCATGAGGTCAATGTCCTAGTTTTTCAGTCTAGGGTGCAAGAAATAAGTTGGAAAAGTAGAAATGGGACACAACAGGGGGAAAAAGCTAGATCTAAGTCAAGAACCCATTCACAGTGCTTGACATGACCCAAAACCACTTACTCAGAAGGATACACCAGTATACAATGGAAGTGCTTCCATTTTCTGACTATACAGATGATAATTATCTTAATTAACATTTACAACATCTTCAACATGTTTCTCACTTACATGATCATCATTATAAGGTTGTATTTGAACCTCTACTTCTGAAACAATCTCATATCTTACACACTCCTTTATCTCTATCTCAACATGAGCCTGAATGTGTGAAGTAGATTCAGAAAAAACTTCATACTGTTGGTAAAAATTTGAATTCTCAATCTGATTTTTATTGGTTATTTACGTACTAGTTAGGGAAGAAAACTCACCAAAATTCTCAAAACTCCACGGAACCTCTGAACTTCTATGTTCATCCATGTATGGAGTCCCATCAGAAATTGTATTTTTAAATTTATAACATCTTGTTAAGCCAAAATTCATCATTCCTTCAATGTCCCTCACCATCTGACATGCTTTATATAAACACTAAGGCTCTTTATCTCTCATATTTTAACTCATCTTTTTATCAAACACACACAAGTATACAACAAAATCCATTGCATCTTGGGGTCTACACTTATCAAGAATTTTTTTCAATGTTTTCATAAATCTAAGATTAAAAGTAGACACTAGCTCCCCGTCTCCAACATGAGTATTAAAAATATCAGTGATCAAGTCATATTCATTAACCCATTCTTTGAGTTGTTCATTGAATTCTATTTTCAATTCTTTTCTTGAGCTGATAGACTATGGCAACAAAAATCAAAACTATTCTCTTGCATCACTCATTAAAGATTGTGCAAGAAAATTCATATTGATATAATCATGATCAACAAATTCATATGAGCTAAATTTAGGGATGTGTTGTCTGATTTATGATTAAATAAGGTTCAGGTAACCCAAATGTCATTGAGATTAGTAGCCACATATAATATATTATTGAAACCTCCTTTACTATATTGTTGTGACAACTCAATAGGCATGTTTACTCTTGAACATACAAAAGGCTATAAAAAATCAAAGTAAATTAACATATGCCTTCACAAACAATTCATTTTGACCATAAAAATCTTGATCAAACTTTTCAAACAATTTGCATACTACAACCAAACAGGAAAGCTAAAGCTAATAACAAAACAGTATGCAAACAATATTTCAACAATTTTCCCTTTCAACTAGTGTTGATATCACTTGATAGGGAAACCTCCTTTGTTTCTTTCTCAAAAAAAAATGAAGATTACTTAGAAAATTCTTTTGTTGTTTCCATTCTTTTTATTCCTTTTTGACTGGGTCATTCAAGCACTAAACCTCTAAGCATCTACTAAATCTTTCCTGCAAGTAATTCCAACTGATCATCAAATTTATTTCAATTAAATGCACACTGGTGCAGAGATCTTTGAGAGTCACCACTCACTAATGTGAGAATTTATAAAACATTTGTGGAACACAGAAAAGTCTAGATTTACACAAAGATAGTAGACTTTCAGAAAATCAATGGAACTTGACACACTTTTTTTACAAAGAAGACATTCAAAATTTATTTCAACAACAACAACTAGGCTGATAACTATGATTTGAAAAAAAAAAAAGATTTACAAACTATAATATATCTATCCTCAAATGGCTATGGCTGAAATGACTAGATTTATAAATAAGTAGGCCATGAGTCTAGCTCAACTTGAAAAACCCGTGTTATTTATGACATTAACACCAGAGATTCTTTGAAAGATTTTGCAATAATTTTGCCTCTCTCTCTCCAAAGTAGAGTCACCATTTTGTTGGTGTTTTAAAATGATTTATGCTTAAGAAGCTACCAGTATACCAATGGGTAAATCCTCAAGAATGGTTAATTCCAAGTATTGGAAATGTGAGGTAACTGGACCAGCTATAGGGACAAGACTTCCCTCTGCACTTCAGGCTCTACAAATCCAAGGCGGGTACACCTAATCCAACTCAACATATACTCTTCGAAAATATGGATTTAAACATCAAATAATGATACAAAATGGCTGAATGATAACTATTCATTTGAGGATCCTTAACTATCATGAAGAAACTGTTGGAGATTTTCTTTTGTTCAAATAGTTGACTGTATGTTTGTCATTGATGACAACCTATAGTATACATCAGTGAACTGTATTCATTTTTTTGTATGGATATGAGGAAGCCTTGCGTAGTTGTTTTTATGTTTCATAAATTTTTACTACACCATGCACATACATGAAGATTCAAATGTTCAGTAACAGTTGAGTTATGTTACTCTGTTTACCAGCCACAGTTTTAGAAGACTATTTTTAGGAAGCCGATAATAATTTCATTGATTCTTCAATTGTGTCTATCTTTGGGATATGCATGTTTAGAATAATGTTTAGTTATGAGTTAAATACTATTAACCAAAGGAAATAATCATGTTTCATCTGAATCATGACGTTTGAGTAATTTTGGTGGAGCCGACTACGTGAAGTGATGCGTCTATTTAGTTTGAGTTGTGTGGTTCTAATTATGTTGCATGCTTGGTTTGGATGACTAAAGAATTACTAAAGGGATTCCTAAAGCTAAAAAATATCATATATTGTGGAGAAGATACTTATAGTAGTTCATTTGAAGATCACCAAGTGTGAATGAGAAGAAAAGAGACAGAAAAAGTACAGAACAAAGTGTCAGTTGTTTTGGGATAATAAAGACATCTCATTCATCAAGAAAAGATCTATGTGAAGAAGTAGTGAAAGCATACAATACAATGGAACTAATTAAGATAGTAGGTCTACTCAAATAGTTCATTTATCAGATATAGTGTATCTCTATTTTACTAAAGGTTGCAGCCTTCATCATTTTAGCTGTGAGCTTTTGGACAGTGAGTCCTCACCCCTAACAGGGTTATTTGTAAAAGAGTCCTAATAGGGTCCGACCCTTAACCAGGTCTCTGTACTTATTTCATTGTAAAGATCAACTCCTAATAGGTTTGTAAGATCTTCTAATAGGGATTATTATACTCAAGTACAATTCTTTGTGGGTGCTAATTCCCACTGGGGTTTTTACCTATTTGGTTTCCCCGTAACCAAAATTGTTGTGTTTTATCTTGTGTTATCTGAATGTGTTAATGCTTACTGTTATTCTATAATTAATTGGAGAAAATAATTAAACTAGTTGATAACTGATTCACCCCCCCTCTTAGTTATCCCTTGGGACTATTCCAACAATTGTTATCAGAGCCAAGTGACTTTGAGAGAAAGCCTAATAGCTTAAGGTAGATCAAATGGTGTACTTTAGGAAAGAGAGTCCTAAGTTCGATGGAGAGAACTATCTTGATTGGAAGAACAAAATGATAACACATCTTCAGTGCATTGGTTTTGTGATCTATGAGATTTCTACTCATGCAATTAATGTTCTCACCTTGAAAGACCTTGCAGAAGAAGACTCTACAAATAAACAAAAAGAAGTATTCACTCAAAATGCAATTGCCAAGGAAGCACTAATCAGTGCCCTATCTGACAGTGAATTTTCTAAGATCAAGAAGGCAGAAAAAGAATATCAATCTAGAAATACTTAGAAGATGTGTTTGAAGGAGAAATCCAAGCAAAGAATGCATGCATAAAGACATGTAAGAAAAGATACAATAGTTTAGAGATGCTACCTGAAGAGAACATCAGAGCTTACAATCAAAGGATTAATGAAGCAACATCAGGTATCAAGAACAATGGTGGAGAAATTTCAGTGGATGATATAATGGACAAACTAATGACCACATTAATACTAGATTATGAAAGAAAGATTAACATCTTGGATGAAACCATGCAATTCTCAAACAACTTCAAAAGAGAAACCATGATTAGAAAAATATCTTCATTTGAGATATCAAGACTGAAGACAAAACCTAAAAAGGAAACAACTTTCAAAGCCTCAGTCCATGGTAAGAAATCCTTGAACATCTCTAGTAACAATGAAAAGGAAGAATTTGATACTGAACTAGAAGAAATAATTGCTATGATTGGTAAGAAGGATATAAAAGATAAAGGGAAATATGAAGGACAACTACCATTCAAATGTTTTTCATGCAACAACGTTGGCCACTTTGCATCCAAGTGTCCTACAAGAGTCAAGAAGTTCAAATCAGATTACAAACCCAAATATACTAAGGAATGCTATCATGTTGAAGATGGTTTAGCTAATGATGACTCAGGAGAAGATGAAATTAGATTCATTGCTATTAAATACAATGAAAAGATGATTGATCAAATAGAAATTGAAGATGAAAAGAAAGCTCAAGAATTGGCTTTAGTTTCACAAACTGACATCAGAATAGACTGGATCATAGATAGCAGGTGTTCACATCACATGAAAGGTGACAAAGACAAATTTATACATCTAGATAAGTACAAAGGTGGAATGGTTAGATTTGGAGATAACACTCCCAAACCTATCATAGGCAGAGGATCTATCACCTTAGATTGAAAGAACAAGACAGATGATGTTCTTTATGTTGATGGTTTGCATCATAACTTACTAAGTGTTGGAAAACTTGTAGATAAAGGATATCAGTTGGAATTCAAGAACAATATATGTATTATCAACAACAAAGAAGAAGACATGATTGCATCAGGCTCAAAGACCAAAGGTAATTTGTTTCATCTTAACTCTGAAGTAAGTTGTTCTGTTGCAAAAGTGGATGACAGTTGGCTATGGCACAAGAGACTTTGTCATATCAATTTTGACAACATAGTAAAGAAAAGTAATGTAAAGGAAGTAAGAGACCTTCCAAGTATTGCAAGACCAGTTGATACTATGTGCAAGGAATGTGTGATGGAGAAGAATGTGAGGACCTCATTCAGGAGTAAACAAAACTCTATAGAGAACAAATTAGATCGGATACATACAGACCTATGTGGACCTACTCAAACAAGATCATACTATGGAGAAAGGTATTTTATTTCATTTGTTGATGATTTCTCAAGGATGATGTGGGTTGTGTTCTTGAAGGATGAATCTGAAGCCTTTGAAAAATTCAAAGAATTCAAAGCCAAAGTTGAAAATGAGTCTGGATTGATGATAAAATGTCTAAGATCAGATAGAGGAGAATTCACCTCTGACCAGTTTTATGATTACTATGAAGAACATGGAATCAAAAGATAGTTAAGTGCACCTCAAAACCCTTAGTAGAATGGGATTGTAGAAAGAAGGAACAAGATAATACTTGACACAGCGCACACTATCATGATTGAAGGAAAGGTTTCCCATACCTATTAGAGATATGTGGTCAATACAACAGTCTATACTATCAATAGAATCCAATTAAGGCTAGGTGCAGACAAGAAACCTTATGAGCTTTGGTTTGGTAATGTAACTACTGTAAAATTATTTTTAATATTTGGAAGCAAGTGCTACATCAAGAGAGATGATAGTATTGGCAAGTTTGATGCTAGAAGCGATGAAGCTATTTTTCTTGGTTACTCTACTAAAAGCAAAGTCTACAGATGTTTTAATCTAAGATTGAAGAAGATCATTGGAAGTACTCATGTAAAGATTGATGAGAAGTTTATGATTAAAGAAAGATACTATGAATGTGCTCCCATGATTGAATATGAACCTAGACCTATCAATAAAGATACAGTTATTGAAGAAATATTTGACTGTATTGATGTTTCATGTAACAATCCTAAACCAAGTCAAGAAGAATCACAGATTACAGATGAGAGTGTCACTCCTAAAAACTCAAAATACACATCCAAATACCACTCTAAGGAAGACATCAATGGACATCTAAGTGCTAAAGTCTTGACAAGATCCAGAGAAAAGGGTTCAATCATTGATGAAGAGGTATGATTACTTTCACAGACTGAACCCTTAAGTTTTGAAGATGCATGCAATGATTCAGATTGGAAAAGTGCAATGAAAGAAGAATTAGATTAGATAATCAAGAATGATACATGGGAACTGGTCCCTAGACTTTGTGACAAAAATGTGACTGGAACAAAATGGATATTCAGAAATAAGATAAATGAAGAAGGTACAGTGGTAAGAAACAAAGCAAGACTAGTATGAAAGGATATGCAAAGAGAGAAGGAATAGACTACACTAATACATTTTCCCCTATGAGCAGACTAGAAGCTATAAATTTATTTTTACCCTATGAAAAATTCAAGAACTTTAAGGTATATCAGATGGATGTCAAGTCAAATTTTCTTGTGACTTAAAAGAAGAAGTCTACATAGAACAACCTGAAGGATTCAAACTTTCAGACAAACAAGACATGGTATGTATATTAAAGAAAGCCCTCTATGGACTTAAATAGGCCCCAAGAGCTTGGTATGAGAGACTTGATGGTTACTTAACCAAGATTGGATTCAAAAAGGGAGCACCAAATTGCAACTTATTCATAAGAGAAACACCTGATAGATTACTACTTGTTGCTATCTTTGTTGATGACATTATCTTTGAAGGTAATGACAAACTTAGTGCAGAATTCACCAAAGAGATGCAAAGTGAGTTTGAAATGAACATGATTGGACCTATCAAATATTTTTTGGGATTAAATGTAAAACAAATAGAAAAAGGCATATTCATAAATCAGTCTAAGTATGTGAAGGAGGTATTGAAGACTTTCAAAATGGAAGATTGCAAACCAGTAAGCACCCCCATGATAACAGGAAGCAAGATGTCTAGAGATGATGATTCCATAGTAGTTGACAAGACACTATACAAGTCTATGATTGGAAAAATCATATATCTTACTCAATCTAGACTAGATATTTCCAATGTAGTTGGCATTATTGGAAGATTTGCAACTGAACCTAAACAAAATCAGCCAATGGCAATAAAAAGAATATTCAGATACTTAAAAGGGACTATAAACTATGGTTTATGGTATCCTAACTCAAAGAATATACAACTTCATGTGTATACTGATGCTGACTAGGCAGGTTGTGTTAATGACAAAAAGAATGCATCAAGGGGAGCAGTATTTCTTGGAGACAGGTTGGTTACTTGGACAAGCAAGAAACATAATTGTATCTCTGAGTCAACAATAGAAGATGAGTATGTTGTAGCAGCATTGAATTGTTCAACAATGGTTTGGATCAAACAGATGATTAAAGACTTTAGTATTCAAATTGATTATCCTTTTTTTATTCACTGTGATAAAACGAGCACTACCAATATGTCAAAGAACCCTATGATGCATGCAAAGACAAAACACCTTGAGATCAAATATCATTTTCTAAGAGAAAAAGTGGCAGAAATAGAAGTAAATTTGGATTATGTGAGCACTAAAGAATAGTTAGCAGATATTTTTACAAATCCTTTATCAAAAGATACTTTTGAGTATCTCAGGGAAAAGCTGGGAGTAATTCCCCTTCCTGAGTCTGATTAGAATTTGCAGCAATGAACATCAGTCCTTGGTGACTGATGAATGGTTGACTACTCTACTTTTGGAGTAGTACCTGTGCTTATTTGTGTTTGGCACCCTTTTCCATTGATGTCAAAGGGGGAGTATATACTCTGGGGGAGTATATAGTCATGAAAATAAAAACACAGTCAGAGGAGCTGCAATAGTGAAGAGAAACCTTTAATGAGGATATTGAGAAGATTGTAAAAACAAAGGAAACACTTTTGGATTGATGATTTTTTTAATCATATGTTGCCATGAATGTCAAAGGGGGAGATTGTTGGAGATTTTCTTCTGTGCAAATAGTTGTCTGTATGTTTGTCATTGATGACAACATATAGTATACAATAATTAACTATATTCAGTTTTCCATATGGATATGAGGAAGCCTTGGGTGGTTTTTTTTATGTTTCAGACATAGTTACTACACCATGTACATACACGCAGATTCATATTTTCATTAATAGTTGAGCTATGTTACTCTGTTTACCAGCCACAGTTTTTGAAGACTATTTTCAGGAAGTCGACAGTAATTTCATTGATTCTTCAGTTGCGTCTATCTTCAGGATATGCATGTTTAGAATAATGTTTAGTTATGAGTTAAATAATATTAACCAGAGGCACTAATCATGTTTTATTCAAAGCATGATTTTTGAGTAATTTTGGTGGAGCCGACTACGTGAAGTGATGTGTCTATTCAGTTTGAGTTGCACGGTTCTAATTATGTTGCATGCTTGGTTTGACAGACTAAAGAAGTACTAAAGGGATTCCTAAAGCTGAAAAAGATCATATCTTGTGGAGAAGATACTTATAGTAGTTCATTTTAGGATCACCAAGTGTGAATGAGAAGAAAAGAGACAGAAAAAGTATAGAATAGAGTGTCAGTTGTTTTGGGACAATAAAGACATCTCATTCATCAAGAAAAGATCTATGTGAAGAAGTAGTGAAAGCATACAATACATTATAATTGATCAAGATAGTAGGTCTACTCAAATAGTTCATTTATTAGATATAGTGTATATCTATTTTTCTGAAGGTTGCAGCCTTCATCATTTTAGCAGTGAGCTTTTGGACAGTGAGTCCTTACCCCTAACAGGGTTTTTTGTAAAAGAGTCCTAATAGGGTTTGACCCTTAACTAGGTCTCTATACTTATTGCATTTTAAAGATCAACTCCTAACAGGGTTGTAAGATCTTCTAACAGGGATTATTATACTCAAGTACAGTTCTTTGTGGGTGCTAATTCCCACTGAGGTTTTTACCTATTTGGTTTCCCTGTAACCAAAATTGTTGTGTTCTTTCTTGTGTTATCTAAATGTGTTAATGCTTAATTTTATTCTATAATTAATTGGAGAAAATAATTAAACTAGCTGATAACTGATTCAAACCCCCCCTCCTCTCAGTTATCCCTTGGGACTATTCCAATAGAAACAACAACCCACAACCACAAAAATTAGGAAATATTTTGAAAAGGAGTTGATTTAAAATCCAGAACATATCCAAGACCAATAAACCATGTATCAAAAAGGAATGTACTTATTTTTTATCAGTACTTTATCCATTGGGAAATATTTCTAGTTTAGGAGCAGAATACAAAAACCAACTATCGTCAAAGACTCAAAGCCATAAATACAAATAATATCCCACCAAAACCTACTTATAAGATTCTCTTGTAGACAACCAAATGAACCTATGTCATATCCAAAGAATTATTTGATTTTATCCTATATCAAAAGTAAGGACTATTTACATATACACAAACAGACTATGTTGAGTGAGTCAAAAAATCTAAAGCTCATAAGGTAGACACCAAGGAGAGACTTGAATCTAAAAAATATTATATTAAGTATGATTTATCTTTCTTTTGTATCAATCTAATCTAAAAAATTTACCACTTCAATAAACTATAAAAGATCTAAAAAATTTCTATTATATCCTAATAAAGTCTAATACAATCTATGAGCTATATCCCCTTTGGGACCAAAAGAAATGAACCTTCTGGAGTAAAGCCCAACTGAAACTCTCTGGAGGGAACAAAAATTGGAACTCTTCTAACCTGAAAAAGAGAGAATATATAGGAGAAGAAGAAGAGTAGAAATATCCTCCAAATGACATGTTCTTCTTTCATCCAAAACTATATGATTCTGCAAAATATTTCTTCCTCATCAAAAACCAAAATCTGATATGCTTTCGAAAATACCCCCCTTGCTCCATTTTCTGTTTGTTCTTCTGAAAAAATCACCTGGTCCTTTTGAAATCTGATTTTATGCCTTTTGTATTTGGATTTGAAACTTCATCTTCCAATGTATGTTCTTTTATATTTCCAAAATAACATTGCTCTTTATATTTGAAAAATCATCATTTCAATCTTCTGTGCAGACTTAATTTATAACTGCGCAGATTTAATAATATTTACTACATTTTCAACAGTCTATACAATTTTTAGTGATATCATTAAAATATTTCCCTTATTACTTAAATCTACACCTTCACTTTGTTCTTTATCATATCCAGCACTGATCTTTAATGCTTATTTCTACAACATTATCATTTAAATTTGCACATTAATCTTTATCCTTATTTCATCCTTTTAATCCTTGTTTCTACACAGGCAACCCCAGATCTCACCACGTGTCACTTAATGATTTTTTTTTCCAATCCACTTGGGTGGCTACATCATCTTCCTCTCCCTCGGGCTGCCACCTGTCATACTACCAAATGTCAACTAGGTGTAATCCCTCAATGGTAACTTGTGAGCATATTTGGTTCATGCCATTGCGCCCACCATCCAATCTTACCTCAGGATCCGTGAACATCAAGTCTACATGTGTTGAAAGTTTGCCACATCATCCTCCACCCGCATCCACCTTAGTGTTCTATTCTTAGTTTGTCACACGTTGCATAGGTGCAATTCCCCAATGATATCTTTTGTGCATCTTTCCCTTCAATCCATCGTTCTAGCTGTTGATTTGATGACCATCAAGAGAAGGGCGTTGATTTTCTATGCCTTGGGATCTATGCACATCCTGATGATCTCCTCTGCCATGTGTCATTTCCACCTAACCTATGTGGGCCCCCACCAAAACCATTTTTTCATCTATCGAGGTCCCCCACCTGGCCAGGCATGGTCACCCATGAGCTCCACCTGAGCACATCATTTAGAGCCTTTATTCTTCACTTCATATTACATAGTATGTGTTTTTTCATATAAGCACTTAGAAATTCCATTCCTTCGTGCATGTGTGATAAATCCCCAAGTTGTTTTAAATATTTTCTTCCTGTGTGCACCCAAAATATCTTTACCACAACCACGTCTAGGACAGTCACAAACGCCCCAAGTAGCTATGCTCACCAAGAGCTCTCACTCTTTACTTCACATTGCATTCTAAGAATTTTACCATTTAAACATTAAATATTTCCTTTTCCTTATGCGTGTCAGATAATTTCCCATAGTATATTTTAAATCTCCTTACCTTTCATGACAAAATTTCATTTGGCAGACACCATAGCCTCCAAGCATGTAGTGCCCAACAAGCTTGTTGCACTTTATTTCATAATACAAAGTGAGCGCTTGCATATTTATATATTTAATATCTTCTCCCCCAACGCATGTGGCATATATGTCCCAAAGGCATGTTTATAGAACACACACCCTACGCATGCTTTCCTTTTCATGCAGACATGGAGATGGCCTTCACACCTACCAATCATATTTGTTTGCAATTTTTTAAAGTCTCTTTGGCATCACAACCTTCGCAACTTCTGCTTCAAGACTTGCGCACAATTGTTTCAAACATGCGCAACCTCTAGTGTTAGCTTCCCTATTGGGTGTGGTAGAGAAATGCTGGCAAGGTTGTAGTATTTGGCATTACACCTACCAATGCAATTTTTATGAAATATTTTAGACACCATTTTATGAAATACACTGCGCAGCCTTTGGTAGAACCGTACGCTACTATGAAAACTTTGAAATTTGCGTAAGCAGGGAGGAAAATGGTAAAAGATGGAGAACCCCTTACCAAAATTGTTGCGCTATCCTTTATTTCATCCTATACTTTAAGAAGGCCTCCAAATTAGCGCAGGTAGGGAGGATGTTGCAAAGGTTGTGAAATTTTCCATTACACCTACCAACGCATTTGCTTGAATGTTTTTAAACATTACTCATTCATATTAGTGCACAAGTAATGGAATAGTATGCGGTGCTTTTAAAATATTCCACCTTGACATTGATAGGTGTCCACTCCCTACGCCAAAGCTTCCAAACAACTTACAATGGCAATAAGCAGAGAATTCAGCCCTATACCAACCAACTTGCATTTGTTCAGAGATGATTGTCAGACAATTCACCTTCCTTGTGTTTGCTTCATTGCCAAATCTTTTACAGTGTTAATGAATCAAAAACCAAAAACAAACTTGTGCAACCTTTCATTGAGAGCCCACACTATTGAAAACGATGATTATGGATTAATTCCTATAGTTTGCACTTACTATGCTTGAGGGTGGTCCCGCAATTGTTTTGATGACATATAACTGATTGAATGTTTGAAGATGTTAAGTTGATCACCAAAATGCAGAAAGATAATGAAAGAAATTAAATCAATTAATCGATTGTATTGTCATTGATGTCAACTTGATATAATATAATTGGTTATATTCAAAGTGTCAAATACTTCAGAGAATCAGAGAGATAAAGATTATGCTTTCAGTAATGCATAATAGATTGGAATTCACTAAGTGACTACAAACACTGATGGTTAGTGGAACCAGATGGACAGAGATAATCAAAATTTAAGTCCCAGTGATGCCCAAGAAAAGAAACTGACAATAATTACTAACAAGAAGAATCAAAAGCATAACCGACGGCCAGAATTACACTGTTACCCAATGGACAACCCTGAAGGACAGACAACTCAACAAATATACAACACTGACAGAAAAGCCCAAGGAGAACTAAAGTGTTGACCGAAGCTATCAAAGAGTTAAAACACCAAAGTTAATTGGAGTTCATAAATGACAAAATATCTAGCTGGAAGAGCTAAAGATAGACTTAAGTAGTTGTTGACATCATTTTAATTGACAAGTTAAAGCCAAAGATAAGTAAAGGATTTAAATTTGTTTTGTCCAGTTGGCAAGAATATTTCTACAAGATAAAACAAGAGTTATGATTTAAATCAATTTTGGTGAGAATTATGGATCATGCCAAGATCAAGAAAGTCAAGAACCTAGAAACGGTGATATCATGTCTATAAAGAGACAACTTAATTCATTATGAATTAATGGGAGTGAATGAAAAAGAGGATGCTGAAGAGAAACTGATGAAGAACAACTTCATACAGTCCTAATCAATCAAGCTAAGGAAAGATCTAAAGATTTATGCAGACATCAAGAAAAAAAGCACAACATCACTAAGAAGAATAAAAAGTGGAGCAAAGGTATTGAAAAGATATATTGATCAGAATGGTATAATGAGCTTACAATAGATCTAAAAATCTGCAATTATAATTTGTATATGTGAATAGATCATCTACTGTTCCAATTTAACCATTGAATCAAAAATTATCTTAACCGAGTAGGATTTTAAGATCCTTTCTATATTGAGATACATCCCAAGGAGTATCAAAAAGTTTGATCATGAAGATAGCATGAGATGCCAGATACCATTTGACAAACTACACTGGGTTTGGTCATAGAAGGTAGCATAGAGATGCCCGATATCAAGTGACAAACTAATATTTTTAATCCTCTAACAAGTTCACACATAATAGTGTGTTTGTAACCTTTAAGAGGGTTGGATCTTCACCGAGCTCACTTCAGAAGAGTGAAAATTTGGGGTTACCGGTCCCAAGTGGTTTTTCCCTTAACAAGGTTTCCATGATAAAAAAACATTGTGTCAATGTGTTTATGAGTCATTACTATAGTGTTTTGTATTACACATAGCTAATCTATATTTATCAGTATACACTAAGCAATTTTCTATTTTTCGGTAAATGAAAAAATACTATTCGGTAAACATTAAGAATAAGGTTTAACAAAGCACTCCGAGCAGTAGTTATTTGATAAGTATATTTGAAGGCATACATCTTGTAGGACTGAAGATAACTAGAGGCTTAATATTGTGGTACTAAGTTTTTGGGTTGATTTATTAGAATATTTTTGAGGCCACTAATTCACCCCCTTCCTCCCCTCTCAGTTATTTCTAAGAAGTGTGTCCCACTTTTTGGCCAACTTTGACACTAAGATCACCATTCTAAGAAAAAACTTCACTTTCGAACACTTGTTGCCACAAACCTATTATGAATTTGTAGATGATCTAAACTAGAGTCTTTTAGAATTTTCTTTCTAGTTTCTAAATATATTTAAAAAAAATAAAATTAAAATTCATTTAAATTCATTTTTCCTTCTCCTTCGAAAAGTGGTTTGTGTGAAAAAAAGTGCTTTTAAGGAGTGACTGTCACTTGGATTAGCATAAATTTTTTTTAAATATAATAATGATGTAATTATTTCAAGGTTATATTTGTAACTTCTAAAGGATTCAATTGGTTTCATTCATTTTGGGGAAATATTTCATACTTTATTAAGTTCTAAAGTGGAAGTAACTGTAATTTAGACATAAGATCACTTGGATCGCTCCAACTAGATTTGTATATATAAAAAAAAAAATTTCTTTTTTTCATAGAAAGATAACACAAATACTCTTTCTTACATATGTAGAAGAGGCTGAGGCTGATCCCATTGACATAATGAACAAACAATTCCAACTTTTCCAGATGCAATTGGACACAATAAAACAAAGTGGGGCTCCTAAACCCTTTTCTATTGAAGCTTTGTGTCCATTTCCATTTGATAGGTATTTAATCATGATTCCATTTCCAACAAAGGCTATTTATCCTAATTATGACAAATATGAAGGAACATCTGATCCTCAAGATCACTTAAGGGAATTTTGTGCCCTAAGTCTAGAGTTCATGCATGACACAACTTACCTTATGAGGTTATTCCCTAGAAGTTTGGGAGGTATGGAAATGGAGTGGTTTTCAAAGTTACCCTCCGGCATTCGAACCTTTGAGGAATTGGCCTCTAAGTTTGTAACTCACTATTCCTATAACATCAAACATGAGGTTACAATGCTTAATCTATGCAACACCAAACAAAGAGAAGGAGAAGGATTCCTACTTTTCTTACAACGATGGAGAGCGGTATTTGCTAGATACCCTCGAAGTGTACCCAAAAAGGAAAAAATGGATATTTTTGTCAACAACTTGAATTATGAAATGAATTATCAATTAAGGCTACAATGTCCTAGATCATTCCAAGACCTAATTGAGAACATGGTGACAACAGAAGAGGTATTGATAAAAAGTGGAGAAATCAAACTCTACAAAGATAACAATAATAATAACAACAACAACAATACCTCCAACACTAATCAAAATCGAAATTCACAACAAAAACTATTTTTGGATGAAGAATAATAGCAATAAAAGAGTGGTTAATGATGGAGTTGTAGAGGCTAACACTTTAAAGGATACCCCTTTCAATCTCACTCAAAACTTATTTCAAGACAATAATGTGAACCAAGCACCCAAAGTGCCCTTTAACAATAGAAAAACTAATAACAACTTTGGGAATAATCAAGGGACTTACAAGCCTAAACCTTTCTTTTCACCTAAACCCAAAAGGACATTCACTAATTTGGGTGAACCATTGGAGAATGCATTAAGGATACTCATTGCAAATAAAATTATTGACTTACTAGTGGCACAACCATATGAACCTCAAATCAAGCCAAATTGGTGGAGTGAGAATAACCATTGTGAGTATCATTGAAATAGGGGACATAAGACCAATGATTGAATGCATCTTAGGCATGTGGTACAAGATCTCATAGATAATGGTGTGATAAAAGTGGATGGCCCTCAAACTAATGAAGATCACACAACCTTTAAAACTCCTTTCTATAAGCATGAAAAAGGAGAATCTTCCAATTCAAACAATGGAGGAAACAGTGCGAATAATGCAAGAGGCAGTCATAATGTTAACTTTGCTCATACTTATGACAATACTATCAATGTTGTTTTGGTTAAAGATCAACCTATTTGAGGGTCTGTTAATGCCATCACAAGGGGGAAAGCCTCAAAGGTTACCCTAAAAGGGGGTACTCCTATTACTATTGGCCCTAAAACACCAACGATTTTGGCTAAACAAACACCACCCACAACAAAGCCTTATAGTTTGGTAGATCAATTACAAAAAACTCCAGCAAAAATATCAATTTTTGGAGTTGTTGAATTATCTCCTAATCACAAGGTGATCCTAGAAAAATCCTTGTGTGAGACCACTGTTCCAATAAACTTGGAGGAAGACAAATTTTAGAACATGGTAGGGCATCTCATAGCCCCTCATTTTCTTTCCTTTTCAGAGCAAGATGACATGTCTATTACACATCCTCAAAACTTACCCTTGTATATAGAGGTATTAATCCGAAGACATAGGGTCAAGAGAGTTCTCATAGATGGTGGAGTTGGTCTTAATATTTGCACTTTAAACCTTGTCAATTCATTAGGGTTATCTAAGTCTTCCATTGACCCAAAGAAGCAAATCACTATTAAGCTTATGATGAGGAGGAAAAGTCTTCAAATGGTATGATCATTCTACAAATTCAAGTGGGACCTATCAAAAAGGATACCATATGTCAGGTGCTTGATATGAAATTGACCTACAACATCTTACTAGGAAAGCCATGGATACATGAAATGCAAGTGGTACCTTCTACATATCACCAATGCATCAAATTTCCATACATGGGGGAAGAGATCATGATTGGAGGAGATTCAAACCCTTTCCAATATTGCAATGCTTTAAAGCCAAGTCATGAATTGTATATTCCTCATAATAGGGAAAGAGTCATCCCTGAAATTACCATGGAAGAAGCCAAAGTGGAAAGTCCAAACCCAACATCAATTGTCACATCAACTTCTAACCCTATTCAAACTAACTCAACTACATCAACTAAGGGAAAAGAAAAGATGAGTTATGAGGGTTCAGATTCAAAGGATAATCCAATTTAGAATTCAACATTAAGAATGGAAACTTCAAACCCACTAAGGAGGAGAGAGACCAAAATAAGAAATATCATTATGAAAAGATGAGTGACCTAATGAATCAATTTGAGAAACAATGCAAAATTAACTCAAAAGGGGTAGGGGAATATTCAGTTTCCCTATTTTATTTACCTACATCTCCAAGGACACATGGGAATCCATCCAAAGATCATCAACCTCATAAATAAAATTCCCATTTTTTAAGGGAATGTGACAAACAAAAAATGGACAAAGAAGATAATGAGGTATTACAATGGCTTTATAAAGAGGATGATAATTCAGCTAATTCCAATGAAAGGGTGCAACATATCAATATCCAAACTGATCAATATGGAAAAGGATTTGATATCATGAAAAAAATGGGGTATAAGGAAAGAGGAGCCTTAGGATTTTGACATAGAGGGTTTTTAGAACCTATTGAACCAGTTTGGAGAGCTAAAGAAGAGAAAGTCGACATAGGTTTTCAACATAAAGGAAAAAGTTCAAGTCCCATGCATGATTTTCATCCACATATCCATATGGTAGGTTTTGAAAGTGAAGATGATTCTAGGGATTATGAGTGGCATTCCTTGTCTAAAGAATCTTGTAATGACATAGAGGTTGATACCATTCACACTTATACAACTCCTCCTAAAGTTGAGAATCAAGAACATGCAACTCAAAGTTTGAATTCAACTCAAACATCAAGTGAACCTCAACAAGTCAATGTAGAAAAAGCACCTCTTTTCACTCAATGGGTAGGTTAACCTTGGGTACCTTCGTGGGTGGGACATTCTAACCTAGTGTTTAATCCACATGCTTTCTTTCCCATAGAAATCTTAGAGGACTCTAATGAAGAGGATTTTGATCCTTCTTCCATGGACCATCTTGAAGAAGCACATGTCATAGACCTTGATGATAAAATGTATGAACCCTCAAATGAAGGCATGTCCTTAACTCCTTTAAATGAAAACCCATCCAATGAATCCTTGTCCTTAATACACCTTGAACTTATTGATTGAGATCTTTCCGATCCAAATGACTTACTCTACTTCCCAAATGATAATGCAATGGCCTTATACCTCAATGCAGTTGAACTCCATTCTTCCACCAATGAATTTACTCTGAACATGATGATAGGGGTAGGTGTTCAACCTCTTAATCCAAAACATGAAGAGAAAATATACAAAAAAATGAGAAGGTCTAGTGGTGAAAACCACCATGTGGCAGTGCTAGACCCAAAAAAAGTAAAAATAAAGGATATTTTCGAAGGTGAAAACCCAATCGTGTCAAATGATGCACCTGTTACCTATGACACAACACTTCAATAAGTCATTAGATTAGTGAAAAATAGCATAAAAGAGAAAAGAGTAGATACAAATCACTAAAACTGACTTATTGCTCCCTATCTAGGAAGAGTTTGAAAAATGCCATAATCATGCCCTCAGATTATGCACCATTCAGTGACAATACACTCCTAAGAATGAGAGATTTAATTGAAAACTAAGCTAAATGATTAGAAAGCATGTAATTAAGCTATGAAAACTGACATTATAACAATGCATGGAATTGAAACTAAAATGCTATAGATATCTAAACAACATAACAATGCAATTTAACTCTAAAAATGAGGGCCATTTTCTCTCAAAAATGCCTTCTATTTATAGAAAGAGGGGTTCAAAATGGGTGGTTCAGATGCAAAGCTAAAGAGAGGTCAGGATTCCACTAGAAGAGAGCACATGGATTGTGCTTCTTCAAGTGCATCAAATTGTGACACTTGT
>MU226638.1:1452105-1486253 GCA_018584345.1 Thuja plicata | reverse complement strand
TTGAGACAACCAACCAACTTTCCCTCCATTTGAGAACACCTCAAAGATTTTGACTTAACCAAAGTTTGATCATGATCAACTCACTCTACCCCCTACCCTTGGGAAAATGCTATAAATACAAGCCATTGCCTTTGTGTTTCGGATCCAAGAATTTCAAGAGAAAAAGCATCCTTATTATAGAAATTTGGAGAGCATTGGAGAGCTTTTGATCATATTTCAGCATTTGTATAGCATTTAGTATATCATGTTTAGGAGCATTTGTTATTTTCTAATACATCTTGGAGCATTTTGAGCTATATTTCAGCATCATTTATCATTTATTTCTCATTCTAGGATTGTCCTTGGGAGAGATTAAGAATGAGAGCTCTCTTAACAAAGCTTAGATAGAGAACCATGAGATGATATGGATTTTAAACTTCAATTCTTAGATTAAATGGCATTTTCTTTTCATAGAGTTGTTGCTTATTATCCTAATTTCATGAAGGTGTTAATCTTACACAACATATTTTTCATAATTTTTTTTCCTAATTTGCTATTTTTCCTAAAGCGTCTAAGAGAGAGGTTGTTAAATGGTCAAATGACGTATGTTTAATTAAACTAAAAATAGAAAGTCACAATGAACTCAATATATATTAAAATCATAGTCATTGTAAAGCTTGTTTTGAGTAGCATCATCAACCATTTGGATTTCAGAAGATTGTTTTATTTCATCCTGTATAGTCAGAAAATGGAAACACTTACATTGTGGACTGGTTTAGCCTTATGAGTAAGTGGTTTGGGGTCATGTCAAGCACCTTGAATGAGTCTCTACCTTGGATATGGATTTTTCCTCTCTCTGCCCCTTTTCCGACATTTTCCAACCTGTTTCTGACATCCAAAAGTGAAAACTGAGATTTTTGACCTCAGGGTCAAAATCGACCTTTCTGGGTCAAAATCGACCTCACCCTTGACCTAGGTCAAGGTAGAACTTGACCTTGACCTAGGTTAGAATAAACTATTTTCTAACTTTTGGTTCAAATCCTAGATTTCTAGGATTTTCAAATGTCAGGTTTCAGAAATAAGTAATTCCCGCTTTCGGGTCGGCTGTTTCGGTCTTTGAAGCAATGATTCTTAAATTATATTTAATATAGGTACTCTTCTATGGATATAGGTCTAATGGGAATTTAATTCTCCTATGTAGGCCTCTCTAGAAGATTTTTCCCTAGATTCATATATCAGGAAGCTTTCTCCTCACATTTTCTCTAAGACTTGATAATCATCAACTAAGTGAAAGCTAAGGAGCAAGATTTGAAGCAAGAATCTATTCTCAATCATTCAAGAATTCAAGCATCCATTTCATCAAGGAGATCCATTGGTAGCTATTGAAAGATTCAAAGCTCTATGGAACTCTCTTGTTGAAGATTTCTCTATCCACATTCCTCAAAGCTTCTTCCTATTCCAAGATCCATTCAAGATTGGTGTTGAAGATCTACAAGAAATTGATTGAAGACATCCTACATTCTACATCCTTTTTTGGTGCATACATTCTTGTGGGTTCATGGATTCGAATCTACCACAAGGACTCCTACAAGCAAGGTGAATTTGTTTATTTAATTTATTTTACTTATGCAATTTCAATTATACTTTGAGGTTAATTCCAAAACTAGGGTTTGACCAAGGCAAACCCCTCCCCCCAAAAAACAATCCCTTTTTCTTGCAAGTATAGGTTTGGAACAGAAGATTAGAGTACAGATCCAGATACCCTTTTTAGCAAACTTCTGCGATCAAAAAACATTATTTCAATCTCAGAATTTTTAGGTGGATTATGCCCTAGCCCTCACAATCAGAAATTCTGGGTCAATGGTGACATTGAATTGAGGGTAAAAATCAGAACTATGTCAGATCAAAAAATATTTCTGGGTTTTGTTCGTCTCCGCGTTTCTATTCCAAATCCAGAATTAGATTTCCTAGAAACTCAATACAAGATTCAGAAAACAACATTCTTTAGGTCTACAATATTTTAAGGTTAGTACATTTCTCCCATTCAATTCAATTAAGTTTATCAATCTATCTAATTCTATTACACATTCAAATCAACAAATGGGTATTTTAGATCTTATTTATTCCTATTTTCAATCGATTGATTCATTTGTGCATTGATCCTTCTTTTGGAGTTAATCAATTTGTATCCTTCCTTTGTGTATTTAAGGATAAAACAAACATCTTATTCACCCCTCACATTTCAATAAATATTCTAATTTTAAATGTAACAACATCCATCTTATCTTACATTAGGTCATTATTTCTATTTTATATGTTATATTCTAGATGTGTCATTTTATATGTTACATTTTGGTGAACCTGCGATAGACAACTCTTTCTTTTTGGTGTTAGATTTGAATTTTATGTTAGATCTTACATGCATTTAAAAGTAGATTTATTTTATGCTCTTGTATTTATATGTCAAAAAATAAAAATCACAAATTTCTTTAAAAATACAAAAACATTTACATTTTTCATGCTTGTAATGTTACTTTGTGTTCAATGTGTATGATTTTTGTTTTGAATACTTTGATGAGGCTTTTGTTGTGAAGATGATAGATTCCCTAATGAGGTACATGAAAGTGAGGATGAAATTTGTTCGAATAAGATCTCCATGGATCCTATTCCTATTTCATCCTCCTCTACAACATCTTCAATTGACCTTTACCATAGGGTGTGTGCATGGTTATCATCATGTTCTATTATTTGAAACATTGATAAACCTAGAAAGAATTCATTTAGTGCATGTGATGTTTCTTTTTCCTCTCTTGTATTACCTTGTAAGGATATATTAGAGCAAGCAGATGACTCTAATCTTTCTCTTTAGAGAGATGAGTTAAGGATTGATGTTAATTCTTCTCAGGTAATATATGTATTTCCTATGAGCCTACTTTAGAATATAATTTACCTTATTTCCCCTTTAGGGATCAATCTTTAGGCACTCCTACAATGTGCTTTATTGATAGGGATGATAATCCTCCTATTTGGGATGAACCTTTGGATTTGGATGTTGATTACTCTCTTCCTCATGAAGCCATTATGGATGACTCTACTTTTTGGGATGAACCCTTGGATAAAGACATTGATTTATCCCTTCCTTGTGAAGATGCTTTGACACAAGAGGGTGATTCATTAATGGATGACATATTAATACATGATGGTGACTCCTTTTATAAAACACACTCCCCTTATGTAGACATTTTAAATAAAGAAGAAGACATTATAGATGCTTTACCTCTATTTGGGATTCCTTCTAGTAATGAGGCATTTGTGGAGAATGATATCAATTCCCTTCATGCTCTCCCTCTTAGTGATTATCTTATGGAGAATCAAGGTCCTACCTCATCTCCTTCTAGGATGTATTCTTTGCATCCTTCTTGTGAATCTATTCATAGTGTTGAGACATCTAACATGGTTTATGCAAAACCCTTGTTGACAATTAAAGGTTGTCCCTGCATTACTATCAAGGGTAAACCTAGAGATATATATACGGCTTCCCTCATTTTATATTATATATTTTTTTAATCTTTTGTTTTGCAGCATGCGAAATCCTCTGAAGGTGACGCACATAAGTTGCTAAATCCTAAAGAGATACACATTCAATTACAATTCAATATGATAAATCCTCAGAAGGTAACACACATAAGTTTCTAAATCCTAAAGAGATATGCATTTTACAAATGCATTCCGTGGTGATATGAGGATATGGATCCATGGGTACTTCATAAAAGCCATCAAAAGATGAACTAAATACATGCACAAACCCGTCAAAAGGCACACAAATTTATGGGGTGACTACCAAGTGCTTGCTTGGTGGGCCATCCTATCCTTTTTGTGGTTCACAGTGAGATACACACATCTTACTGGGCAAGCTAACCACTTCTCTCTCTCTTTCTCTTTAACTGGTGATGTCTCTCTTATCGTGATCTTAGGGTTGATAAATACTTAAGTCCCTGGGGGCTTAAGGATTCCTTTGTCCCTTTTGATTTCAATAAGATTACCATTTCTTCATGATCTCCTTTACCAAGACTTTGCATCGGTTCCATACTCTTGCTAAAGTGGAGGCTAAATGTATAGTCAGAAAATGGAAGCACTTCCATTATGGACTAGTTTAGCCTTCTGAGTAAGTGGTTTGGGGTCATGTCAAGCACATTTAATGGTTATATAACTTGGATATGGCTTTTTCTCTTGTTCTTTCCAATTTCCCACTTTTTCCAGCCTATTTTTGACATCCAAAACTACAAACTGGGATTTTTGACCTCAGGGTCAAAATCAACCTTTCTGGGTCAAGGTTGACCTCACCCTTGACCTAGGTCAAGGTCTACCTCACCCTTGACCTAGTTCAAGTTCAAATTCGATCTTGACCTAGGTCACAATTGAACATTTTCTGACATTTGGTCCAAATCCCAGATTTGCAGGATTTTCGGATGTCGGGTTTCAGAAAGAGTTAATTCCCGCTTCTGGGTTGGCTCTTTTGGTCTTTGAAGAAATGATTCTTAAATTATATTTAATATAGGTCCTCTTCTATGGATATAGGTCAATTGGGAATTTAATTATCCTATGAAGGCCTCTCTAGAAGATTGTGCTCTAGATTCATATACAAGGAAGCTTTTTCCTCTTATTTTCTCTAAGACTTGATAATCATCAACTAAGTGAAAGTTAAGGAGAAAGATTTGAAGAAAGAATCTATTCTCAAGAATTAAAGAATCCAATTCATCAAGGAGATCCATTGGTATCCATTGAAGCATTCAAATCTCTATGGATCTCTCTTGTTGAAGATTTCTCCATCCACATTCCTTCAAGCTTCTTCCTATTCCAAGATCCACTCAAGATTGGTGTTGAAGATCTACAACCAATTGATTAAAGACATCCTACATTCTACATTCTACATTATACATCCCTTTTTGGTGCATACATACTTGTGGATTCATGGATTCTAGTCCGCCACAAGGACTTCTACAAACAAAGTGAATTTGTTTATTTACTTTGTTTTACTTATGCAATTTCAATTATACTTTGAGGTTAATTCCAAAACTAGGGTTTGACCAAGGCAAACCCCTCCCCCCAAAAAAACAATTGATTTTTCTTTTAGGTACAGGTTTGGAACAACATATCAGAGTATAGATCCAGATACCCTTTTCAACAAACTTCTGGGATCCAAAAATAGAATTTCAGTCTGAGACTTTTTAGGTTGATTTTTCCCTAGGGTGCAATCGGAAATTCTAGGTCAATGGTGACATTGACTTGAGGGTACAAATCAGAACTGTGTCATAATAGAAAAAAATTTCTGGGTTTTGTTCATCTTTACGTCTCTATTCAAATCCAATCTCAGATTTTCTAGAAACTCAACATAGGCTTCAGAAAAAAATATTCTTTAGATCTACAATATTTCAAGGTTAGTACATTTCTCCCATTCAATTCAATTAAGGTTATCAATCTATCTAGACATATTACATATTCAAATCAACAAATGAGTATTTAAGATCTTATTTATTCCTATTTCCAATCAATTGATTCATTTGTGCATTGATCCTTCTTTTGGGGTTAATCAATTTGGATCCTTCCTTTGTGTATTTAAGGATAAAAGGAACATCTTATTCACCCCTCACATTTCAATAAAATTTCTAATTTTAAATGTAACAACATCCATCTTATCCTACATTAGGTCATTATGTCTATTTTATATGTTATATTTTAGATGTGCCATTTTATATGTTACAGGTCCTTGATTGAGACCTTCAAAGGGAAAAAATTTGCAAAAAATTGTTGGCTTTGGAGCAGAAGGCCAAATTCAGGGGGTTCACTCAAACACCCCTTCTAGTGAAGGGGGTTAGAGAGAACCCCCTTCTATTGAATCCCCCATGGAAACTTTACGAAAATTTCTTGTTTTTTGTTAATTCATAGGGTTCACTCGAATTGGGTCTAGTTCGAGCGAACCCCCCATTTCATCTAGTTCGTGCGAAGGGGTTTTCTGCCTTCCCGCAAACACCCCCATTTTCTCAAAGGGGTCAAAAATTAAAAAAATCATCTGCTTTCTTTTTCTTCATGCCTAAAAGTGGGACACAACTTTGTGGGATCACCCTTGACTAGCTTCAAAAACCTTCATGCCACAATGGCAATGCCAAAACTAACAATGGTTGTGAAATTTGAAGTTGAAGCCACCTAATCTTTAGAATATTTCAAAAGCCTTGTCACCAATTACGCCCCCTTTGATCTCATTGATTTCAGCATTGTTGTCTTTGTCTAGTTCATGACTCGGTTGGGAAAATATTTTCATACATGCATGTGTTCTTGTAGTCATACTATCTATCAAGCTTTGTAATTGTGCATCCAGAATCTTATTCAAGGTGTCCTTTAAAATAATCTTTGATGTCCTCTGTAAACTAACCCTAATATGATAACTGGCCTCCGGAATAAGCTTTAAAAACTGAGTAAATGACCCCTTGAAACTATGAGAACTAGAAAATCTATTCATCTCCAACATCAAAGTATGGTCGCCAACTAGATTGAATTGAAAACATTGGGGATGCAAGATAATAATATTCAAAATGAGCCATTTCATTTATTCTTCCAGTGGATATGTCAAAACACATGCAAACCCTATCCAAATGAAACTTAGAAAAATTTCAAATCAAATCTTGAGAACCCATCACTTGGAAAATTGATTTGTTGGACAAAATTGAGCATGAGTGCACAAGGACTTTGTCTGATTGAAATCCATGTGTAAAATATTAATGATCAAACCTTTTTATTTTGAGACACTTTGCAAATGGAGATGTAAAAACTACATAAATTTCATTTGGATCCACTCTTGTAAAAATAGAAACACATGCTTTGAGGCCTTCTCACTACAAGTGGGAAAATATTTATATAGAATGAGTATAGATCAGAAATTGGAATATCAAAACAACCAGCTGATATGAAGTTACAATTCTTTGAAAGTTGTTCTGCAAAATCAATTTTGTCAACACTAGCAATCTGCAAAAATTGTTTTTGATTTTGATTTCACAAACCTATCAAATGAGGTCCTTATGGTTTGAAACCCTAAAACTTGATTCATTTTAACAAAATTAATACGAGGCATCAACTAGATTTCTCAACTGAAAAACTGGTCAACCATCATTAATCTTCAAAGTCAGCCCTTCAATAACTTTCTGAACTCAAAAATAGTGAAATTTCATAAATTTGAATTGGAATTGGCTGGGCAAAGTGGTCAAATGGATTGATCATGATCTAAAAATTTTCATGAAGATACACTTCCATGATTACAATACATGGGAATACTCAATTCCTTACGAAATTAGACATGGTGCAAACTATAGGACCCTAAAGTAGGTTAATTTGTTATTCTGTAAATCACACTCAAAAAACCAGAAAAAGTTGCAAATAGAATGGCTTTTGAAAACTTATCACATGGAGTCACTGAGATATGCATATAGACATGTTGATTCACTTTTTAGTAGTAACTGAGAGGGTGGTGACTGAGTGGCCTAAAAAATTAATCCTTAAATCAACCCTTAAAACTTATTACCACTTTTAGGCCTCTAGTTATACTCAGTCCTACAAGATGAATTCCTTTAAATACTTATAAGAAATTACTACTTGTCAGATTGCTTTGTAAATCCTTCTTTTGTATGTTTACTGATAAGTAGTCTTTCTATATACCGAAGAATTGGGAATAGTAAACATTTACCGCTCTGCAACTTCTGCACTTTTCTACTCATTTATTTTGTTTGAATGTTAGCTTTAGCCTCCACTCTGTTGGGGATCTTGGGGAGCACAAAGGTCCTCTACCCTAACCTGTTCCTGGTGCTTTCTCATAGGGATTGCAGTGACTATTGTGCAGTACCCAGAGCCATGGATTCCTCCTTTTCCTCCTTTGTGGGGTCTGCTCTTCCACAGTGTCTAGAAGGTGGGGATACTTGCCCCAAACTTGTGGCAAAAATCAAAGAGAGCCCTGCGGGGGCTAGAAACTTGTGATGTTGGGGAAAGAGTTTCCTGACACCTCTGCTCCCCATGTTTTACCAGTAGAAGAATTTGGCCCTGAGATTTCTATCCCAGATGGTGTAGTTGAAGGCATTTCTGGCTCTCCACAACTTGCTCTGGTGGGGAGATTTTTTGCATTCAGGCCCACCATAGATATGGTCCACAGGTGGTGTACTACCAGATGGAAGGTCAAGGGAACTATGTCTGTATCAGCTATGCCAGGGGGGATATTCCTCTTTTTATTTAATGTTGTGGAGGACTACACTCTTGTCTCCATAGGAAGTTGGTGTTATGGAAAACACACACTGCTTATGGCCAAATGGAAGCCATGCTTCAATCCAGAGGTGGAACTACAAAAAGAAGCGTTAGTGTGGGTCTACCTACCCGGTTTACCCCTTGAATTTTGGGACAAGAAAGTGCTACAATGGATTGGGAAATCATTTGGAAGCTATGTGGCAACCGACACAGTCACCTGTCAAAAAACTAGGCTGGTATTTTCAAGATTCTATGTGAATGTGACAATGAATAACCCCCTCCCCAACTTTGTGATGCTTAAATCCAAATGGGGGAACTGGAACCAAGCCATTGTGTATGAGAATGCCACTCTACACTATCAAAAATGTGGTAAAAATGGGCATGTGGTAATAGAATGCAAGGTATTGACTAAGATTAATGAGCAAGACCTTGAGAGGCTTGCTTCAATATCTTTGAATGTGGAAGATGGTGAATGGGACCAGGTTGTTGGGTCTACAATGACTATAGAGACTCCTCCCCCACATGACCAGGGTCTATTGCCTACTCCTAGGTTGGGGGAGAAGGGAAATGGAAAGGTTAAAGATGTAGAAAAGGTGGTAAACCTAGAGGAAGGAGAGTTGGTTGATAACCTAAAAGTTGCCCCCAACTCTCACAAAGGAAGCCCAAAAGGGGTAGAAAATAAATAATTCAACATGGGGAAGAAGGCAGAGGTGTCCAAAATTAATTTGACTGATAGAACTATTGAAAAGAGTAATTTAAGGGATGGGGGGAATTTCCTCCCTAATCCATATTGGGGCAAGATTGGTAATGGAAATACCAATAGTGACCCACTCGCCACCATCAACTAGCCTCTTTGACTAGTCAAAACCTAAAAGGAAAACCAGAAGCAAGAAGGGGGATGAAAGTGTGGAAACCAAAAAAAAGCAGATGTGGGGAATGAAACCAAACTGGGTTGACCATCGGCAAAAGTGGTTAGAGAAAAAGAACTAGCAAGGCCCATTTCCAATGGGCAGCAGTCAACCCTAGAATACTCTCCAAAAAATAAAAGATGAAGTTCCTCTCATGGAACATAAGGGGCATGAATAGCTCGCAAAAATAGTTCACTCTGAAGAAGTACATTCTTGAGTTCAAGTTTGATGTGGTTCTTATTCAAGAGGTTAAAATGAAGTATCAAAAATTCACTCCGATGGTAGACAATATTTGGCCGAGTGTGGCCTTTCTCTATAGTGAATCTAATGGGGCCTCTGGAGGTGTGGACACTCTCTGGAATCCTTGTAAGTTATCCAGAAATGATGTGGCCTTTTCTCATAACTTCCTTGCTATTTTTTTTACTTGGAATAATATTTCCTGGTACTCATATAATATCTATGCTCCTAACATTAGAAGTGAATGTAGTAGAATCTGGGGGGGAATATCTAACCTCATAGAAGCTAATCATTTCCACCCCACTATGTGTGCGGGGGATTTTAACATGCCCTTATTCCCCTCTGAGAAAAGTGGGGGCACACAAGACTACTCGGAAAGTATGTAGGAGCTAGCAGATTTTATAAGACACAATGACCTGGCTGATCTAGACCTGCGGGGAATGGGATTTACTTGGTCCAAAAACAAAAAATGGAGACACCTTATACATGTTAGACTGGATAGATGGATGTAATCAGAAGGTTGGGATGTTGCTCCCTTTCTTAGCCTCTCTCACCTTGCAAGAATGGTTTTTGAGCACTCCCCTTTTATCCTTGACTGGGAGGAGAGGAAACGTAATGGACCCCATCCATTTCATTATGAAAATATGTGGCATTCTCACAATGCTTTTGAATAATGTATTAAGAGATGGTGGAATACCCCGGTGAAGGGAACGACTATGTTGAGAATTGATGAAAAGTTGAAAATCACCAAAAGGGAGGCCCAAAGGTGGAGTAAATCCAAGTTTGGTGACATCTTTGAATGCAAAAAATATCTTGATGAGAAAATCACTCTCCTCCAGAAGGATATGGATATGGGGGAGGCTACCTAGGAGGAGCATTGGGAGGAGGAAGAATTGAGAAACAAATGGAAAGAAAAACTCAAGAGGGAGGAAATTTTCTGGAGGCAAAGGTCATGGGTTCAATGGATGAAGGAAGGTGATCAGAACTTTGAATTCTTCCATAGGTCCGCCTCCATTCATAAAAGAAGGAACACTATTAAATCCCTGGCAGCTAATGGGAACTTGCTCTTGGAATTTGAAGATATTGGTAATCATGTTGCTGATTTCTTCCAAGGTATCTTCCAAAAATAAGCTCAGATTAGGATGGATGTTGATTTTGACTCCCTTATGGAAGTTATCCCCAAGGTTGTTACTGAGGGTGACAATGATGCCCTTTTTTCTCAAGATTCTAAGGAGGAAGTTAAAATGGGGGTCTTCTCTATGGGAACCTTTAAATCCTCAGGTCCAGATGGGTTTCCCCTGGTCTTCTTCCATCACTTTTGGTGAGTTGTTAAATATGACCTCATCCATGCTGCCTGCGACTTTGTCCGAACTGGTAGTATCCTAAAAAGACTCAACAAAAATTACATTCTCTTGGTACCTAAAGTTCTAGACCCTAAATGCATGAGTGACTTTTTCCCCATAATTATTTGTAACACTGCCTACAGAATTCTATCCAAAATTATCACCAATAGGATCAAACCCCTTCTTGGAAAAATTATCAATCCCAACCAGAAGGGGTTTGTTCTGGGAAGACAGGTTCTTGATGCTGTTATCAGCACTCATGAAATAATTCAATCCATGGAGAAAGGTAATAACACTGGTATGGATCTTAAACTAGACATCTCAAAGGCTTATGATAAGGCTCTTTGGAATTTTCTGTATGAGGTGCTCAATAAATTTGGTTTCCATGATAATTTCATCAAAATTATAAAGGTGGCAGGGGAAATGGTTGACTTTGTTGTGTTGGTCAATGGCACACCCTGGGGAGCCTTTACTCCAAAAAGGGGATTACACTAGGGGGGCCCTCTATCCCCATATCTCTTCCTTCTAGTGGCAGAGGTTCTTGCTCAGAACTTACTAAGGATGGTAAGAGCTAGATCTATTCCTAGTTTTAAACCGGCCTCCACTCTTCCCCTAGAATTTCTACAAAAATTTGTATATGATACATTTCTCTTTGGAAAAGCCTACATTAGAGAAGCTAGATAGTGGAAATACCTCCTGAACAAATATGCTTTGGTGTCTGGCCAAGTGATCAATTACAACAAAAGAAAAATTTATTTCTTCAAGACTGGAAAGAGAACACAGACAATAATTGTGGATTGCTTGGGCTGTAAGGGAGATTCACTCCCAGATACCTATCTTGGTCTCTCATTCACGGTGAAGGAAGTCGCTGATGAATTCTAGAAATCCATTCTAGAGAAAATGTAGAAAAAGCTGGCAAGTTGGAAAGGTAAGGTTCTTAGTAATGCTAGAAAACTCTAATTACTCTCAGCTTCCCTCCAAGGTATTCATGTTTATTTCCTATCCCTCTTCAAAATAAATGACAGAACTGTGTAGAAGCTGGAAAAAATCTAGAGAAACTTTCTTTGGTCTGGGATGGAGGAAAAGGCTAGAATGAACTTGGTCAACTGGGACACTATTTGTCTACCAAAGCTGGTCAGAGGGCTGGGTGTGAGAAAAATCAAGGACTTGAATAAGGCTCTCATATATCTAAAATGGTCTGGAAGTTCTTTAGAGGAACCTTTGGGTGGTGTAGAATTATGAAGGCCAAATACTTCTATAATGACCAATTCCCCTACAAGAAAAGTCTTCCCTCAGGCTCAAAAAACTGGAATTTCATTTATAAAAGTAAAGGAAGTTTTTTCAAAGGTCTAAAATGGATGGTCAGAAATGGCACCTAGATCCATTTTTGGAAATATTGGTGGGTGAAGGAAAAACCCTTCAGACAGGAAAAGTTTGGTCTCATCAAGCATAGATTGATTTCTCACGTCGGAGGTAAAGTCAGTGACTACATCTCTCAAGGTAAGAAATGGAAAGCACTCGCTGAAGCTTTTCAGTATCAGACTCAAGTGCCACCTTATATAAAATAAATTCAAAAGCTTATTGAAGGCGTCAAGATTCCTATATCCCAGGCTGAAGACAATGTCATTTGGTTTCATAAAAATTTAGGGGAAATAACGGTAAAATATATTTATCTAACCAACATAAATAGTGTGGCGGATGAAAAGAGCTGGGGGAAAGTCTGGATTCCCCAATTAATCCCCAAGATCAATTTATTTTGGTGGACTTCCCTTCATGGTAAAATTCTTATGTTAGATAATCTCCAGAAAAGGGGGGTACATTTAGTCAATAGATGTGCTCTATGCAAAACACATGCAGAATCTATCAATAACATGGTCATTCACTGTCCTTATGCGACTTTGGTCTGGACAAAAATTATGAGTATTATGAGACTGAATTGGGTCTTCATGGAGGACTTGGACCAATTTTTTTGCAACAAGGGGAACCTCACAAAGCACCCACTTATCAACACCCTTTGGAGACTGTTACCCCCGCATATCTGTTGGAGCCTAAGGAAGGAAAGGAATAACCAGGTGTTCAGAGGGGAGGAAAAAGATTTTGATGGGATGGAAAGACTGGCTGTGAATCTACTGAAGGAAAACCTTAGTACCTACCCCTAGAAAACCCCCCCTTCCCCCCCAAGAGTTTTGACTATTTGGTTGCTAAGGATTGGCAACTTCCTCCCTCCTTCTATGAATTTGACTGCTCCAAGGTTTTGGCGAGATGGAATACCAAATGGTCCCCCCGGGAGGAAAATTTCACCAAATTGAACTTTGACGGAGCTGCCTCCAATGGATCTGCTGCGGGTGGAGGTATACCTAAGACAAAAATGGAAAAATGATCATTGCTTATGCTATAAATCTTGGATTGGGGTCAAATAACATGGCAGAAATCTCTGCCCTCTTATGGGGCCTAAAGGTGGTAGTTACAGTGGGAGTTAAAAGACTGGTCATAGAGGGGGACTCCAAAATCATTATTGAGATGGTTAAGGGAAACTTTAAAGTTGGTTGGAGGTTGTCTAATCTACTACAGGACATCTAGTTGCTGCCCCCCAGATTTGACAAGTTTAAATTATAGCACATTTTTCAGGAGGCAAATGCGATGGCTAACAAGCTGGCATCCACGAGGCTTCATCAACAAGGTCTTAGATGCTGGAGAAACTTGGGCTCCCTTTCCAAGAGAATTTCCTTTCTTGTCAAAAAAGAAATCATTTAACCTATGGAGTACAAGGTCAACTTTGATTGGATGGGAGAGGCGACAGACAGGTTCACGACGATTGGGCGGAATTCAAATTTTGAAAAAGTTATGGGAAAGGATTTTAATAATTTTAGAAGTCTGAAAAGATGATCTCTTAACTCTAATTTAGGAAAAAGTATGAGCTTTTTTAAATTTTAAGCTGACGTGGAGAAAAACACGAGGCCGGGTGCACTTGACAAGACAGATGAGGTTAAGTGGTGCATTAATTATGGGAAAGGCAATCATTTCAGGATACAAAAAAACTCTGTAATTACTCTGGTTAACCTTGTGACCGGTATTTTCCATTTCATCAAAAAGTTGGATTTTATTCCCAACTAGTTTTTTGTCTTGTGTATTTCCACCCACTGGTTCTATGTTGGTATCTTCTGCAAGACTCTGGTTCAGAGAGTGCTGGGTAGAGGTGTGAAGGGTGGAATATCGGTGGAGATATAGATTGAGGTTAATCTTGAGTATATTTCTAATATGGGTGGCGATATGGTGAGGGTAGAACCCCCCAGGATTGAGGTGGGTTTTCTCAAAAACTAGTGTGCGGTAACCTATCTGAAGGAGGGTGGGTTTTATCCCTTCATGGAAGCTATGGGAGGATGTGATGAAATTATCTCCATGCACCTAGTTAAAACTTGGATAGAACGCAAAGTTACTATAAATGGTATTACCTTTGAGGTAAATGAAGAAGTTATGACCTAGGCTACAGGGCTTTCCATAGAGGGGAAGAACTGGAAAAATATTACGAAGAGCCGTGATGACTCTGGCAAAGCGAGATTCTTCAAGAAAATGAAGGTTCTGGTTCCAATCCATGGAGGATTTAAAAGGGAGGAGCTGCCTAGCCCATGGAATGATGTCTGCCTCATTCTCATGAAGTATATTACCCTGGAAGGTCGCTTCGACACATGCTACAACTACCACTTTCCCCTTCTTAATCACTTCAGGTACAATGATACTATATCTTCCCCCTTTTACCTGCTTCACTCTCTTGAAGCCACAATTTTGGATGTGAGGGAAAAATTAAAATCTAGGCAAAAATATTGCATCCTCCATCAAGGGCTTATTCTCTGCCTTTATAATTTCCACCTTTCTTTGTGTCCCCCTAGAATTGTGTCATTATAGGGTATTACCACGCTGACTGTGAAGGGCCCTAAGGAGGCGACAGGCACCCATTCTAACCCCTCATCTTCCTCCAAAACCCCAGAAAAAGATAAGAAGGAAAATACGGGGTCCACGAGGGGCACCCAAATCACTATTGAGTCTGAGGAGGACAAGGAAGATAATGATAGCAGAAGGAGGTCCCACAGAATTGCTAACACCCGCTTCAAGAAGAAAGCAGTTAGGAAGTGTTACATTGAAGATGAGGAGGAAGAGGAAGAGTTGGAGAAGGAGGAGGTTAAAAAGATTAGAAATAGTGGGAACACTAAAAAGGGGAAGAAAAGCAAGATCAAGGAGAAAGAAAAAGGCAAAGACCCTCAAGATTGAGATGGGGATAAGAAGAGCCATGACTCTCCCCAAATTTTGGCCATCTTCACTCTGCCCACCATGGACCTCTCCAAGAAGAATTTGTTTGATGATAATACTGAGGACTCATAGATCAATATCCCCATTGTCTATGGACCCCCACGTGATGATTGAGGAACCCAAGGTGGATGAGAAAACCAAAATTGAGACCTCAGAGGTTAAGGAAATGGCGATCGAGAGTATTTGGAACATGGCAAATGAAATAGCCCAACTCCAGAAGGATATTAAAACTCTTCAGACTTCCTCCCTAGACTCGGTCTCTAAGATGGATCTAAGGGAGGTCAAGGAGGAAATAGAAAATCTAGGTGAAAGCTTCAACAAGGTGGCTTGATTTGCGGTCAAGGTTATGCATTCGGCGGCTACCACTCTCCAGCTTCTACAAATGGCGAAGGCATCTACCCAAGGGGAAGAACACAAGGATGAGAAGTTGTTCCAATTCCTTGTGTAGGATTGGCTCAAGCTGCTACTGGATAGTGGGGGTAAAAACCCCAATTAACCTTCTCCTTTTTTCCATGCTTTTCTTTGTTGTTGGTTTCTGTTGGCTGGCCAATGAGGGCCTTGTTGTGGTTCTGCTGAACTTTTTCTATGGGTTTAGACTTAATTCCTGCTTTAATGTTAAAATTAATTCCTACTTTTATGTTAATTACTTTGATACTTACTTTCACAGACTGGTTACCAGCTTCAAGGTGAAGCTGGGGTCTGTTAGGGATTACTTATGCTACTAGTTTAGATTTAATTCTTGCTATACTGTTAATTGGAATTCCTGCTTTACTGTTAGTTACTTTGATACTTACTTTCTTAGACTAGTTACTAGCTTCAAGGTGAAGTTAGGGTCTATTAGGGAGTGTAGGCTGGTTACTAGCTCCATGGTGGAGTTGGGGACTGTTAGTTTTATTTACTAGTTTTTGATGCTGAAAAAGGGTCTTGGGTGAGGGTGCTTTGACCCCTGTGTTGTGCTAGTTTTTTGCTAGTAGTTTTCACTTCTCGTGCTGGTTGTGACTTTTCAGGTCAACCAACTTGTCTTGGCTACTTTTTTAATCAAAACCATGGTAAATAACTAGTGTATACCGATCAATCCAAAATTTCTTATGTGAAATGCAAAATAGTAAAGTAATGAAACATAAACACATAACACATGGATTTTTAATGTGGAAACCCTATTAAGGGAAAAACCACTGGGACTGATACCCCAAATTTTCACTCTTCTAAAGTGAGATCGGTTAAGAGCCAACCCAATTAAAGGTTACAAACACACTGTTATGTGTGACATTGTTAGAGGATTTAAAAGATAGTTTATCACTTAGTATCTAGCATCTAATGTTACCATCCTTGATCAAAAACTCACGTGGCCTGTAAATAGGTATCGGGCATATCCAATGCTACTTTGTATGATAGAAATTTTAGATACTCCTTGGGATGTATCTCAATTGTAGAATACTTTTAAGTCCTTCTCAGTTAGGAGAATTGATGCTTTAGTGGTTAAACTGAAACAGTAAAGTGATATGTTCACATATACAACTTAATTACAGATTTCTAGATCTATTGTAAGTGCATTACCTCTCTAATCAATATAAACAAATCAATACATTTGCTCCATACTGTTCTTCTTTGTGATTTTGTCTCACTATTTTTCAGTGTCTGTTGAATCTATCTCTTTCCTCAGCTTGTTGATCAGGTCTAAATGAAGACTTTCTTCTCCTTCAGAATCTCTTTAGCATCTTTCCTCTTATCTCTTCTTTTCCCCTCAATTTTTATTGAATTGGTTTTGTCTCTTTATAGACATGATTCACCATTTCTTGGCTTTCTTGATTCTTGGCATGATCCACAATTCTCGCCAATTATATTTAAAGAAAAATTCTAGTTTAATCTCAAAGAGATCTTCTTGCCAACTGGACAAATCATCTTTAAATCAATTACTTATCCTTGGCTTTATCTTGTTGATTAAAACAATGATAAGTATCAGTTAAGTCTATTTTTAGCTCTTGACAGCTAAGCATTTTGTCATTTCTGAACTCTCTATTCTGTCGGTCAATACTTTAGTTAGTCATCAATGATAACTGACTGTTCTTTTGGTGTGACTTCATTTGTCATCAAGATCTACATCCTTGTCTTTTCTAGTGGGCAACAATGTAATTCTATATGTCAGGTTACACCGTGCTTTCCTTGTCGAGCAACACTTTGACTTTGCTCGTTGATAATGCTCTGCATTTTCTCTTTGGGTAACACTGTGACTTTCTCTTTTACTCTGACTATCAACGTTCACTTTGTTGGTGTATATAGTCACTTTGTGAATACTTGACTTATATGTATTACTGATAGCATAGCCTTTGATTCATCGATTCTTTGAAGTCTTTAGCAGTATGTCCATGACCATATAGATTATATCAAGTTGACATCAATGACAATACAATACATTAACTGATTTAATGCCTTGCATGATCATCAACTTAACATCTTCAAACATTCAATCAGTTATAGTTCATCAATCTCTCCCTTTGGAATTGATGGAAATACACTACATTATCATACTATATTATCACTAATACAATATGAAATATATCATTTGAAGTTCATCAAACTCCCAATCTTATGTACTATAACCGATACAAATATCTGGTTCTCGGTAAGCTTTTAAAAGCTTAGATTTGACTCATGCAGGTTTCTTTCTATCTTCAATCCCTTCACTAGATAGATAGAATCCTTCTTTCTCTGATGTGATGTGTTCTCCCTCTATGTCAAACTCTCTCCCTTTGACTATTCTCTTTTCTTTTGATGTCTCTTGTCAACAATTCTCTCCCTTTGTATGTACTCTCCCTTTCTTGTTACATCTCTCCCTTTGGATAAATGTGATGGATATAATCTCTCCTTGATGTATAATCTCTTCCATGGATATAATCTCTCCCTAAAGTGATAATTAATCTCTCCCTAAGTGATAATGGATATAATCTCTCCCTTTGACAGCAATGCCAAACAAATATTTTTGACAGTAATGCCAAACAAATCCTTTCTATCCATAATATAGTCCTTGAATTTCCCAATCCATCGGCAATATAATAAATTTGGTGCTCAAAGTAGAAAAATACCTTGCTATGAATAGATTTATCTTTGAAGTCCATCTTTGTGCTTGCATCAACATGAATGATATTCTGACAATATGTAGGCTGATGCAACCTTCTATTCATTTTACTGACTAGTAGACAAGGGTCTAACCCCTAGTCTCTTTCTCAAGTACTCAAATGCATCCTTGGGCAGTGGCTTGGTGAAGATATCGGCTAACTGTTCCTTAGATTGTACATACTCAAGTATCACCTCCTTTGCTTGAACTTGTTCTATTAAATAATGATACTTGATGGAAATATGCTTTGTTTTAGCATGCATGACTGGATTCTTGGAAATGTTTGTTTCATGTGTATTATCACAATAGATAATTACCAGTTCTAGAATTTGCATATGCATACCTTCTAGTATCTGTTTAATCCATGCAATATTTGAGCAGTTTTCAGCAACAGCAACATACTTTTCTTCCACAGTAGACTGAGAGATGCATCCTTGCTTCTTGTTGATCCATGTGACAAGTTTGTCACCCATAAAGAATGCTCCTCCAGTTTTTCTCTTCCGGTCATAAATATTTCTATTTCAATCAGTGTCGGTAAAGACCTTAAGTTCAAATTTACCTTCTCCTCTATACCATAAGCCATATTCATCGATATTCTTTAGATATCTTTGGATTCTTTCCATAGCAGTCATATGTGATTCCTTGGGATTAGCAGAAAATCTTGCAACTATTCCTACTGCATGTGCAATATTTGGTCTAGTATGTACAACATACATGATTTTTCCAATCATATATCTGTACAAAGTCTAATTTACTTCTGAAGACTTGTCCTCCTTTGTCATCTTTTGTCTAGTTTCCATCGATGTGCCAACTGGTTTGGATTCTTCCATCTTGAATATTTTCAGTATTTCCTTGATGTATTTGGATTGTGCAATGTAAATACCTTCGTCTTGTTGCATGATCTATAGACCAAGAAAGAACTTGATCTCTACAAACATAGACATCTCAAATTCTTTTCTCATTTCATTTGCAAATGATTTGCATAGAATATCATTTCCTCCAAGTATGATGTCATCAACAAATATCTCAGCAATCAAAATGTTAGCATCAATATCTTCCTTCAAATAAATATTATTGTTTTCACTAGTCCTTACAAATCCAATACTTATGAGATAGGAATGAAGTCTTTCATACTAGACTCGGGGTGCTTGTTTTAATCCATACAAGGCTTTGTGAAGTCTACAAATCACGTTCCTCTTGTCTGGATCAACAAACCCTTCTGGTTGCTCAATGTCTACCTCTTCCTCAAGTATTCCATTTAAGAATGCAGACTTGACATTCATTTGGTACACCTTAAAGCCTTTATATGCAGCATAAGAAAGTAATATTCTTACACCTTCTAGCCTAGAAACTGGTGCAAAGGTCTCTCCATATTCAATCCCTTCTTCTTGTGCATACCCCTTGCATACTAGTCTTGCTTTATTTTTGGTGACTTCTACATTCTCATTCGGTTTATTCCTAAATATCCATTTTGTACCGATGACATTCTTGTCATTTGATGTCAGTACAAGTTTCCATGTCTTGTTTTTCTCTATCTTCTCAATCTCTTCATTCATAGCACTTATCCATTCATCATTATCAAGTGCAACATTGATAGATTTTGGCTAAAAATTACAAATAAGACATCTTGTGTTTAGAGACTTACTTCTAGTTCTCATACCAGCTTTCTTATCTCCTATGATCTAGTTCTATGGATGGTTCCTTCTAACATATCTGGCAAGTATAGGTTCAGCTCTTTTTCTATCATCTTGATCATCAGTTTGTCCTTCATTCTATTCTCCATCACTTTGTACATCATCTTGAGCAATATCCTGATTGTCGGTATTTGCAGCCAAATGCTTAGGTGCAATGATCTATTGCTTGGGAGCTCTACATTGTTGGTCGGGTAGAGTGTCAAGTTATTCATTGTAAACAAACATGTTGTAGTGCTCTGGTTGTTTTGTGCTTTCCTTTTCACTCTTCTCTACAAATTCATCTATATTTACATTTGCACTTTCAACAATTTTGTTAGAGGCTTTATTGAGACATTTATAAGCTTTTCTTTTGGTGGAATACCCTAAAAAGATTCCCTCATCACTCTTGGATTCAAGTTTTCCATTTCTATCATCTTTTAAGATATAACATTGACTACCAAAAATTTTGAAGTAACTTACATTGGGTGTGTAACCATACCAAAGCTCATAACGTATCTTCTTGGTGTCTTTCTTCAATTGTACTCTGTTTAATGTGTAAACAACAATACTAATAGCTTCCATCCAGAAGATTTGGGTGATGCCTTTCTCTATCATCAATGTCCTTGCATAATCAACTATTGATTTGTTCCTTCTTTCAAAAATTCCATTTTGTTATGGTGTTCTCAGTGCAGAGACCTGTCTTTTGATTCCATGCTCATTACAAAAGTTAATGAATTCATCTGAAATAAATTCCCCTCCTATATCTGATCTTAAGCATTTTAATTCCTTACCACTTTGTTTCTCAACCATTGCTTTGTACCATTTAAACATCTTAAATGCTTCTGACTTATCTTTTAGAAACATAACTGTCACGATTCTAGAGTAATCATCCACAAAGAGAATAAAATATATATCACCATAATAACTCTTTGTCCTCATGGGTCCACACAGATCAGTATGGACTAATTATAGAATGACATCAGATGTATGGGTTTTGCTTTTGAAACTAGACTTTCTCATCTTACCTTTTTGACAATTTTTGCACATGATATTGTCAGGTTTAGTCATCATCGGTAAACCTCTTACATTTCTCTTTTTTCTTATTTTTATCATGTTGTCAAAGTTCACATGACACAATATTTTGTGCCACAACCATATGTCTTCATTTCTAGCCATTAAGAAAGTGGTGTCATTATTATTCAGATAGAATAAGTTACCTTTTGTCTATTCACCGGTACCAATGAGATTTCCTGATTCATTGAAGATCTTTGCCTTATTATTTTCAAATGCTACTCTATGACCTAAATTATTCAACTGAGAAACAATCAATATATTATAATTCAATCCTTTCACCCAATAATCATTTCCACATTTTATTAGGTTATTCAACATTATAGTTCGTCCACCTTCAACTAGACAAGGTGTATAATTACCCATTCTTACTGAACCACTATTATAGTATTCAAAAGTCTCAAACTTTTGTTTGTCACTGGTCATATGGTGAGTGCAGCCACTATCTATGATCCAGACATCATTTTTGCTAACTTTAGATATGATTGCAGTTTCTACATACCTTTCTTCATCGTCATCTGAATCATCTTTTACTGCCATAAACACCATCTCGATGTCTTCATTAGATTCAGTGTCAGTATCTTCATCTTTGCATTTAGATATAGGTAACTAGCTTTCTTTCCTTTGTTCTTGTAGTCTCAAGTATCTCTTTTTTCTGATTGTCGGTTGCTTCTGTAATCACCTCTGTCATACTTCTTTTCAAATGACCTATCATTACTTCTGTCATCTTTTCTTCTGTTAGGACATCTTGCAGCAAAGTGTCCAATCTCTTTACAATTAAAACAAATAAGTGGTAATTCACCTTTGTATTTACCTTTGCCTCTCTGCATTCTTCTAGCCATAAGTGCTTCAATTTCATCAAGATCTTCTTCTTCACTTTCACTATCACTATCTTTTTTCATAGTGTGTTTATGACTTGATTTACTTATTCTTAAAGAAGATTTGAATGTAGACTCTATATTTTGTAAGAAACTATTATCAAAATTGTTCATCTCAAATGAAATTAGTCTTCCAATCAAACTATCTAGAGTAACATTGCTATTTGCTATAGCTCTCATTTCTTGTATGGCAGATACTTTAATAGCATAAGTAGGCAGTAAGGTTCTTAGAATTTTACTTACCACTGTATCTTCTTCTAGTACACCTGCAACTCCTCAGATAGCATTGACTACCTCTTTGATTCTTGTGCTATATTGTGTGATTTTTTCACCTTCTTTCATTTTGAGATCATAAAAATTTCCTCTAAGGATTTCTGCCTTGGCTCTCAGAATATTCTTGTCACCACCATGTACAAGCATCAATTTTTCCCACATCTGCTTTGTAGTCTTGTAAGTTTTGACATCTTCAAATTCAACATTGGAGAGTGAGGAAGCAAGTTCTATCATCATGCAGTTGTGCTCATGCTTCTATCTCATTTGTTCAACTGTGGGTGCTCTTGTGGGAAACACATATTCAGTATCTAAGTATTGAGTAACGTCATTTCCAATACCTGATAAGTGTAGTCTTATTCTTCTTTGCCATGAAGAAAAATTGTCTTTGTTCAACTTGGGCACATCTTGTCTGTTCATCTTGTGATCTTTAGCTTAGGTCTTGAAACCTTCCTTCTAAGCACACAAGATCTGATACTAATTGTTACTAATAACTGAGAGGGGGGGTGAATCAATGGCCTCAAAAATTAATCCTTAAACCAACCCTTAAAACTTATTACCACTTTTAAGCCTCTAATGATACTCAGTCCTACAAGATGAATGCCTTGAAATACTTATAAAAAATTACTACTTGTCGAATTGCTTTGTAAATCCTTCTTCTATATGTTTACCAATAAGCAATATTTCTATTTACCAAACTACAGTAAATAACTAGTGTATACGGATCAATCCAGAATTGATTATGTAAAATTCAAAATAGTAAAGTAATGAAACATAAACACATAACACATGGATTTTTAACATGGAAACCCTGTTAAAGGAAAAACCACTAGGACCGGTACCCCAAATTTTCACTCTTCTGAAGTGAGCTCGGTTAAGAGCCAACCCTATTAAAGGTTACAAACACACTGTTAGGTGTGACCTTGTTAGAGGATTTAAAAGATAGTTTGTCACTTAGTATCTGGCATCTAATCCTACCATCCTTGATCAAACACTCACTTGGCCTATCAATGGGTATCGAGCATATCCAATGCTACTTTGTATGATCAAAATTTTTGATACTCCTTGGGATGTATCTCAATTGTAGAAGACTTTTAAGTCCTACTCGGTTAGGCGACTTGATGCTTCAGTGGTTAAACTGAAACAGTAAAGTGATATGTTCACATATACAACTTAATTGTAGATTTTCAGATCTATTGTAAGTGCATTCCCTCTCTAATCAATATAATCAATTCAATAAATTTTCTCCACACTGTTTTACTCGGTGATTTTGTCTCATTGTTCGTTGGTGTCTGCAGAATCTAGCTCTTTCCTCAGCTTGTTGATCAGGTCTGAATGAAGACTTTCTTCTGCTTCAAATTATATTTAGCATCTTTCCTCTTATCTCTTATTTACACCTCAATTTGTAATGAATTGGGTTTGTCTCTTTATAGACATGATTCATCATTTCTTGGCTTTCTTGATTCTTGGCCTGATCCACAATTCTCGCCAATTAGATTTAAAACAAAATTCTAGTTTAATCTCAAAGAGACCATCTTGCTAACTGGAAAATTTAGCTTTAAATCAATTACTTATCCTTGGCTTTATCTTTTTGATTAAAACAATGGTAAGTATCAGTTAAGTCTATTTTTATCTGTTGACAGCTAAGCATTTTGTCATTTCTAAACTCTCTATTCTGTCGGTCAAAACTTTAGTTAGTCATCGGTGATAACTGACTGTTCTGTAAGTGTGACTTCAGTTTTCATCAGGATCTTCATCCTTATCTTTTCCATCAGGAAACACTATAATTTTGTCTGTCAAGTTACACTGTGCTTTGCTCATCGAGAAACACTGTCACTTTTGCTCATCGGTAATGTTGTGCATTTGCTTGTCGGGTAACACTGTGACTTTCTCTTTTACTCTGACCGCCAGTGTGCACTCCATCAGTTTATATAGTCACTTTTTGAATACTTGACTTATATGTATTACTAATAGCATATCCTTTGATTCATCGGTTCTTTTAATTCTTTAGCAGTATGCCCATGACCATACAGATTATATCAAGTTGACATCAATGACAATACAATACATTAACTGATTTAATGCCTTGCATGATCATCAAATTAACATCTTCAAACATTAAATCAGTTATAGTTCATCAACTTTCATGTCTAAAATGACTCAGACAATCCTTTTGTCATGCGATTCAATCCGGCCAAAGATACAAACCTTCAAAGTGAGCCACTTAACAAAATCTAGAAATGTGCAAAGTGCAGATTTAGGTTATAACGTCCATATGGCTATCTCCAAAATACATCCAATCTGACATTTCAAAGCTGCAACCTATTACAATTATTCCATGATAAGTGAGGAATACATTCCCAAAGTGGTTTGTCCTGAAAAATCTTCGGGTCTCTTTTTTATTGCATGAAAAGTAGGGCGCTTTCAAAAGTTTTCAGGGGTAGCAATGTGTCCCTTAGAGAAAATTTTTATTTCGTCACTCCAAATTTCTTCAAAATTTGAGAGTGCCAACATGGAGACCCATGAAATCATGGAGGAATAGTAGAAGTATGAGGTGATAACCAAGGGAAAAGTGAATGGAGGTGAGGAGGCTAAAAATGGGAGGTGTCGGTATGACGGCAAGAAGAACTTGAACTATGACAATGGCCAATGGAAGTGGAATGGCTTCCCAAAACATCAACTTATGAGGGAACTCTTGCCACCGTACAAGGAGAATTTCCCCAATGCTACAATATTTTTTGCAAGTGGGCCACTTGATGTGCTTGGACCAATATCTATCACATAAAATTATGTAATATGCAAGCTTTAGAAATAATTGATACATTAGAACAAATCAAGACATGTGAAAAAACCACCGCATTTCTGTCTTTCCAAATAGTAAAGAGAATTTCTATTTGGAAAGTGTGCCAACATTGTAGAAAAGAGAAAGGATGTCTACAGTTATCCCCTAGAAGAACCATATGGCACAAAACTAGTTGTGGGTGAAATTGAAAAAAGAAATCAGCGATCCAAACCCGATAATTTTGAGCCATATGACAAAACCAAGATAAATGAAGGAAGGACTCAAATTGGCCATAAAATGGGCAATGGGTGTCTGGGTACCCAAATGGTGAAGGAGAGACCCTAATGGGTGGCCTTGGAAAAGAATAATGAGGAAAAATATACTATTTTGGGTTTTGTCATTGTAGACCAAATTGTAATAAAACACAACCTCTACATAGAATATAAAGATTGCAAATTCCTTCACTGGATTAAAACCTTCACCATAGGCACATGTTGTGAAATCTAGCGATATCCCTATTGAGGTTTGTATCTCTAAAAATAATTCTTTGGATACCAACACAATTCCTTCCACCAAGGAGTAAGGCTAGTTATGCCAATTTTATACAAAAGTTCAAATGGAAAGAGAGATACTAGAAATTCAAATGTGTCACAATCCTGAAGAATCAGGAAAAATTGAACCTGTGTATCCTCCCAACTGTGCAGAGAGACATAGTAGACCTGCAAATAAGTTCCTTTGAGGTATGAATACCACACTTGTGAAAGCGCAAAGCATGGAGACCCCAAATTCTTTCAAGTGGAAGGCATTGTATATGAATTAGTGAAGAACACTAGAGGTTGTGTTTGTTGAATGACAACCCATCTTGAAATTTGTACCCACTTCAAAAAAGCCATAGTTTATTTTCTTCGCATGCATGCCAAATTCTCTTGCTACGAAGGAACCTTGGATTTTAATGAGTACTCTCATGATAAGAATAGTCTAGAAGTCAATCTATTTCCATGTTGGGCGATGAAAAAGAAACCCAAAAGAAATACAGTGGTGAAAAAGAACTTTCTAGGCCCCATTTCCCGATACATGATGAACAACACATTTGAGAAAATTGTATGGACCTATTTGTGAGTGGAAATGAGGCCAAGACAACCAAATTACTTAGGCAAGCAAAAATAATCCCTATCTACTCTGTGAAAACCATGTTTCTTGATATTTGAATCCCATAAAACCTTGCAGCAGCCTCTCAAGCTTAGTAAAAGATAATTCGGATGAAGAACAAAATGAAGACTAATATATATGTGTAGTTGTGAGAACTTTGGAACATATTTAAAAAATTTACCAACCAGGGAAAGAGGCTTAGTCAACTACTATGCCAAATTGGTTTCAATTTTTGAAAGAATATCATTCAACTGTTTGTGGTTGATCCATTAAAGGCAAAAGGGATTCCCAAAAATAGGAAAACCTAGACATGCTAGATCTATTTCCAGTCATACTAGAGAGTCCATTGTGGAGCTAGGAGGAATGATTTCTAATAGCATAAGGTTTAGTGTCATTAGATGGCTGAGTCAGAAGCTAAACAAAAGGTATGAAGGCATTGAAGAGCATTTTTGACATTCTCTCTATCCTAAATGAGGGTGAGAAAGGAATCATCAGAAAAATGGCGGTTAAAAAGTTGGGTATTAGAATTAGGGAGAGAAATAAATCAAACCCAACCTAGAAGAATAGCAGAGGCAAGAAAATAACCAAAGCCCTCAGCAACAAGAACATACAATGAAGGTGCCAAAGGGAAGGCTTGACGAATTGATCTATGCAAGCCAAAAGTAGTGGACTTGGGACCATTAAATATTATGCAAGATTTGGCAGATAAACAAAAAACACTTGAACTAAAAGCACAAAATGAGGGACAAAAAAAAGAGATTTTAATATGGCTAGAATTAGAGGTCACTCGATGCGGTCATAATCTTTTGCAAAATATTTTTTTTCTAAATATCATTCTGATTGGATTGGAAGACCCATTCCATGCACTCCTAGATAACTATGATGTTATCCAATATGAATACGAATTGTATTAAACCAATTTTCTAAGGAGGAACAATCTAAGGAAGAAGATGGGTAATTTTAAGAGTGAGGGCCTTGGCAATAAATTTATATGAAACATTGAGAAAAGTAATTGGATGTCAGTTACATATATCTTTAGGATCATTGGACTTAGGTATTTAAAATTTATATTTCCTTTATTCATTTCTACACCTTAAGTGTTATTTCGAAAAGCTTTAAGATAAACATGGTGAAGGTCTGACCCAACAAAATCCTAAAGATATTTATAAAATTAATATGGTAAGTCATCGCAACAAGAGGGTTTTTCATCTTCCATGAAAAAATCAAGGCTATGAAGGTCTTGAAGAGACAGGATCTGATCATATAAATCCATTTGGGATTTTAACAGATAATTAGGGACTACTACAACATAATACTTGAGGGCATGTTGATTGGAAAGATTTGGGGTTTGAGTAGTAAAATTTGTTTGGAAATTATTCACAAAGGCTTGGAGAATGTTTGGAATTTGAGTGAGAACTAAATTACCTTATCACCAGTCATGTGATGTGAACAACCACTTTCAATAATCCAATGATCACCTTTACTCATATAAAATATTAGTGCAGCTTTCTCATCATCATCAGAATCATCTTTCATTGCAACATACACTACTTCTATATCATTTTCATTAGATTTATCAGATTCACTGTCAGAAGTTTCTTCAACTATATAGAAAGATTTCTTACCTTTGTCCTTGTAGTCCTTTTACTTTCTGTAGTCTTGGTCATCCTTTATGTCCTTATACTTGCTATCCCTTGTTTTATCCTTCTCATTCTTGTCAGGACATCTAGCAGCAATATGACCAACTTTGTTACAAGAAAAACAAATAATAGGAAGTTTACCTTTGAATTTCCCTTTTCCTCTATCTAGTCTTCTTGCCATAAGTGCCTCAAGCTCTTCTAGATCATCATCTGAGGTGTCAATGTCACTGCCTACACATTTATTTCCTTTCTTTGATTTGTTGATGACCATATGTGACTTGAATGTAGATTCAACAACTTGTGGAGTATAGTTGTCAAAATTTGACATCTCAAATGCAGTAAGTCTACCTACCAGACTTTCCAGAGTTAAATTTTATTAGGAATACATCTCAGTTCTTGAATTGCAGATACTCTAATAGCATAAATAGGAAGAAGTGTTCTCAGTACCTTGCTCATGATATATCTTCATCAATGACTCCCTTAGATCCTCTAATAGCATTTACAACTTCCTTTATCCTATCATAGTATTGCACTATATTTTCTCCTTCTTACATTTTTAAATCATCAAACTTACCTCTCAAGCTTTCAGATTTGGCTCTTAGTACATTTGTATCACCTCCATAGATGTTTGTAAGGGAATCCCACATCTGCTTTGCTCTTGTACAATATTTGATGTCCTCAAATTCATGATAGTTCAGAGATGATGCAAGTTCCAGAATTACTTGATTATGTTCATGCTTCTCTCTTAGTTATGCAACATTCAGAACTCCAGTAGGGGCTACATATTCTGTTTCAATATGTCATTTAGTAGAATCACCAATACCAGCCAAGTGAATTTTTGTCAAACTTTTCCATGCAGGAAAGTTTTCCTTGTTGATCTTTGGTCCATCCCTTTTATACATCTTGATCTTTATCTCCAAGTACCTTCAAAATTTTTGAGAGAACACAACTCTGATACCAATTGTTAATATAAATTCAGAATAACTGAGAGGGGGCGGGGGTGAATTAGTTATCCTCGGGTCTAGATGTGCCCATATAAAAATTTAAATCAACTTCAACAACTCAGATCTGCTCAGCAAAAATAAATAATAAAAGTGTGCAGTTTACTGTACTAATGAAATAAGCTTGCAGACTTAACAGTAAAAGTCAATAATAACATTCACACATTTTGACACCATGATTTAACATGGAAACCCAATATGGGAAAAACCACCAGTAACATGCTACCAAAATTTCACTCTTCTGAAGTGATGCCCTGTGAGGAGCCAACCATGTTAAAAGTTACAAAACACACTGTCAAATGTGACCTAGTTAAAGGATTTAATCACCCTATTAGGAGTGGCCTTGTTAGAGGACTTAGAAAATTCCAATCTAAATGTCACCTTATTCAAAGGATTTATACAATGACTATTAGGTCAACCTAGTTAAAGGATTTGAACTGATACAATGGCTAGAAAGTAATCAGCAGGTGTGATTTGATTCATACAACTTACTTTGCAAATCCAGATCCAGTTTCAGCTCTAATGCTAATTCATTGAGTGGCTTCCATTTTCATCTCAATCTCCAGATCTTCTTGGAAATTTATCAAGCAATCTCTCTTTGTTTCTCTTCTCAAGCTTCTGTCCTAGATCTTGCCAATCAGTCAATTAACCATGCAACACTTTGCATTCAACTTCTCCTTTCTCTTGGATACAATAACAATAACCACAGTAGGTTATATTATACCTCTTTATCTAGGTCAAATAAATCTTTTATCGCTTAACCAAGATCGTAGATCTTAGGTTAGGTCAGATCCTTCCATCTTTACATTTAATTTACTTCTCTAATACAGTCATTAATTAACCATTGAATACATGCGCTAATAACGGTTTCCCATGCATTAAATGAATATGGACCAATCTTAATTAATAATGCATATCCCAATAAAATCAATTATGTCGGCCATAGATCTCAAATCTCATCAATAATCAAAATATTGTTGCTCGACCTTTCACTGTCTCCCTTGGCATTTCACTGGCACTCGGCATCATCTTTGCTTTGTTCGGCATCACCTTTTGCTTTTCTATGCATTGACTTTGCTTTGCTCGGCATTGACCTTCCATTGAACTGATAGTGCTAGATAAACAACGTATCACTTTTCCAAAGTGCCAAATGATTAAGTACCCTAGTTTATACTCATAACTCAACTATTTCCTTGGTCTTTTTGTTATCCCATTCTTTTCAAATCTTCATCAATCAATGGATAAGGTACTCAAACATACAGTGATAGTCTCACTAGTTAAGGTTTGACATCAATGACAAAATAACAATTGTCTACATTGTAGCAATCTTTCCAACAGAAGACATTGTCAATAAAGAGAACTACGATAGACACCGAGCACCAAGCAGTTATCAAGTACCTAGAAGGTATCAAGAGCTGAGTGAGCTACACATACTGAAAAATGCAAAGATAATTACCAAGCACACATAGAGACTGAGAAGAGAGTAAAAAGTTACAAAGTAAGAAAAATCATGTTTATCGAGCATTCTAGAGCCGTAGATACATTAGATTTGGACACCGAGGAGGAAGTGTTGCATAGAATTTGAGGTAAAAGTTAGGTGAGTCATTTGGACTCCAAACACATGATTGGACAAGATCACAAAGAAGATACACATATTATTTTTCAAAATGAATACAACATTGGAGATGTAACCTAAGTTTAACCATTTAATCTCCACTATTGATTCTTTATTGCCTATATCTAGTTAACTGCCTAAATATTGTATAAGATATCAATTATGACCATTGAGCAAGTTAACATTGTAGAGGGTTGACATTGTTGTTTAATTTGTTGAAAGAGTTGAAAGAGTTGATGAAGATTTTGAAAGGTGAAGTAGAGGAGAGGTATGATGACTGAAGCAAAGCTTATGATACTAAGCTACTAAGTGCGGAATAAGGTATCCGAGATATAGAACACACTTAAGTCTGGACAACATTTGATTAATGCACCTTTATAAGACATTTTGTAGTTAATTTTTTTGTATTCAGAGAAGTACAAATCCCATCTGTGGGTAGGCCCTAAGAGGTCATATTTTGTAAATCCTTTAACTAGGTACATCTCTTAGATTAGAGATTGTAAAATCCTTTAAAAAGGTAGACTAAATAAGTCTTTTGTACTCTTAATTGGGTATATTACTCCTAATAGGGTAACCTATCAAAAGTAGCTAAATTGTAGCTCTAATCATGCAACCTTTTTACTACAGTAGTGAAGGATTGTGGATGTCATCTGCACCATATTGTTTCCTCTAAAAATGATTTTTGTGTGACTAAAAATATATGTGTTATGTGTTGCAAATTTCACGATGTGAGCTATTTACTTTATGCTTATTTTATACATTTTATTCAACTCGGTAATAGATCAGAATAAATTGTTAAGAGTTTTAAAGGGTACTGATTCACCCCTTCCCTCTCAGTACATAACTTTCCTAATTTATTTAAACTATACTACCCATTTGTATGAGAGCTATTCTCTTGAGAAAAGGGTTTAAACACATAAGAGGAAAGATCATGGCTATGGAAAGTTACAAGCAATCTAAGAAGATTGATAGTCTTGAGTTTGAACTAGAAAATGCACAAGAGGCTATTTAAGATCTGAAAATAAATTTGGAAAAGTCCTTGAGACTGAGGAAGAAGCTATTCGTTGAAATTAAATCCACACAAGAACATATTGATAATCTTAACACAACATCTGAAGGTAGTTTGAGTGATGAAGCTAAATCGGCCATTGCAAAACTCTTGGAAAAGAACAAGACACTCATCGAGAAACTTAAGTCAGCAAAGAAAGATCAATAGGCACAAAAATTAAGAATATTTGAGATACTTGAATCCAAGGGTATAGTTAAAAATGCATTGAAATTAGCTAAAGAAGATAAAAGAAAGTCCGAAACTAAAATAGCTGAGAAAGAATCTGAGAATCAATAACTGAAGTGTGAAGTTGAAATATTAGCTAGTGAATTGAAATCTGAAAAAGAAGCCAATGAGGTAGTAGAGAGAATTTATGAACCACTAAGATCATTGGATGTATAGATCAAAGGTCAGAAATAGCCTAGAGATAAAGCTTGAATTTGATTCAATAGTGAGAGCACTACTGAGAAAGGAGAATCATCAAAGCAAGCTGAAAATCAAGACACTTCTGCCCCACCAAAGACAAACAAGCCTAGTTCTTACCACTATGGGAAATTTGGACATACTACAAATGTCTATAGAAGGAAAATGGGTAAGTCACCAATATCATCTAAGTTTGATGGGTATTGTTATAACTGTAATAAGTATGGGCTCTGAGCATTTCAATGCATATCAAGAACTATAAACAACATAAGAAAACCAAAGTTTGATGGATACTGCAGTACTTGCAAAAATTGCGGTCACAAGTCTGAAGAATGAAGATCACCAAGGAGAAATGACAAATGGGTACCGAACCGATAGAACAAGAAGAGTAATCGATAGAATACATCTATACCATGGGACTATAATACGAGGATATCATGTTTAGTTTGTGGAAGGTATGGACAAATTTTTGCAAATTGTATGTTACTAAATGGCAGAAACAACATGATAACTTGGAGAAACCCAAGAATGGCATGTTTCCATTTCCACAAGATAGGTCACCTTACCAAATTCTGTAGGTACTGAGAGAAAAATCAAACTAAGGAAGAGAAATCCAAAAAACCCAAAGTAAATGTTGATGAGATGGGAGAGAAGATGAAGAGGACATGGAACAAAAAGACATTGGAATATGATACATCATTCGAGATAGTTGAAGATACCACATCTTCTGGATTAGGATCAACCAACTCTGTCTAATCAACCATAAGGTGTGTATACCAACTACAAAGAAAATCTTTAAATCTTAAATCTGTTCCTAGTATATGTGCAGAGATCTACATTACCATATTTATATGCATTTGGATACATATTGTCAAATTCATATTTTACATCATTCGGTAAGAAGTAAAGGTAATCAGTAAAAGGGATCGGTAAAGCATTAATTATTACTTTATGAAAGTTGGAAACCCTAAAACCTAGAGAAAGTTATAAATAGACACAGTCATCTACTATTGTCACTTACCGTTTTCAAGAGCATTGTGAGAAAAGTAGCAGAGATGAATCTTCAAGCGTATTCGAGTGATTCACAAGGTATTCCTAAACTACTACAATCTTTTGCAAGATTAGTTGAACATATTTGGATATCAGTTGGTCTTTACCTAGTTTTGATTATGCAACCAAACCAAGAAATGTGAAGCCCTAAGTGAATCTAATAGAGAATTTGAAAAGATGACACCTAAGCTTAAGAACCCAATTGTTATAGAGAACACTCAACCTGTAAACCCTAAGTATAAGATACCTCTAGCAATAGTAGTAGAACCTAATAAGACGTGAGCTCTAACATCAATATCATCGAGGGTTATATTAATTGAAGATGTGTGATAGTTCATCCACTACAAAGTTGAGGAAATATGCATAGATGAGATTGATATGTCATTTAAGAAATTATGTGTGAACAGAAAGTTGAAAGATGACCACATTTATCTGGAGACTAAGGGTTTGACTCATGCCCTTCATATACCAAGAATATTCAAAATAGAGTGGGTAAGAATGGTCCTTAGTCAAGTCCTTCACCAATTCATGTGGCTTGACCAACCAGTGAAGATCACAAAAGTTGCTTTATAGATCGTAACTAGTTACCCAATTGGTGACAAGCCAAACACTATAAGCCAAATTGAGAAGAACAAATTGAGTGAATTGACCAAAGAAAAGTGGGATGGGAGAGGTCTAAAGACTTCCACTATTGAAGACCGAGTATTTCAATATTCAAGTGTTGACAATATACCATGTGGAGTTGCAGATTTGGCGTACAAAATTATGAAGAAGGACATGCAAATTAACATCTATGAGATTTTACTGAAGCAATTGGAGGGTGATACCACAATAGTGGGTTACACTTTTTTTCCTAAACGGACATTGAAGTGTACATTTTGAGAAAAACTTTTACATTCGGATGCATATTGTCGTTAAACTGTTTAAAATCAGAAGATGAAGTAAACTAGAGTCTTTTAGGATTTTTTGTCTAGATTTCAAATATATATATATATTTTTTTTTTTATTTGATTTTAATGGGATTTTTTTTCTCCCACTAAAACTGCTATGTTGCTGAAAACGTCATTTTCAAAAAGGTACAATGACTTCGTACAACATAACTTTTTTTCTAAAATAGATATCAATGCGATTCTTTCAAATTTGGTTTTGTAACATCCATACGGAGGGCATGCAATTGGTTTGATGACATTATCATGAGTATTGCATATTTTATGAACGTTTGAAGTAGAGTAAACTGTAATTGTGACATATGTTGACTGCGTAACTGATAACTTGTTGTGTATTTATCGAAATTCAATTTTTTTTCTTTTGATAGAAAGAAGACTCAAAGCCAGAGGGCACTGTTATTTTTCAAATTTTTTTTTCTCTTTTCTACTAT
>MU226638.1:1417379-1451723 GCA_018584345.1 Thuja plicata | reverse complement strand
GAAACTAACTTAGTTTCGATCGAAACTAGGTTAGTTTCGATCGAAACTAAGCAAAAAAGGTAGTTTCGATCGAAACTATGAATGTTTCGATCGAAATAATCAGGTACTTTCTATCGAAAGTACCTGACTAAATCCTCCCACCTCACGGATTCGTGAGGAATTTCTTCCTCCAAAAAAGTGTAACCCACTATTGTGGGATCACTCTGGAAGACAACATGAATGCCATAAGGAAAGAAAATAAAAAAACTTGGAAGTTTGGATCATTACTGGTATGCATATATTTCTATTTTATGAATTTCTTCCCATCTATCGGTAATGTTACATGGAGCACTGAGAAGGCTATCATATACCAAATAATTGATTACATCATGATTATAGGTGAAGACCTTGATATGGTTATGAATGATTATTTCCTTAAGTTTAAATTTAAGATGCATAAGAAGTATAGGATAGCACCCCAATCGGTTGAAAAATATCATGACACCATCTATTTTGAAGTGGACACCGACACATGTATCATAAAGGTAGTCAAACCTAGAAGCATCAGGATACAACCTATGAGATATGAGATGGACACAAACACTGCAACTCAATAAATAGAGCTTTGTTAGCCAAGCCTGCTGACAAAAGAGCCAAAAGGTATTGAACCTATGAAGAGGTTAAAGAGAAGAGAAAATAAGAAATCCTGTTACCCAAATCCCAAAGGAGGACAGACAAAATGATTGAAAATTATCAAAGGATCTCAGAGTTGATGATGAATAAAATGAGGATCAATCCTCTTACACAAAAGGGAAGGAGTCACTAGCAATGAAGTCGTCAATGAGTGCTAAGAAAACCAAACCATATACATTGTCTACAGTTACACCAAGAGCAAAAAGGAAATTAGAAGAAGATGAACCAAAAGGTAAAACATATGTGAGAAGTAAGAAAGCTACAATTCAGACAAGGATGAAATTAAACTTGAAAGAAGATAGTGAGACAGACACTGAAGACCTAAGAAAATATAAGAATATAAACTTAGGTAGAATACAAATGACTCTAGATGAGTCACTTGAGCTACTTAAGAAGAATGGACGAATCTCTGGATTCATATACATGAAGTATGAAAACCAAAATGAAGAAGGTAAAACCAGGATAGAAGAGGCAGTTGTTTTTACTTTGAATAAGTTTAAACTTGCACCAGTCAACCATCTACCTACTGAATTAAATAGAAAAATTGATGGTAGATGGAAGTATGCATTGAACATTGAAAAGAAAATGAGGGAGAGATCCCTAATTATAGTACAGCCTACTATATCTATAACTGAGATAGATGAGAAAATGAAAGCCTACTCTAACCATTTTTTTTAATCAAAGGTAGATCTTTAAGGATCATAAATGGAGAGTTAAATAAAGTAGAAGAAGAGATCAATTTCCAATGGAGAAAACCTCTTTATATTTACATGGAAGATAAGATAGAAAAAGATCAAGATACCAAGGAACAAAGTAAGGAAGATCCTATTGACCTTACATTGGATAAGGGAGAAATTTTGATTGAAGATATTATAGAGGAGGACCCTGCCACCGAAATTGTAGAAGATGAAGATGTGATGATAGAAAAGGAAACATAGACTGAAAAAACTTAAACAGTTGATTTTGCTGATGCAAAATTATTAGAAGAAGTTCTAGAACAAGTCAATGAATTTTTAGATGTTGATATTAGAATGTCTAATATGGCAACTAGTATAGAAGAGAAAGGCTCTGAACCACCTAAGGAAAAATAACAAGGAGAAACTAAGGAGCCTGAGGCCACTGAACCTAACATAGAATACAACACTGAGGTACCTTCTACACAAGAAACCATAGTACAAAAGGAACAAGAAAAGGATAAGATTGAGAACAAGCGGGAAGAAGAAAAGGAAGAAGATAAGACAAAACACAAGACAGACAAAAAGACAGAAGAGAAAACTGAAGAGAAACAAGAGGAAAAGAAAGAAGAGTCACCGACAGACAAAGGTACTTACAAGCAAGAATAAATTAAAGAAGAAAGTGTATTTGATTCATTAAAGACTTCTCCATCCACCATATTATCTACTGGTGATAGTATTATAACAAAGAAAGAGAAGAAATTGAAGAAGAGGAAATATATAGACATGAGAAAACTGATTGTATACCTAAGGTAGATCTGGAAAATATGGACCCTGATGACATGAAAGAGTATGTTGAAATAGTAAGAATCAAGGCCATACAAAAGAAATCATTTAAGAAGATGAAAGAAAATATTGTATTACAAGATGTCAAATAAGTATTAGAAGATATTTTACTGGATGCTACTACAAACAAGGAGGCAAATCTACTTGATCAAGTAGAAGAACTGGTTAAACAAGTGTGTGAACTGAACCAAGACACGATCAATGACACATATGATGAAAATTCATCATAAGAGCATGGAATAGAACTATTAGAAGAGATTTTAAAGAACATGCACTTGACAAGGTATCTCTTTGTGAAGCATGCACTAACATGGAGAGCAAGTTGTCTGATATTCTTTTCTTATTTCAGTGATTTTGTTCCATTTCCCAATTCCTTAAAGAGATCAAGGAGAAGAGGCAACTGTTGAACAAGAGCTCACTAACCTGCTATAGATCATTTCAACTGATGATGGATCCCTATAAGCTTGTTACTTAGAGATCAAATAACTAATGGGAAAGTAACAAGAGCTCAGAAATACTGAGCACAAACTAAGTTTAGATCTCCTAGAACTGCAAGCTACACTCAATCCCCACATCGAGTCTATGCATAATCACTTGAAGAAAATCAAATATTTAATTGCCACTCCCGATGATAGTTCATTAGACACTATTACTAGTATCGCAGCAGATGTTGCTACTCAAATAGTTGTTATAAAAATAATGAAGGATACATGGGAGGCAAGCCTATCTGATACAAAGGCTAGGTATAAACACATTGTTGATAAGATACCTTTGGAAGGCAAGACTAAGTAAGTAATCTTTTGGCGTGTTTATAAAAAAAAGGGGGGATATATATAGTAAAGAGGGATATATATTTATATAAGTATAAAAGTTAAAACACAATCAACAGGAAGATATAAGTAGGGATATATATAAGGGAGATGTAAATAGTAAAACTTTGAGAAGCATTATCAAAGGGAGAGTCAACTTTTTGAAGTTTTGAAAATTTTGATGACTTAGAAGTTTTTTTTTCAAAATGCCAAACTAATGTCAAAGGGGGAGATTGTTACTCCTAAAGAGAGTTTGTTGTCATTAGTTTTTTTCCAAGTCATATATCGGTGAAAGAAATCAAAGGAAGGAAGTCATACAATGAAGAAGATACAGTTGGTAAAGGCAACCAAGACAACCACATAGCACCTAGCAGTTATCAAGTACCAAGAAGGTATCAAGCACTAAGCAAGCTACACATATCAAGTCATGAAAAGATATTTACCAAGCACTCATAGACATCGAGAAGAGAGTACAGAGTTACCGAGTAAGCACAAACATGTTTACTGAGTATTCTAGAGCCGTGGATACACTTGATTTGGACACTGAGCAGGAAGCATTGAACATAATTTGAGGTAAAAGTTAGGTGAGTCATTGGGACTCCAAACACATGATTGGAAAAGATCCACCAATGAAGTTTTAGAAGGCATACAACATTGGAGATGTAACCTAAGTTTAACCACTTAATCTCCACTATCGATTATTGGTGCCCTAGATCTAGTTAACCGCCTGAATATTGTATAAGATATCAATTTTGAACACTGAGCAAGTTGACGTTGTAGAGTGTTAACATTGTTGTTTAAGTTGTTGAGAGAGTTGAAAGAGTTGATGAAGATGTTGAAAGTTGAAGCAGAGGAGAGGTATGTAGAATGAGGAAGAGATTTTGATACTAAGCTATTGAGTGCAGAACAAGGTAATAGGGATATAGAACACACTGAGTCTGGACAACATTTGATTGATGCACATTTATCAGACATTTTATAGTGAATTTTTTTGTATTCAGAGAAATAAAAATCCCATTTATCGGTAGGCCCTAATATGTCTTATATTAAGTAAATCCTTTAACTAGGTACATCTCTTAGATTAGAGATTGTAAAATCCTTTTGCAAGGTAGACTGAATAAGTATTTTCTACTCTTAACCGAGTATATTACTCCTAACAGGGTAAGCTATCAGAAGTAGCTAAATTGTAGCTATAACCGAGAAACCTTTTTTACTGTAGTAGTGAAGGATTGTAGGTGTCATCCCCACTGAAGTTTTTTCCTCTAACAAAGGATTTCTGCGTGACCAAAAATCTATGTTATGTGTTGCAGATTTTATTTTATGCATTGTATTCAACTCGATAATAGATACCAATGAATGGTTAAAATCTTTAAAGGGTTCTGATTCACCCCTCCCCTCTTAGTACATAACTTTCCTAAGTTATTTCAACTATACTAACAAAATGTACCTTAATCTTAGCACTACTAGCGGTATAGCTATCAGTAACCTATTTTCTAATGACGAAGAGTTTTCATCTTCAACTGCAATCCAGGCGAGAAGGGTTGAGCTTCTAAGCTCTTAGTTTTTGCATGTAAATCCTTGGTTGTATGATCATAAGTTTGTCAGCAAAAATGAGCTAGTTGTCTCCAATAGAAAAAAAAAAATTTAGTTACTCTATGAATTGTGTCATTCCACCACAAAATTTAACCTTAAGATTGACTAGGCCTAGGCTATAAATTCAAAATTATTTGAGTGTGGGCCAAAATTGGTGGATGATTCAGAAGTGATGTGTTAAAAAAGAACTAGGATTGAGAGGAGTGTGGTTAGGAAATGAACCATTCAATATAAAATTTAATGTGAAAGTGGTCTTGGAAGGTGACATTAGACAAAGGTAAAACTAGAAAATGCTGATTTATCCTAAAAGACAAAAACAATTGAGAGGAGATAATGGATTGATCAAGGCTTTTAAAGACTCTTTCAGAACCAGCTCTAAAATTACTCCAAGTATGCCAAACTGCATGCAGAAGGCGGTGGTTTGTATTGGGATGAAAAAGGCCTAATTTATTGCATATGTAAAACCAAGCCTCACGCTGTCATCTTTGTTGAAAGCCATCTCAACCATATTGAAGTCTCCACATAGAACCCAAGTGGCTGACATTAGTGAATCAACTATCTAACACCAAATGTACGTTCTTTCCACCACATCATTTGGGACTTAAATATTAATAATACCAAAAAGGATAATTATTAATTTGCATGAGAATCCAAATCAATCTGTGTATGGGGTCCTCACCATTATTGACAATTGCATCATGCCAGCATGACGCTAGAAGGATAACAACCCCTGCTCAACCAGCTTCATGATTGAATGAAAAAAATCAGACTGTGGGGCCAAATAACACGACACGCTCCAACAAGAAAAACATTAGCTATCTTAATCTCTTGAAAAAAAATAAAAAATCTGTTTGAGGGAACTTATGTCGAGCATCTTGAACTTAATATTTATGAGAGAGGTTTGTTAGACCTTGAACATTCTAGAAGAGAAATTTTAATGAGCCATCATTCATGCTATCCTTGTCCCCAAGATAGGAGAAACTATTATTCATGAAATCCGAGCCTGAAGGAAAAAGAGGATAAAGATCTCCTAGCATCACCTGTCATTTTCATGGCCCTTCGTCTTCAATGTCCTCACTCCGCCATTTGAAAAGGTGACAAAATCTGTGGCTGGTAATGACTTTCCTTGAGAAACAGGGTTTGAAATACCTCGCAGAGTGGAATTATGCTTGGAAAAATAACTTCTTAAATCTAATCTTAAGTGATATAAATTAGAACTTCTATTTTTTAATATATATAAATATTTATATATACACAAGACACAGATTTCATTCTCACTTTTCTTTCTCTAAATGTATAATATCTATATCATCAGTTTTTTTTATCTTCAAGGCTTCCCCAAATAAACCTAAAAAAAACTAGCAGCACGAGCCAAAATAAATTAAATATATCCAAGCAGCCAGCAAAGAACCAATTTGACAGCACCCACAATTACTTGAGTCTATTCTCATACATATGCAATACACGGAACCATTAATATCACATAACAGTCTGTCTCATCACTAGTACTTCTTTTGCAAGCACTAGGAGGATTAGATCAACCCAATGATCAGTAAACTAAAATAAGAGTAGCATTAATAAAAAATTTACTTTAAAAGCAAGATAACAAAGTTCAATGGACGCCATCTCTTCAAAACATGGAAGATAGTGGTGTTATTGACTGCAATTCTTGTTGTTACCCTCGTCACAATACAAACTTAAACTGTTTTTTCCTGATTGTTAGGTTTATCTTCCTTTACTTATGAAGACAAGTTCAAAAATTGCAGTCAATGTCGCTAGCATCTTTCTAGACTTTTGCTCTTGTAATAATTCTTGATTAGCGTTTCTCTCAAACCCCAGAAAACCAGCTGAGAAATGTATGCGATCCAATTGAGAAAAGGTTGGAGATAAATAAAGCACTCCAAGAATTTCTATGTTGAATAAGATTAAACCTATGAAACAAGTTAAGTAATGAGAGAGAATATGTTTTACTAAGATAAATTCCCACGTAAAAAGACTCATTATATTTCAGAGTAGTGCAGAAGTATGTTGGCATGCTACCACACTATATCAAGTTTGAGGAGATTTTCAAAGTAAAAATTAGGAGTTCTTTAAAAATAAGTATGAGCATGGAGTATGGAAATAAGAGATATATTAGTAGAAAAGGGAGGTGGAAGAATAAGTTGTCAAAGTAGAACTTGAATTTTCTTATTCAATTTTCAAGGCTCTTATTCAATTCTAGTCTATTTACAATTCATGCTGGAATTCCAAGAACAACAACTTAGAATTTGAAATTTAGATGTCACTTTAAGCATTTGAACATAGTAGATCTTCATCTTCATAATCTTATGACCGTCTTTATCATTTTGAAAAATATACTTATATGTTTATAATATATTATTCAAAACTTATTTTCAATCATCTGTTATAAAAAGCTTTAGCAAAAAAAAGATGAGATAAACAAAATATCTAGAACTAAATAAATCTGAACTCTTGATATTTAAAAAAATATATTGATATATTTATAAGTTTATTGTATTTCAAACTCTTAAGATTCAATATAATTTTTTTTATTTTCCTTTAATCATTTACCATAAGAAGCTTTGGTAGAAGAAATGATGGCATACTGTGATAATGAAATTAGTTTAAGGGCTATAAGGATTCGTATTTAATCGTGGTTATATGATTATATTCTTTTCTTAATAGTTAATCATGGAAAGACATCATATTTAAAACAAATCTAATCGAAATCAATACAATTTACAGAAATTCAATAAATCAAATATTTCTTTAGTATGGCTGACAAGAATGGCATCCAGAAAAGATATTACATTAAAAGTAGACAATAAGTGTAAATTAATAATATAAGCAAAAATCTCAAATATATATAGAAACTTTATTTGTGATATAAATAATATAAAATTTAAAAATACTTATAAATTAACAATATATGCAAAAATATAAAATTAATGATGACAGTTTCTATGCTTATATACTTTACTTTTAAAAAACGATTTTAAATATATAATAAATAATACAAAACTGCCAATACGGCCATCAAATTCTAAGCCAGAAATGGCGCCCAAGTGTTATTTTCATATATCTTTCTATTGATGATCACGATAAACTTGGTGGGTCATAGGTGGTTAATTTCATGTTATTGTAAACATCATTTTTAAGTCTATTGCCGAGTGAGTGTAAATGTTAGCTGCAATCATTATCATTGACCTTGTAAAGGTCATTTGGGTAATCGTTAATGTATTTGTTACTATTTCAGTTAGATGAAAGTATGATAATGGTTATGGTTGATTTTTCCTTTTTTAATTGTAGTAGTTTAATTTTATTAATTTTTAATTAAATTTTGAAATGTTTTATTAATTTTATTTTTGACTTGATTTCTTTCTAATTATATTTTTATGATGACTAGGATTTATTTTTCTTTTGTTGCATTATTAATTGAGTATAACTTTGTATTCCTATTTAATATTTTGAAAACTAATAGTTTAAATATTTTTTGTTCCTCCAGTTTTGACTGCTTTTTAAAATCAAAAACATATTAAAAATTAAATTTATTAGAAATGAAAACTTATTTATTTAAATAATTATTTATCACTTTTCAATTGATGAATGATTATATTCTTTACTTAAAAATAATAATATTTTAAATACTACTCGTTTCAAAATATAATAGATGCATATATTTATGTTGAGCGTTAAATTATAATCACATGATATAATCATATTATTTTATTTTAGATTACCATTATTTCACATTTAAAACCAATTTAATTAAAAGAAATATTATAAATTAATAACACTAAAAAAAACTTTACAATTTTACATTTTTTTTGTTTACCGATTTGAGAAGAATGAAATACAACATTATTCTTGTAATTGCTTTTTCTCTTTTGAGAGAACATGTAAAGCCCAACTAACAATGATTTGAAGGAGCAGATTGGTTGTTTGTTAGTTTCTTTAGACTCTTCTAACTAAAAGAATTTAATACACTAGTAATTACAAGTAGGGATTACCATGTGGACATAAACATAGAGTGAACAATAAATGATTGGAATTACATGCAGAAGTAATCAACAAAATAATTTCCTTTCATACATCTTAAGCAAATCGATTACTAGGCCGTCTGGTCATTGCTAACTTGACTTCATTTAGCTGTAACATTCTATACATGTAAATGTTATAAAGAATTCATAGATCGTCTTAAATGTTATAAAGAATTCATAGATCGTCTTAGCGAGTTAGGCCAATATTTTGATATGGTTTATGAGAGGTCATACAACATCGTTAAGTTATTGTAGATAGATTTGATTGCAAAAGCACACATTGCTCGTGACAACCAAGAAACTTGTGCACAAGATTTTGATTTTACTTTACCTATGAAGTCAGTCATTTGATAATGGTGACAGAGAGACAAATACAAAAGGATTGGCCACCTTGCTGGAGAATGGTGGTTGTTTATCTCTAACAAGAGAGGATTGCAAAAAGTTTATCCATCTGCGAAAAAGGCTAAGATTTATCGTAACTACTAAGCATTTATTATTACATACATTAGTCCCTTTCTGAACCTCTCTACTCAGAATGGTTTGAGACATTTTCATGTCTTTGAAACCCAACAACTTTATATTAGCCAATGGATATAGATATACATATTTATGTGTTTATATTCTGATTAGTAGGATTTATGTATAAGTATGAGATATTTTCCACAAAAATTCAAATTATCGTATTGTATTAAGATTCAATTTTGTAATTTTTAAGTCAGATTTGTTAACCCATGTTTCATGAGTATTTTTTCACAAGAACCTATCTCTCTTGAAAATGAATGAAAACCTTAGCACTCATTGTATCTAGGTGATGCTCACATAGGTGATGCATCGAGACTTTTAAGGAGGTCACCCATCCTAGTACTACTCTGGCTCAAATGTGCTTAACCATGGAGTTCCTCCAAGATTAAACCCACTTTGCTTGCAACCCCATTTGCAAAACATTGAACAATATGTTGTGGTTTATTTTTGTGTCTACATTTGTATTCATTAGGACTTTTTTAAATCAGTACTTTATTTTGCAATTCGTTTTAAATTGTCAACATATAAGTGGCATGAGTGCTAATTGTGTAAAGATATTGCTTCTAACTTAATTAACTTATTTGTTGTATTTAAGATATTTTAATTGAATTAATTTTAAAATATAAAACAAACAGGTATTGGGAATGTAAATTACATTAAAATAAACATATCTTTTATTTTTTTATTTTTTATTCATTTTAATTCAAAAAAAATTGTTTAATGAATAATGAATAAATGATTAATTATGAGCTAAAAGTGTCCTAAGAAAATTTAACTTAAAGTGTGAATACAATTTAAGTAATAGTCAATTAGATAATATACCTCATTTATACAAACAAAAGAGAAACATTTCATATCAAATACCTAGCAAGTCAATTTCTAAGACAAAAGATTGAGTTAATGTGCTAATATTGATTATATATTCTATAATTTATATACATTGACTTTTCATTGCAATTTTGTCAAACTCAAGATTATTTCAATTTGCTATTTTTTAATGAGATAAAATTAAATTTCATGTTACAAAATTATTTTAAATTATAGAAAGGTGATTTGCAATTAAACATGCTATCTCATTATACATATAATTAAATAACCCTATTCATTTTATCTTTTTTGAAAAATATAATAAGCTATTTATAATTATTTATTCCAAAATTCTTATTTTAATTTGAATATTCTTGTTTCACTTTTTATAAGAAAAAAAAATTACATTGAATAATATTTATACGATTGTGTTATTTTCTTGATACTTAGTCTTGGAATGGTATCTGTTATCACATTTAAAACAAATCTAATCAGGGAATAATTAAAATTAATATACTTTATCAAATTAGCCGAATGAAATTCTTTTTATATAATCTTTATTCTCTTGCAATTAACTTTGTCACAGGCATAAAAAATGTCGAACGCGGGTGTGAGAGTGAGAGCTAGGGTTTCCACTGGAGGAGGTATTGCAGAGGAGGAGGAGGCAGAAGGAGAGGGTCATGAAGTAGATGGGGAGGAGAGTTTCCTAGCTGGACGCGGGGAAGGAGCCCTCAGCTGCTCTGCTGGTTTGTGGTGGCAGTGGAACCTACCTCTTCCTGTGCAGGTTGTTGGGGATCTTTGGGACTTGGAGGCTTATGTGATGGTTGACGGGCGTTTGGGGCTTCTTTGGAAGCTTATGGCAGAGGGGAAAGTCTTATATGTCTACGTTAGGTCCCCCCTTAGTTCTGATGGTTTCCTTCACTATTTGTGTTGCCTTCTCTATGGTAGAAGCAATAGTTTTGGTGTGAAAATGATGCCTTGGGACAGAATAATTTTTATGCTCGGAGGGCGGTCTGTTCTTGTTGTTCATTCTGCTGAGAGGCAAAACTTTCTGTGGCATAGTTTTTTTGGGTTTTTTCTTTTGATCCTGACATATCCTGTCTATCCTATGCTCATGGATGATTTTTATTTTAGGGATGGCCACCCATACGGATTTTTCCATTTATTTTTTCTCCTATTGAGGTGAAGCACACCCCTTTTGAGGTGGGGTTCTTTCATATGGCTTATTGGTGGTGGTGTCCTTTTCTGCCTCAACTCTCCTCACCCATGCTTCCTATTGAGGTGGAGGCTCAGCCTATTGAGGTGGTCTGGGATGGCTGGATGGAGGTTGTTCGGCGCAGTGTGTGGCCTCCTCCTTCTTTTAGTCATAGGATGGCAAGTTGGAAATGGCTGGGGGCCAACCCCTTGGTCCTTAAGGTTGAGTGGTATGTGTTGCAGTACCAGTCTAGGGCTAATAGTTTTCTGTTGGTGTTGGGTGATAATTATTTCTTTAGGTGTCAGTTATGTTGTGGTTTAGGGAAACCCAGGCGGTTTTCCTAGGTTTCTCTATGCTTGCGGCTAGGAGGTGTTTGCTAGCGGCTGGGTGGTACTTACAGATGGTTGCTGAAAGTTTTCAAGGGCCCATTATGTTTATTGGGTGTTTTCAATTCTAGTTAAAGGCAGGTTTGGGGGCAATGTTTCCCTATGGTGTTGTTCCTTTGGTTTTTGGGTTCCATATTGAAACCCTAGATTTTTGTTTGGGGAGCCTCAAAACTCCTATAAACTTTATTGTGTAAGGCTTAGGCCTTCTTTTCTGGGTAGTTGGGGTTTTAATGGTTTAATCTTTTTAGTTTCTATTTGTTGTGGTTTCAAGGTTGCTAGTTTATAATGCCTTCTTCTTACCTTCATCACTTTTGGAGTCAAGCTTTCCATTTCTTTCATCTTTCAAAATATAACATTGACTACCAAAGATACTAAATTAACTTACATTGGGTGTGTAAATATACCAAAGCTCATAGGGTGTCTTCTTTGTGTCCTTCTTCAATTGTACTTCATTCAATGCATAGACAACAGTACTGACATCTTCCCTCTAGAAAGTTTGAGTTATGCTTTTCTCAATCATCAATGTTCTTGCACAATCAACAATTGATCTGTTTCTCCTTTCAGCAATCCTATTTTTCTATGGTGTTCTTGCTGCAAAAACCTATCTTTTAATTGCATGCCCATTGCAATAGTTAGTGAATTCATCTTAAATAAATTCCCCTCTTCTTTCTAATCTTAAGCATTTGAATTCCTTACCGCTTTTCTTTTCTACCATAGCCTTATACCATTTAAAAATCTTGAATACTTCTGATTTATCTTTTAAGAACATAACTGTCATCATTCTAGAATAATCATCTACAAAGAGAATGAAATACCTATCGCCATAGTAACTCATTTTCCTCCTGGGTCCACATAAATCAGTATGGACTAATTCTAGAATTGCATTAGATGTATGGGCTTTACTCTTGAAACTAGACTTTTTCATCTTACCTATTTGACAATTCTTGCACATGATATGTTCAGGATTTGACATGCTCGGTAAGCCTCTTACTTTTCTTTTATTGCTTATTTTTATCATGTTGTCAAAATTCCCATGGCATAGTCTTTTATGCCACAACCATATGTCTTCGTTTCTAGCCATCAAACAAGTGGTGTTAATGTCATCAAGATAGAAAAGGTTACCTTTTTTTTGTTCACCAGTTCTGATCAACCTTCCTGATTCATTGAATATCTTTGCCTTCTTTTTTTCAAATTCTACTCGGTGACCTATATTATTCATTTGTGAAACACTTAATAGATTAAAATTAAGTCCTTTTACCCAGTAAGCATTTTCACATTTGATCAGGTTATTTAACATTATGGTTCCTTTACCTTGAACTGGACAAGGTGTGTCATTACCCATTCTTACTGATCCACCATTATAGTATTCAAAAGTTTCAAAATTTTCTTTATCACCGGTCATGTGGTGAGTGCAACCACTTTCTATAATCTAGACATCATTCTTACTAACCTTAGATATGAGTGCAGTCTCTACATACCTTTCTTCTTCTTCGGTTGAATCATCCTTCATGGCTACAATACCATCCCAATGTCTTGATCAGATTCGGTTTCAGTATCATCATCTCTGTTCTCATCTAGGTAGCAAGCTTTCTTCCCTTTGTCCTTGTAGTCATGGGTATCTCTTCTTTCATATTATTGGTTGCTTTGGTAATCTCTGTTATCACCTCAGTAAAACATCTTTTCATATGTTTTGTCATTACTTATGTCATATTTTATCTGTTAGGACATCTTGCAGCAAAGTGTCCATCCTCTTTATAATTAAAACATACAAGTGGTAATTTACCTTTGTATCTAGGTTTGCCTCTCTAGAATCTTCTTTCCATTAGTGCTTCAATCTCATCAAGTCCTTGGTCATCACTATCACTTTCACTAGCATTCCTTATAGTGTGCTTATTACTTGACTTACTTATTTTCAAAGAAGATTTGAATGCAAATTCTATAGATGGTAAAATACTCTTATCAAAGTTATGTTGGCAAGTTGACTTCCTAAGGATGCATGACTCATTTTGTGTTGTCACCATGGCAACAAAGTCATGTTTAGTTTCTGTCATGAAAGACAAAATGACTAAGTATGGAAAATAGGGCAGACAGAGATATTCAACGATCAGCACATCAGCACACGTGTGAGAGATCAAGTCAGCGTATGTGCGTTCATGTATATGTTCTATGACATGTGTACATACTACATCCAGACACGCATAGTATTGAACAATAGTATGACAAAGTTATAGGCAGATCAGTAGACCAGCAGTCCAGAAGACAGAGCATGGAAGCTGACTGGTGTTTTGATCAGCGTGAATTATTTTGATATGTAATGGGTAAGTGCCTTTGGTTATATGTTTTTCATGATGTAATTATAATTTTAGTAAATACGCTTGAGCTGACTTGTTCGAAAGCATTGTGTATTTTGTTTTAGGGCCGACTAGAGTCTTATTTTGGGTCGCACCTATTCGAATATGAACATATAAGTATGTAAAGTTATGTTACAAGTGTTGATTATTATGTAAGAGGAAGATATAGAAGAGCAGTATGATGAAGTCAGTATATGATATAGCTCTTTAAGAGAGTAAGAGAATTCGCGCATGCACAGAACTGATCAAACAGTAGTGTCATCACAACAATTCATTTTGATATAGTGTATATCATCTTTCAGAAGGTTGTAGCCTTCATCCTATTTGGCACTGAGCCTAGGCAGTGAGCCATATACCTTTAACAGGGTTTTTTAAAAGACTCCTAACAGGGTCAGACCTTTAACCAGGCCATTGTACTCATATTGTAAAGACTACTTCTAACAGGTCAAAGGAACTTTAATAGGTTCATTATACCTAGTACAATATTTGTGGGTACTAATTCCCATCGTGGTTTTCCTCTAATCAAGGTTTCCTTATAATCATATCATGTGTTATGAGTTCTTATGTTAAGCTTCATTCAATGTATGTTTGATTTATGCTTAAGTTGCTGAAAAGTAATTAATAAACAAACACTGATTCACCCCCCCCCCCCTCTCAGNATTAATAAACAAACACTGATTCCCCCCCCCCCCCCTCTCAGTGTTTTTAACAAGTTATTCATCTCAAATGAAATCAGTCTACCAATCAGACTATCTAGAGTAACATTATCATTTGCAACTTCTCTCATTTCTTGTATACCAGATACTCTAATAGTATATACAGGTAGTAAGGTTCTTAGGATTTTACTTACCATTGTCTCTTCTTCAAGTACACCTCTAAATCCTCGGATATCATTGACTACCTCTTTGATTCTGTAGCTATACTGAGTGATATTTTATCCTTCTTTCATCCTTAGGTCATCAAACCTCCATCTTAGGCTTTCTGCCTTGGATCTTACTACATTAGCATCTCCTCCATGTACCAGCTTCAACTTATCCCACATTTTCTTTGTAGGGGTGTAGGTTTTGACATCTTCAAACTCAACATCGGAGAGTGAGGAAGCAAGCTCTATCATCATGCAATTATGCTCATGCTTTTCTCTTAATTGCTCAAGTGTGTAAGGTCATATAGGCAACACATATTTAGTATCAAGGTGTTGAGTAACATCATTACCAATACTTGATAGGTGGAGTCTTATTATGCTTTGCCATGATGCAAAGTTGTCTTTATTTAACTTGGGCACATCTTGTTTGTTCATCTTGTGATCTTTTGATTGAGCTGTTAAACTCCCTTTCTAAGCACACAAGCTCTGATACCAATATTAGAATAACTAAGAAGGGGGGTGAATTAGTGACCTCAAAAATATTCCAATAAATCAACCCATAAACTTAGTACCACAATATTAAGCCTCTAGTTATATTTAGTCCTACAAGATGAATTCCTTCAAACAATATTAAACAATAACTGATGCTCAGAGTTCACTGTTAAAACTTATTCTTACTGTTTACCGATTAGCAGTCTTTCATTTACCAAAAAATAGTAAATTGCTTAGTGTATACCGATAAATCCAGATTAGTTATGTGTAATGCAAAACACTAAAGTAATGACTCATAAACACATTGACACATGGATTTTTAAAGTGGAAACCCTGTTAAGGGAAAAATCACTTGGGACTAGTAACCCAAAATTTTCACTCTTCTGAAGAGAGCTCGATGAAGAGACAACCCTGTTAAAGGTTACAAACACACTATTAGGTGTGACCTTGTTAGAGGATTTAAATAGAATAGTTTGTCACTTGATATTTGGCATCTCTATGCTACCTTTTATGACCAAACCCAGTATAGTTTTTAAAACGGTATCTAGCATCTCATTCTATCTTCATGATCAATATTTTGGATACTCCTTGGGATTTATCTCAATATAGAAAGGATTTTTAAGTCATGCTCGGTTAAGAGACTTTCTGATCCAATGGTTAAAATGAAACAGTAAATGATCTGTTCACACATACAACTTAGACTTGCAGATTTTTAGATCTATTGTAAGCTCATAATACCATTTTGATCAATGTATCTTTTCAATACCCTTGCTCCACTTCTTTCTTCTCAGTGATGTTGTGCTTCTCTATTGCTCGGTGTCCGCAGAAAAATTTAGCTCTTTCATCAGCTTGATTGATCAGGACTGTATGAAGTTGTTCTTCATCAGTTTCTCTCCAGCATCCTCTTTCTCTATTCACTCCCCTAATTCATAATGAATTAGCTTGTCTCTTTATAGACATGATATCACCATTTCTCACTTCTTGATTTTCTTGTTCTTGGCGTGATCCACAATTTTAGCCAATCTTTCTTTGAACCTTTACTTCAGTTTTATCCCGTAGATTTCTCCTTGACAACTAGATAAAATAGCTTTAAGTATTTTACTTATTTGTGGCTTTAACTTGTCGATAAAAACAATGTTAACAACCAGTTAACTCTAGCTTTAGCTCTTGTCAGCTAAGTCTTGTCATTTCTGAACTTCAGTTCCTTTCTGTGTTTTAGCTCTTTGATAGCTTCGGTCAACACTTCAGTTCTCCTTGGGCATCTCTGTCAGGGTTGTCTATCTGTCGGGGTTGTCTGTCCATCGAGCATCACTGTGAAGTTATGCTTGTTGGTAATGCTTGTCATTCTACTCGTCAATAATGCTTGTTGGTTTTCTTGCTCGGGCATCACTATGAATTTACTTTTGGGTTTCTCTGTCCGTCGGGTTCCACTAACTGTCAGTGTTTGTAGTCACTTAATGAATGTTGATCTATTATGCATTACTGAAAGCATAATCTTTATCTCTTTGATTCTCTGAAGTATTTGACACTTTTTATATAACCGATCATATTATATCAAGTTGACATCAATGACAATATAATCTATTAACTAATTTAATGTCTTGCATTATCCTTCTAAATTTTGGTGATCGAATTAACATCTTCGAACATTCAATCAGTTATATGTCGTCAAAGAATAATGACCTGAACCACAAAAATCCATGTGTTCTGAAATATATAAAAATATATATGAATCTACATGTGTGCATACATTAAATAGAATTAAAAACAAGTTCATATGTATGTAAACAAGATACATTATTGTACAGTACAAATATTCTAAACATTCTAAACAAGATGATTCAATGTACTTGAACATTGCTTTTAAACATTCTAAACAAGATGAATTTCATGTTATTTAAACATTGAAAAAATTGCATTCATACATGTAAACATTCTAAAGTAGATCCTAACTATATAAGAATTACATAAACATTTTATATAAGATGAATTAGCTCTAGATGAATATTAAAAAATTACATAAACATTAAATATTAGATAAGTATTAAAAACATTAAACATTATCTATAAACATTAAAAATATTACATGAATGTTTAACATTAAAAACATTAAGTAAACATTAAACATTAAAAATTAGATAAAAATGTATAATGTTGATATGTATGCTTTGATCTGTACATATGTACCCCTATTGTGGAATCTAAGAGAATCAACATGTATAATGGTTTTAATATCCCCTTAACACATGTTCAATGGTTTTGACATCCCCTCAAGACATGTCTAATGGTTTTTCCATCCCCTTAAGACATGCTCAATGGTTCAATGACTTTGATAAAGTTGATATGTATGCTTTTATGTACATGTATAATGTTGATATGTATGCTTTGATGTACATATACCCCAATTGTAGCATCTAATAGAATCAACATGTATAATTTTTTGACATCTCCTTAAGACCATTAGTTCGTTAAGTGTTAGGGTGAGAGATTATGTGGATTTAATTTTTAATTAAGTTTAGGGCTGAAGTTTCATTTAGTTTAGTGTTAGAGCTAGGGTTTTTTTGGGAAAATATTCATGGTGTCTGTATCATACATGTTGTTTGTGGAAAGTGTGTTTTTATGTTGAAGTGAGGGTGTAGGGTTTTTTTATAGCACATGAGTATGAGTTTTCTAATGTACTATTTACTATAGTTTTATGTTGCAATTAATCTAAATTATTTATCTTAAACAATTAATTTAAAAGTAGCCTAAACATGCTATATAAATATTCAAAACAATAAATTGATTAAAAAAATTTAAAAACAAACCTTTTCAATAATAAAACATTAAAAAAATATCTATTATACATAATGTTAAAAAATTAAATAAAAAACATTTAAAAAAAGGGCACCTACCATATCCAAGTCGAGTACCCCCTTAGCCCCTCTCCTCCTCTAGCAAGCTTGTAATGTGGAAATGAGGAGCTAACGAGGAGAGGACAATTTTTATATTAGAGGGTTTTTGGACAAGTATTACTTGGCCATAGGATACGGTCGAGTCCTACTCGGCAGAAAGGCACCTGCCACCTGTCTTTCATGTAGGTGCCATGTGGGTCCATTGTGCTTTCAGCCGAATCCTACTTGGTTGAGTACTACTCGGCTGAGTACTACTCATTTGGATCTTTGCAGTTAGCCTAGACTACGACACAACTTTGTATATTCACCCACTACATTTGATGCATTGAATATCAAGTCATATTTCTCCCTTTTTTTCTTGCGCTCTCAAAACCTATTAGTGACATCAATGTAATGATAAGAGCCAAATATTCTCACTGAAGTGTTTGACTGAGAAATTTTTGAATAGGTTATAGAATTATTTTGTTTAACCATTATCTTTTGATATTAAAAAATAAATTTAAATATTAATCTTTAAAGATCAAATATGCTAATCCATTCAATTTTAAATTCAAATACTCCTATATCTAATAGTTGATTTATTCTCCAAAACATATTAGGAAGAACATTCTTCCTTTAATTATACATACATTAAGGAATATTGAGACTATGACCCCAACATATCTATTTATCCAATTAAAGCCTTTTTTCAATAATGACACTTAGTGGCCTTGTCTGATATTCAACTATAATTTCAAACATTAGCCTCTATTTAAGGTATAATGCTTCACAAAATAGACAAAACTAGCTCAACAAAACAAAAATAAACAACACAAATTCAATGAAGTAAAATAAGCACAATAAGTGAAAAATTGAGGTCTATTAAGATAAAGGCTCAATTAAAATAAAAATTTGAGACATATCAAAGCAATGACCTAATTCTAATGAAGAATTTGAAACTTATCAAGACAATATGCTAGATCTAATAATATAAATAACATAAATCTATTTATAACATCAATATAATGACAGAACTCATTATAAACTCTTTATTTAAATATGCTTTACATCAACCAACAACTATTCTCTATAAAATGTTTGATTGAGAGATGTTTGAACAAATTACTTGATTCAACCATAATCTTTTTGAATAAAATACAAAATATAAATAGTGATCTTTAAAGATTAAATATGTAAACCAATTCAATTTTCAATTAAAAATAATATTTGTATATTAGAATTAAATTAATCTTCAATACTCATAATTAAGATTAAAAATCTTTCTTTGTATATACATACAGTAGTGTACAATTATAATACAACTGCATTCCACCCCGTTCTGTCATCCTGATCTAAAATCTTAACGGTCTCCAGAGATGCCTATCCAACCAATTTCTGATCTTGCTTATGTAATAATTCTTGATCAAGATTTCCCTTATTCCAGCTTTAATGCCTTGGGACTTCTCCACAAACCCTGAAAAGAAGACAGTCTTGCCGAGCCCGTCCCACAGCTTGACCGCATATTCATCCGTTATCATCATGCTCTACCGATCAATGACGTTCGTATTCTCGCAGCAGACACACGTCCTCTGGTGTGTCGATCAGCCAATTCATCAACTCCACATACTGTGTAACATACTTGGGACGAGAAGCGTCGTTGAATTCAAGCGCGAGCAAATTCCTCATCAGCACGTCAGTGTAGGGGTCTGATATTACAATTTTAGGCAGAAAAAGAGTGTAAGAATCCTTTTCAAATCTCATTTTACCAGGCATCTTGGCCAAAGATTTGAACTTTAAGCCTACCTTAACGAGCTCTTTTGCGTTATATCTGTCCACGAAATCTCCACAGCCTTGTTTGGCTGGGTGAGGAAAGAATAAACCAAACGCGGCTGTAATCATATTGTCAAAATATGTTCTAATTCGGTCACACCAGGTATGATTCCTAGGCTTATCTTCTTCGTTTTGCTGTGGGTTATGGGTTTGCAAGAAGGATGAAACATATTTGTGCACGCAAGCTAATAGATGATGTTCATCTTCATAGTCAAACATCAAGTTATGAGACAATTGAAAGCATGAGAGATGAGGAATATGAGAGTTGAGACAAGACACTAGAATCTTGTTGTATAGAGTGCTATATATTTCAAAGAGAAAAGAAAGAGGGATGTGATTTTCGAACTTCATAATATCACATCTGATACTTGTACGTGTGGGCTGAGGAATTTCATTGTTTCTTTGAATTACCTCCTCTCGAAGATCATGGAGCCCATTTTTGAGAACTTGGTAGAGAAAGAAGCCATCCATCATCATGGTCTCCACGAAATTTGTTGGGTCCTCAATCTCAATCTTGTAGAACTGCTCAAAATCCGAGATCATCTCGTTTACATGATTGAGGAAGTAGTCGAAGATAATGGGCTTGTCTTTTGTTTCATCTCTTGCAGAGTTGAGCTTGTAAAAATCCATGACTTCTTCTTGCAGAGAGTTGTGGTAGTATGGTCCTAGGGACACCATTTGAGGAAAATATGCCTCTGGCTTGGCTTTAATCAGAGCCTTGGGCACTTCCAGGCTCGCTATACAAGCCGTTTTCTCTCTCTCTTCCAGATGCTTATCAACCTCCACAACCAAACTTCCAGAACCTGGTTCTTCCTTATCATAGTCAGATAAATTTGGTGAGGACATCGAGAAATACCAAGATGATTCTAAAATTTTGGGTTTTGGATAAGATAGATGGGCTTTACTTGCTGTCTGGGGAAGAATTTAACAAGAAGAGAATAAAACTGATTTAGAAAGTATTTCATTCGGCTAATAGCAATTTAAAGGAAACATTTCATTTCAGAGGATTCTTTAGAGGTGCAGTGATTTCGATAAGAACTGTTTTAAATATGATAATGGAGAAAACAACTATACAGTAGTAGTTGTACTAAAAGGAGGAGGTGTAATAGTATATTGAAGTTGATAGTAATACTTTGAATAGTATATTGAAGAATACAAAAATAAAGATTGTAAAAATTACATGATAATTATTTGTAATGTAAATATAATAATTTAAAATATGAAAAATCTAAATAGAAATGAATAAAAATTAGTTTGAAACTATGCTATGAAAGCTTGCATTATCTTCTGTACAAAAAATATAATTTGTTTCCTCGTAAGTATTTCTAAAGTCTTTTTCCCCACTCCACAAGTACATGAGAAAAAATATTTGCATACACTATTTTGGATTACTATTACAATTTTTTGTTTTCTTCTTTGTATTTGTTTGCTTGAGTGCAAAATCTAAAAATACAATAGTATTCTAAATTCAAATTAATAAAGCAAAAAAAATATCATATTTAAAGGCGTCATATATGATTTTCAATTGAATATGTAATGTTAAGAAATAGTTAAACTGGATACAATCTAAAACTTAAAATAAAGTTTAATATTCCCTCTACTATATATCACCAAAATCCTATGAAAACAAGTTGCTATAAAATATTCTTATTTCTTTTAAGATTAAGATGATTTTTCTAAACATCTATTAACTTCTAATGGTAATATCATATGCTTACAAACAAGTTGTGATTTCTTATATGTATGTATAAATGTATTATACAATTGATTTCAAAGGATTTTATTTTTTTTAATAGATAGTAAATCAGACTATTTAACACTTCTATCCTTTCATTTTGGAAAAATACATTCTTAATGGTTTGCATGTTCAACTTCTTTTTATTATGTACAAACATTTATTTTATTTAATGTCCTCATCTAGAGAAGTTTCAATTTCAATGTAACTTTTCAATTAATGTGTTACATCTGTACATTTACCTATTAATATTGTTAATCTATTGATCTTTTATGCACAAGCTACGATGGAGCTCATAATTTATTTCTAGTGTTAATTCAAAACTGATTTATTTTTTACTTGGTGGGATTTGCATTGTGAAACTTTATATGATATTGTGAGATTTCTAAAAAAAATCATGTAATGCTAATGAATCCCTACACATCCTTGTAACTGACATGTTTCTAGGATACCTTAGAATGCTCCTAAGGTTAGAATAGAAATGTAGCATCTCCTAGGCGAGCTCCCTATGAAAAATTATTATCTCCATTGCTAATAGATCCAGTTGGATATTTCTGATCATGTCCTTACATTTAAATTCTTACAGAAATTTTAGATATCCAAACTCATTTGGGCTCGTTGATTGACTGGAGTACTTTATTTTCTAGGTAAGTGATGTTATTCTAATGTCAAGGACTTGTTTCCTTATGGATTCTAAACAACATGAACAAAATAGAGTTTCTAAAACTACCTTCTAGTACTTTGAACAAAAATAGAGGTTGTGTTCTGGAAAGATGTTTCACACACAAAACAAAAAGTGTAGCACCAATGAAAATTGTATTCCTACAAAGAATAAACTTCAAACGGTTTCTAGGTAATTAATACATATTCACATGACATGAATGCACACCATGCAAATAGCTTTGTGAACCAAAACTAAAGGTAATATTGTTTGTAGTTTTAGCCAAAAAGGGTTTTTTTTTTTCGGAAAATCATGCACATGACCATACTTTGAGGTTACCATTAACAATTTTAGTAGAAAAATCATGCATTAAAATATATTTTGGGGCCCTCTTGTTAAATAATGGTTCATTCCCTGCACATGCTCACTATTTAGTTTCCCATCCATATGTCTAGTCTTGGTCTACAATGTGATGTGTAACCATAATATCTACCATAGTATCACCTACTCTCCTCTTTAAAGACTCTAAAATATCAAAGTTATGTGAGTGAAATAAAAGGGATTGTATGTACTTTTGAAAAAGAGCTTTTTAGTGATGGTTGTTTGTTATCCTAGTTATTTATGGTGAGAATTGAGATTTCAATGATTGAATTATTTTTCAACGAGTACAGTTGTTATTAAACACATGAAACTTATCATTTTCAACATATATTTTTTTTATGTTCACATGTTTCTTTTAGTTTTAGGTATAATTTTAGAATTAGAGGGAACAAAATAAAGATTAAAAAGTAATGAACTATAAGATTATCTAGTTCAACCTTCATGAAATATAACAATCCTTTGGATTTAATTTTTTGAAGATGTAATAGATTAATATCCCTCTTCATTAGAGTTTGGTCAAAACAATATCTCCATGACATATATGAAAAATCCTTTCCCACTATAATATTTTATCAATACTAAAATACAATGTTTTGGTTCAAACTTCAAGAAATATAATAAATTATACAATTTATTTGGATTCAATTTTCTTAGGGTGTGATAGATCACCAACCCATCTTCCCAAGAGTTTGGTCAAAAAAAATCTACAAGACATTTATCTTGAGATCTATTAACCTTATTTGTAATACTTTAAGAGATAGTGTGATACTTATTCTTCATAACCTAAAGTTTGGGAGAATTTGGAGCCTAATTAATGTTTATCCTCTGAATGCTTGATCCCAAAACTTTCTATTTGGAATTCCTTGGCCCCTCTTATCTTAAATTTTATTTATGATAATTGGATGTTGGGGAGAAAATTTAACTCCCCATTGCACCATTCTGAAAAACAAGGTGATTCTTATGACTCCTCTAATAGTATGAGTGTTTTGACTAACATTATCTCTGTAGATAGTCTTATACATATAGAGTTGCAAGGTTCTTATTTTACTTTGTAAAATAGAAGATAGGGTAACCATCTTATCCAAGTTAGACTATATATATTTTTGGTCACAAACAATTGGTTAATAAATTATTTAATAACATGATGATGTTTTCTATAGTCTAATTTAATATGTTGCTAAATTATTTGTGTTCTATATTGTTGTGTTTTACGTACATGCATATTTTCCAATTGACGTAGAGTGATGCCCTAGGAGGAATTTTGTCTTCTGGGACTTGAATTGTTTTATGGATTTATTCTTGTACACTTTGGGTTTATATTGTAGAAATTTTATAACCATTTGGATGTCTCAATTGGCTCTTGTGTTAATTTGTATACATATGTTTCTTATTCTATGTGTTCTCTGAGTCCAAATCATTATGTGTTTTAACTACAAAGAGGTAACTATCACTATTGTGTTGAGTCCTAATTAACGTAGTCACCTTGTTTCTACTAATATGGTGGTTCTCTATTCTGAATGTTGATCCTTGTGGATTATAGTACTCCATGTTTGGAGATGGGTTCTTTTGATGTTTTGATGATCATCGATCTTGCGATGTAACAAAAGAATTTTTTTTTTTTGATAAGATGTCCAGTATGGGATGGAGAGATTGGATCCTTGTATAGGATGTATTATTCTTTGTATCCTCCATTATTTGTATTGGTGATTTCTTATGACTCAGTAATTTGTGAGAAGTCTTTTATGGATTTGGTTTTGTCTGCTCCTTATTTCTTTTTATTGGGAGCATTAGGGTAGGTTAGCTAGGATCATAGAGGGGAAGTGGATTGCAATGGGGGCTAGGACCCTAAGAGGCTACTAGGGTAACTCATTGTAAGTGACCTAATAAGTGAAAACTTAATAAATCTATTAGGAGAGAAATATTAATAAGACAATTATGTGTTCTCACTCATGTTTTGAGTGCTAATAGAACCTAGGATGTGAGTGAGAGAAGATGTTTGATTAAGGTCTTGCATAGTTAGAATCCTTGTCTGTATGAAAGGATTATTGAGTCACATAGATTCACTTGGGGGCCAGGGTCTAGAGAGACTACTAAGGTAACTCAAGAGTGGAATTATGTAATGGCACTTCCCTATATGTGTTCTAGGTTCCTACGGGAGCTTTGTGGTACACTTGTTTTGGTGTCTTGAGCTTGTATACTTTAACCTTGAAATCTTCTTGTTACCTTTTTATCCACTGTACCTTAGATTTAGTCTTTCTTATTTGGTTGTTTCCCATGTGTGTGGGCGTGATGTTATCTCCTTAGCACGGTGGGATTGGACCTTTGGTTCCACGAGGTTGGGTGGTAGTGATTCTTATTACCATTGAGACCCAACGTTCGTGACTTTATGCTAGGATGATACTTGTTGTAGTTGTACCTTCTTATTCGTCATTGTTGGAGACTTGCTCTTATATTTCTTATGTTTTTTACTTATACCATTGTATCAATTGTGATATTCTTGGAAAATGATGTTGTACTTTATATTAGGTTTTATCACATACCTTGTTACTTGTGCAATGGATGTTATTTCATTATGTATACCTTATGGTATCAGTTCTATCTAGGTTTCATTTTATATAGTCGTAAAATGGTAGCACTTCCATTGTAGACTGGTTTAGCCCTTGGGGTAAGTGGTTTGGGGTCATGTCAAGTGCCTTGAATGGGTCTCTAATTTGGCTCTAGATTTTTCCCTTGTTCTACCCCATTTTTGACTTTTTCCAGCCTATTTTTGGCATCCTAATCTGCAGATTTGAAATTCTTGACTTCACGGTCAAGGTTGACCTTGACCCTCACCTAGGTCAATGTCAAACTCAACCTTGACCTAGATCAGAATCAACCTTTTCTGACTTAAGGTCCAAATTTTAGATTTTTGAGATTTCTGGATCTCGGGCTTCAGAAAGATTTAATTTCCCGCTTCCGAGTCAGTTGTTTTAGGTTCTGAAATGATGACTCTTAAATTATATTTAATATAGGTCCACTTATAAGGGTATAGGTCTAATGGGAATTTAATTCTCCTATGTAGGCCTCTATAGAAGATTTTTCCCTAGATTTCTATAAAAGGAAGCCTTCTCCTCTCATTTTCTCTAACCATAAATTGTAAGGCACTTGAAGCAAGCGATAATCCATTGAAGCAAGCATCTACTCTCAAGAATTCAAGAATTTCTCAAGAAATCACTTCATCAAGGAGATCCATTAGTATCCATTGAAGGATTCAAGCTCTATGGAGCCCTGTTGTTGATTTGTCTATCCACATTCCTCCAAGCCTCTTCCTTTTCCAAGATCCATTCAAGATTGGTGTTAAAGATCTACAAACAATTGATTGAAGACATCCTACATTCCAACATTCTACTTTCTATATCCATTTGGTGCATCCATACATGTGGATTCAAGGATTTGAATCCTCCAGAAGGACCTTTTACATGAGCAAGGTGAATTGTTTCATTTACTTTGTTTATTCCTGCAATTTCAATTATATATTTGAGGTTAATTCCAAAACTGGGGTTTGACAAAGGAAAACACCTCCCCCCAACAAACAAACCTTTTTTCTTCCAGGAACAGGTTCAGAACAGTAGATTAGGATGGAGATTTGGATACCCTTTTTGGAAAACTTTTGGGATCCAAAAAATAGAATTTCAGTCTGAGACTTTTTAGGTAGATTGTGACCTAGGGTGCAATCAAAAATTCTAGCCAATGTCAACATTGACTTGAGGGTACAAATTGGAACTGTGTCAAGACAAAAAATGATTTCTGGGTTTTGTAGGCCTTGCTGTTTCAGTTCAGGCATGTGAAAATCAATAAATTTTGAGACCATCTAATAGGGTTTTTAGCATGTTCTTTTTTAGAGGTAAGTATTTTATTCCATTTTCTTTTGCAATCATTTCCAGATTTACAACCCTTATCAATTACAATTAAATGTAAGTAGAGAATATTTGCATAGGGTAACATTTATGAGAAAATCTCCATTGTTCTAAACCCTAACTGTATTTTCTCCTTTACATTTTGGTGAACCCGCGATAAACAACACTTTCTTTTTGGTGTTAGATTTGCATCTTGTGTTAGATCTTACATGCATATAAAAGTAGATTTATTTTATGCTCTTGAATTTATATATCAAAAATTAAAAATCACAAATTTCTTTAAAAATACAAAAACATTTACATTTTTCATGCTTGTAATGTTACTTTGTGTTCAACATGTATTATTTTTGTTTTGAATACTTTGATGAGACTTTTATTGCAAAATAGGATAGATCCCCTAATGAGGTACATGGAAGTGAGGATGAAAATGGTTCAAATACAATCTCCATGGATCTTATTCCTATTTTATCCTCCTCTACAACCTCTTCAATTGACCTTTACCATAGATATGAGTTAAGGATTGATGTTAATTCTTCTCCTAATATACGTCTTTTCTATGATCCTACTTTAGAATATAATTTACCTTATTTCCCCTTTAGGGATCAAGCTTTAGGTGCTCCTACAATGTGCTTTATTGATATGGATGATAATCCTCCTATTTGGGATGAACCTTTAGATTGGGATGTTGATTACTCTCTTCCTCGTGAAGTCAATGTGGAAGATCCTCCTATTCGGGATGAACCCTTGGATAAAGACATTGATTTATCTCCTCCTTGTGAATATTCTTGATACAAGAGGGTGATTTATTAATGGATGACATATTCATACATGATGGTGATTATTTTTTCTAAAACACACTCCCCTTATGCAAGAATTTAAGAGAAAGAAGAAAACATTATAGATGCTCTACCTCCATTTGGGATTCCTTCTAGTGATGAGGCACTAGCAGAGAATGATATGAATTTGCTTCATACTCTCCCTATTAGTGATGATCTTATGGAGAATCAAGATCCTACCTCATCTCCTCCTAGGATTTCTTCTTTGCTTCCTTCTTGTGAATCGATTTTTAGTGTTGAGACAACTAACACGGTTTACCCAAAACCCTTGTCGACTATCAAAGGTTTTCCTCGCATTACTATCAAAGGTAAACCTATGGAATATTTAGAATTTATCAATGATCAAGATTCGATAGCTCACACCTATCGTATACACGGAATAATCCTCAACCTAATCCGGTGGTTTCTACTTCTTTACCACCTTCTCAACCCATTCTTCCTCCTCCACCCCATCTTCCTAGCATGAAGTATGATATGATAAACTAATTGTGCAATACCCCTACCAAGATCTCTTTATGGGAGCTTCTTCAAGCTTCACCTATCTACCATGAAGCCTTAAAAAAATCTCTAGCAAATCTTTCCACTCCACCTCCTAACCAAGAGAGCATCAATGCCTTCTTACAATGCATGCATGTTACCCCAGGTCCTCTTGACATTGTTTTTACTCAAAAGGATTTACCTTCTAAATAAGTTTAGAATCAATATGATGCCCTTATGGTTGATGTTACTATCAATAAGAGTATCATTTGTAGGACCTTGATTGATAATGGATCTAGGCTTAATATTTATAGCATGGACGTGCTCAAAGCAATTAAATCTGATCTTTCAACTATTCAACCTTACAATGCTCCTATACGTGGCTTTGATAACATTGATAAGAACACTTTGGGCATCATTACCTTACCTATTAAAGTAGGTCTGATAATCTTGAATACTACTTTTCATGTTATGCCTGGACCTCTTAATTATAACTTACTTTTGGGTAGACCTTGGTTGCATGAGATGCATGTTGTTCCTTGCACCCTTCATCGTAAAGTCAAGTTTATTCAAAACAACATGGTGTATACACTTCATGTGGATGATGTGCCAAATCCTTGTTTTAATATTCAAACCCACCATACTCCTATTCCTAATAGTAATCCTTATTCCTCTAATGCTCTTCCTGGAGATGATTGGGGAACCTTGGATTTTAATCCTACCTTTATTGGAGAGTATAAGGTTTCTAATCTTGATTTTATGAAGCAACAAAGAGAGTTTGAATAATGAGTCTTTACTTCTACTTCTCATCCCCTTCATAATAACTTTGTTACTGCTTCTACCCACTATGAATCTGTCAAAACTACTAATGATGACATAGTGACTACTGAAGTTCCATTGACTCCTTCTAATATGGCTTCTTGTTATGGTCCTAGTTATCATTTACTAGATAAATAGGGATTCCATGGTCAAGGATGTGGTAAGCATAAACAAGGAATTCAAATGCCCTTACAGAATGGGGGCATGAGCATTCTTATGGATTGGCATTTAATCCTCAACAACATATCAATTTTACCAATATCTCAAATAACACTTCAAAACATGATGAACCTAAGGAGGAATTTGACCAAGAAGATCTTTTGCCTAAACTCCTTAGTGTTAAGATGATTACTAGACCTAAACGCAAAAAGAAATGTAGTCCACACTTGAAGGTTCTTCCTTTTAGTTTATATCATAGATTTCATGATCACTCTACTAATAAATGTCAAGCTTTACATTATAAGATTAGGCAGGTCATTGATAGTAAATTTATTTATATATCATGTGGCAATGAGTTGTATTTCAATCCTATTTTCTCTAAATAAAATTTATGTTCCTGTTATGGAACTCCACATTATATAAACAATGTTAGCCTATTCTTTGGGGGCTCATTGTCTTGCATAATGTTGTGAGTGATATAATAGGTCTCCTTTCATCCTTGTCCCTACGCTTGGGGGGAAAGGATACCATCCCGTTCTTTTCTATCTTTTCGGGATCCACTTTACCCTTGGTTAACCAGTATCTATCTATTATGTGATATCCAATTATACATGAAAATTTTTGTTTGCATTGAAAATCTATGTCCTTGATCATAACCTATTTATTTGTTTAACATTGGGTTTCCATGGTTGATAAATCTCTCACCTTGGAAACTGAATCATGTGTTATCCCTCACAAGGGTTACTTTTTGACTTCTTGCATGATATCTCTTTGCATTAATCCCTTCCATGGCCTCATAGGAGCTGTGACCTTCTTGGCTTTGACTGGGTTTTGTCTAAGGATATTGTCTTGATGTTGAAGAAGGCTTTATCCTTGTTATTTTCTTTCCTTAACATGTCAAAATAGTATGTACTTTTCCATCTTAAGGAGGGGGCATATATATGGCCTCCCTTTTTCTATATTATGCATTTTTGTTCTAACCTTTTTCTTTGCAACATGCTAAATCCTCTGAAGGAAACGTACATAATTTGCTAAATCCCAAAGAGATACACATTGAATTACAATTCAATATGTTAAATCCTTGGAAGGTAACGCACATAAGTTGCCAAATCCTGAAGAGATGCGCATTTTACAAATGTATTCCATGGTGATATAAGGATATGGATCCATGGGTACTTCATAAAAGCCGTCAGAAGATGCACTACATACATGCACAAAGCCACCAGAAGGTGAACAACTTTATGGGGTGACTATCAAGTGTTTTCTTGATGGGCCATCCTATCCTTTTTTGGTTCATAGTGAGATACACACATCTTACTGGGTGAGGTAATCATACTCTCTCTCCATTTCTCTCTTAACTAGTGATGTCTCTCTTATAATGATCTTAGGGTTGATAAAGAATTAAGTCCCTGGGGGCTTGAGCATTCTTTTTCCCCTTTTGATTCCAATCAGATTATCATTTCTTCATGATCTCCTTTACCAAGAGTTTGCATCGAGTCCATACTCTTGCTAAAGTGGGGGCTAAATGTATAGTCAAAAAATGGAAGCACTTCCATTGTAGACTAGTTTATCCCTCTGAGTAAGTGGTTTGGGGTCATTTCAAGCACCTTGAATGGGTCTCTAATGTGGATCTAGCTTATTCTCCTATTCTGCCCCATTTTCCACTTTTTCCAGCCTGTTTCTGGCATCCTAATCTGCAGATTTGAAATTATTGAGTTCAGGGTCAAGGTCAACCTTTTGGGTCATGGTTGACCTTGACCTAGGTGACCTTGACCTTGACCTAGGTCAAGGTCAAACTCGACCTTGACCTAGGTTAGAATCAACCTTTTCTGACTTAGGGTCCAAATTTCATATTTTCAAGATTTCTAGATCTCGAGCTTCAGAAAGATTTAATTTCCTGCTTCTAGGTCAGCTGTTTTAGGTTCTGAAATGACGACTCTTAAATTATATTTAATATAGGTCCACTTCTAAGGGTATAGGTCTAATGGGAATTTAATTCTCCTATATAGGACTCTCTAGAAGATTGTGCCCTAGATTTCTATAAAAGGAAGCCTTCTCCTCTCATTTTTTCTAACCATAAATCGTAAGGCACTTGAAGCAAGCAATAATCCATTTAAGCAAGCATCTACTCTCAAGAATTCAAGAATTTCTCAAGCACTCACTTTATCAAGGAGATCCATTGGTATCCATTGAAGGATTCAAGCTCTATGGAGCCCTCTTGTTGAATATTTCTGCATCCACATTCCTCCAAGCCTCTTCCTCTTCCAAGATCCATTCAAGATTGGTGTTGAAGATCTACAAGAAATTGATAGAAGACATCCTACATTCCAACATTCTACTTTCTACATCCATTTGGTGCATCCATACTTCTGGACTCAAGGATTTGAATCTTCCACAAGGACCTTTTACATGAGTAAGGTGAATTGTTTCATTTACTTTGTTTATTCCTGCAATTTCAATTATATATTTGAGGTTAATTCTAAAACGGGGTTTGACCAAGATAAACCCCTCCCCCCCAAAAAAAAACCATTTTTCTTGAAGGAAGAGGTTTGGAACAGAAGATCGGGACAGAGATTCAGATACCCTTTTTGGCAAACTTTCGGGATCCGAAAATAGAATTCCAGGTTGAGACTTTTTAGGTCGATTGTGACCTAGGGTGCAATTGGAAATTCTGGCCAATGTTGACATTGACTTGAGGGTACAAATCAGAACTGTGTCAGAATAGAAAATGATTTCAGGGTTTTGTAGATCTCATAGTTTCAATTCCAAAAAGTGGAAACCAATAGTTTTTGAGACCATTTGACAAGGTTTTCAGCATGTTATTTTTTAGAAGTAAGTATTTTATTCCATTTTCTTTTGCAATCATTTTCAGATTTACACCCCTTATCAATTACAATTAAATGTATGTAGAGAATATGTGCATAGGGTCACTTTTATGAGCAAATCTCCATTGTTCTAAACCCTATCCATATTTTCTCCTTTACACATTTATGAAATGATGTACTTGTATTTTTCATTTGTATTATATGGAGATTGTATATTGTTTATTACATTTATTATATTAGTGAACTAACATGAGTCTGCATCATGGAATCCTCAAGATTTGTAATCTATAAATGAGTTGCATTTATGAGTATGTATTTCTTATGTTATATTACTTCTGCATTGTTATTATATCAATTGTAAACTCTTTAGAAAAATAATTTTGTATTTTGATGATTTGTTTGTGTTGTGTTTGGGCTAGCATTAAATTTTTGAACTTTCTTATGCTTGGACTAGTCATTTTATTATCTTTTCGCTATCTATTTTGTGACACTGGTCACACTTGACTTACTATTGAATTACCATGGTACATTTTATTATTTATTGTTGGACTTGTTACTCCCCCCTTAGGAGTTTTCTTTGTATTTTTTGATGAATATTACAAATGTTTGATGTTCCTAGCTCAGTTTAGTGATAAATGTGGTTTCTATCATGTTTATTATGGACCTTTGATACGATGTGTAAGGGAGGAAATTGTGGGCAATGGTACTAGGGTGTGTTAACATAGTAGGTCAACTGGGTCAAGGACCTAAGTCCCTAATTGAATTATGCATTATATTCATATGAGAACCATTATAGAACCTCTTGGAAAACCTTGTGATCATTATTTGTTTATCATCTTCTGGGAGTAAGCCTAATTTTAGGGGGGCTGGATGTAATTCCCACCCATAACTTACTTTTCAATATTGATGCCAGAATCTCTTAGCTATTTTCATGGTTATTATGTATATGTTAGGATGATTTTACTGACCCCATACTTGCATGTGTATAGTTGGTGTATATGTTGTATATTATTGTGTAGCGTGTCTATCTTACATTTTTGTATGATGTGTCTGACTTGGTAAAGGTCGGATACATATTTACTTGTATTGCGAGATCCATACAATTGACTAATCCCTATTAGTGTCTATTATATATATTATCTACATGCTCGAGGTTGTGATGCAGGTTTGCAGGTACTAGGCATCGACTTCCCTAAATTCCCAAGATGAGCGTGCATATCACAATATCTCAATGGTAAGAGAGGGGAGATAATAGACATGTTCAAATCCCAACTTAAGTCATTTATTGTCCTGAAACATTGAACAAGTATCTTATTTCCTACCTTCCTAAATCATCAAGGTGACGTCATTCATGAACCCTTCCTTTGTGCTTGTTTGTGGTATTCTGGGTTTAGTTGGTTCTTTTGTCATGTTGTTTGGTCATGTGGTTTGATGTGATTTTGGGGTTAGATGATTGAGTGATTTATTACATTAATTAAATGTAATTGAATAATTAAATCTTATTAGATATTAAGCTATTAAATATGAGGGTATTTAATTAATCAGAATTAATTAAATGCATTTGTTAATTAAAAGACTTAATTAAAAAGTCCAATTTTTGAAATACAAAATTTAATTAATTATTAAATCCAAAATTGAGATTTAAAGGCATAATTAATGAATTGATATTTATTTTTCAATTTGCATATTATTAATATGCTAAAAAAATTAATTGTTAATTAAATATTAATATGCAATTAAAGTTGCACATTCTTTTCATAAAATTTAAATTTAAGTTGAGTTAAAGTTGTTAATTGGAAAAAGTGCATGTAATTATTAATTATTAATTAAAAATAATTCTTTTTAGTCAATTTAAGTTGAGTTCTGATTTCTGTGGTTTGAGTTAACAATTGAATTAAGATTTTTTGGATTTGTGTAAAGTACCTTTTTAGAGTTGAGTTCTAATTTCTAATTGTGAGTTGCATGTTTTAGTTCTGATTGTTGGCTTTTCTATATGAGAGTAATTTTTGGTCATTATTGGAGAGAGAGATTTGAGGATTTACAGGTTTTGGCTTTGGATTTGGATTTGAAGGAAATTAATTGAAAGCTGGAATTTTGGATTGTGAATTGTGTCTTTTTCTCTCTTCTCAAATTTCTTCTTGGTTTTGAGGTAGGCTTTTGAAAACGTGGATAAATTCCTTTTGAAAATCTTGTCTACCTTGTGCATGTTTCTGTGTGTGATTATTGGGAGTCTTTTTAAAAGATTGTGTTTTGATAATTAGGGTCTACCTAGAAAACCTTGTAGAAAGATTAATAAATTATCCTCCTAAATATGCTTTCATATATTGCATGATTTGAGTTTGGGCTATGTGACAAGTAAAGACATCATATTGTGTGATAAATCTTAGATAAAGGAATTGGTCATAGGGTTTCAAAAATGTTAACCATATTTAGGGTTTATTTTGCTCTTATTTGACTACTTGAACCTTAGAATTCTCCTTTGGAAGAAAATCTAATTTCATTTAAATTATATTTAATTATTCATATGAGCATTCGTATATTGCCTATGAGCATAATTTTTTTTAACAAATTTAAAATATATATATATATATATATATATATAT
>MU226638.1:1396902-1417329 GCA_018584345.1 Thuja plicata | reverse complement strand
TATATATATATATATATATATTTCATCTTGCTAGAATTTCTTCTGTTATAAAAATACCGTAATTAAATTAAAAGAAAGTAAGCTTTTAAAAAAATAAATAAATAAAAAATTAAACATATTAAAAAGGAGGCATGAGCGGTGGGTAGCGGGGCCCTCAACCCCCTCCCCCCACACTATTGTGCTCGGCAGTTAACATTGTTGTTTGACACTGACTAGCATTCGACATTGATTGTCGTCTAGCAATATCATTGTCGTGTCGACAGGGTCCACTTTTGTCAGAAGAGCATGGTAGGTCGAGGCCACAGGAGTAGTGCGGCCGAACAGACTCCCCTCATCCTCCCTATATTTTAACTATAACATTTTTATTTTATTTTTTAAGTTTTGGTTTAAGTTAATAAATTTTTATTATATTAAAAAAAAATTTGCATATTATAAATTTGTTAATATGAGTTAGTTTATGTTTTATTAATTAAATTATATTATTAAATGATTTATATTATTAATAATTAATTTACATTGTTAAATTTGGATTAATTAGAGATTGGTATTTAATCAAGTTGTTAATCTAATATATATTTTGAATGGGTTGTGATATATTTATCTTTTAGCATAGATAAATATAATTTACATAATTAAGGTATAGTTTAATTTTATGATTAAATAGGAACCAAATATTGATATGGAACTTAGACCAATTTATAATGATACTATATAGTTATAGACTTAATATTAATATGTGTATTGAAGATGAAATTTTTATGAGGATATAGGTGGACTAAATTATTTAATAACATGATGATGTTTTATATAGTCAAATTTAATATGTCACTAAATTACGTGTGTTCTATATTGTTGTTTTCTGTGTACATGCATATTTTCCAATTTAGGTAAAGTGATGCCCTATGAGGCATTTTGTCTTTTGGGACTTGAATTATTTTATGGATTTATTCTTGTGCACTTTGGGTTTATATTGTGGAAATTTATAACCATTTTGATGTCTCAATTAATTCTTGTGTTGATTTGTATACATTTTTTTCTTATGCTATATGTTCCATGAGTCCCCAATCATTATGTTATTTAACCACAAAAAGGTGACAATCACTATTGCATGTTGATTCCTAATTAACACAGTCACCTTGTTTCTAGTATTATGGTGATTCTATGTTCTGAATGTTGATCAGGTTATACATTATGTTACTCCATGTTTGGAGATGGGTTCTTTTGATGTTTTCATGATCATCGATCTTGAGATGTAATACGATAACTAGTATTGATTTAATGAGATGTCCAGTATGGGATGTGTTGTGGGTCCACAAAACAAACCCCATTTTAGCCTTTTGGCCATTGGGACCCCCTTCTTTTTCCCTTTTATTTTGACCTTTGTACTTTTTAGGATGTTTTTTGGGATCCTTTTGAAGAAAACCTAAGTCCTTTCAGACTTTCACACTTTCAGACCTTTTCAGTCTTTTGGTAGTGTCACAACAGCCAAAATCCCGAAGTCCCAAAAGTGCAAAGGGCCAAGCCAAACCTTTTGGCCTTTCGGCCATAGAAACATCGTAAGAAAGGGATGCTCACAACTTCCTAGTTTCGGCCTCCAAAACGTGTGACATCACCTATCAGAAGGTGGGCTATAAAAGGCCTCCACTCACTTTTTTCTTCACACTTTTTTCTCTCCTTCGCCTCATCGATCTCTTTTCACTTCCTATTTTTTGTGCCTTTTCCTATGTTTCGTTATTTCTCCTCGGTGTTGCGCGTGCAGCACTCTCTATGCTATGGGATTTCATTATCCTTTTTCCTCTCCTTCGCAATTTGGTCTTCTTGTGTTCTTTTTAAGCTTAGTGTTTTGTCTTTTCCTTTCTTCTTTTATTTTTTTCTTCCAGTTGATTTTGAGCCACTGATGCAGACTATTGGGTTTTTTCTATTGTGCTTTGTATTGGTAGTTGTTTTTTCAATACGTTCTAACCTTTGCATGTTTCCTTGTATGAATTCCAAAAATGTTTATTGGATCACTAATGAAGTACATGTTTAAAGGGTACTGCGTCACTTTAAAGGTTAGGAACCACCATAGAGAGGTCATCAACACTGACATTGGAAATTTTGACTGGAATGAGTTTCTAACAAGATGTGTCAATCCCAATGGGAGGGCATCTGACTGCACTACCCTTTTACTTTAGAGTATGGTTAATGTGGTTGCACACCTAGTTTGAATCTTATCCTCAGACTTAATCATGACCCTTGCACAACACTATAGCACAGAAGAGAGGGTGGTGAATAATAAAGTTGGAGGCATTTTCTTAGACATCCGGAGAGACACCATTAAGAATGTCTTCCACCTTCCAAAGGGCATTAATAGATATTATGACTTTTAAGTCACCAAAGGCTTGGAATGGCTCAAAAACCACATGCTGGATGCATATGAGATCGTGAACCAAGATTACCCAATTCAATCCCTCCCAAAGAAAAAAATGGAAAAGATAGAAATGAGGAGAGGATAAATAGAAGATGATATCGAGGTACAAGTCACAATGCTCAGTGGGTTGTACAGGCTACCCCAATCCATCCAACTTGAAAATTGGATGATTTTTATGATTGAGAAGATAAAAGGGAGGAGAACTAGCTTTGATTAGGCCACTATCCTAAGTAACAACTTGGACGAACAATTTATTGAAATAAAGAACAACCCCTAGTTCTACATGATATCATATATGGCTTTCTTGTTAGCAGCCAGGGAAGAATACTCGGGGTTGGAGAAAAGGGGAGCCTTTAGTCAACCAAATGCATGGCCATTCACAATGTACCTAAAATTGGTCCGGAAAGAAAAATTTAATGACAATAGCCATGATTATAGGATCATTAATGATGCTTTCATCTTTTCAATTATCCGCTCAATTGAAGGAGACTATGCAAAGAGACTATTAGAGGAGGCAATTGTGAAGGTAAGGGAAATAGGAGCCTTTTACATCAAATTCAAAACCTTCACATATATCAGACTGGTTGGGTGCACCCTTGTACCAAAGATGCTAGGCCACTCACTGATGCTTTGGAGTATATCAAGCACAAAAAGAAGCACTACTGGGATTTCCCTTTATCCATTGCCCCTAATAACCTACAAGACATGAAGGTGTAAAATTCCCTTTAATTTGAGTGGGATTAATTCCCTTTATAGTCCCTTGATCTCATTAGGACTAGGTTTGAAAACATTGGTACCTATAGGGACATCATGAGCAGGCACTGCATTCATGAGCCTCACCTCGAGGACCACTAGATAAACTATGTGAACGATTATGAAGTCAATATTTGGGATTGTTGCAGAATGTCTCTTGATTTAGCACAAGTTGTCCTAGAGATCAACATTCCTCCCAAGATATGGGAAAAGGAGATGGAAGATGTACTACACCCACTATATAATTAAGATAAGGTATATACAAGACCTATCTTAAATACTGAAGTAGACAAGGATCAAAATGATAGCATTGATTTCAAGGCTAGGCACATAGTTAAGGCTACCAAAAATTGGATCAAAAGGCCTTTCAAAATGGACACCATGCCAATGAAACCAAAATTGAACCCACAAACCATAGGGAATAAGAAATGAGGAGAAAGAATGGTGATGCCACAGTTCAAGAGATTAGCGCCACAGAGATCATAAATAATGTCCAGACATAAGTACCCATTTGTATATGGACCCAATCCAAAGCATAAGCCATTGAAGACAAGGATGACTGGTAACATATCCACACCCTTAGATAAATCACAAGAAACTTAAGGGAAGCTTCCTACTATAAGTTGATCTCTTTTTTTAAAGTCCATATACCTAAGGGTACCTTAGGAGAAAGAAGAAAAGTATATAAAAGGAAGAGATCCTTTGCATCTCCATGGTTAGAAACTTTGGAAGAAGAAGCATAATAGGAAGAATAATAAGGAGATGATTAACCTTTAGTAAAGATGACACAATCAAAGACAGCTATCCTAAAGGATAAATATCTAGAAAAGGATGTCCTCACTCATGCAAAGATAGGAGCACATGAAGAGAAAGGAAATTCTCAAGATTCTCTTGGTCCTAACAAATTCTTCATATCTGCCTTTCAAAATCTCATAGGGTTTGAGGATCAAAGGGTGGACTCATTTGATAAAGTTGTGGAAGTTAATATCGAGAGGTAGGTATCATTGACCCCACAAGTTACTCTCACTCTCCCTCCATCTCAATTCACTACCCCCATAGTAAACACACCACTCACAGAAGCAGATTCAAGCAAAGAAAGGGACATCAAAATACTCTCATCCACCATAGAGTCTGCAAATACAGAAAAAGAAGTAGAAGCACAAAATATTCTCCAACAACTCAAAGAGAGTCTCTTGGTGAAACACTCAGAGAAAGGATACTGAGAGAGGTTTGGGTGTGGAACATAGTCAGACTCGCACTCCTCCTCCTTAAATTCCAATTCAGGCTCCTACACCTCCGCCTTCATTTCCAACTCCTACTCCAACTCCTCTACCTTTTGTTCCTATATATATTGTACAGTTAATAGTGAAGAAGATATATTGTTAAAATAACAATTTTGAAAAATACAAAAATAGAGTCAGTTGGACCCGAGTAGCAAAGGCAGTGTCAAAACCTGAGTAGATAGTAAAGGGGATTTTTAACATATTAGATATAGAATTTACTGATAAGTTTTTTGTCACTAATGCCAAAGGGGGAGATTATAGACCTTATGGAAAGACATATTTTCAATTAGTGTCAAAACACTTAGTCATTCAGTGTTGCCTGAGTATTCTGTGTTTCCTGAGTATACAGTGTCACCCAAGTGTTCAGGATCACACGAGTGTTCAGCATCGCCCGATTGTTCAACATCACCCGAGTGACAGTTTATCTCCTGAGTAGAATTTTGGACCCGAGCGACAGTTTGAAGCCGACTTTGCATATATTCTTAAATATAATTTTGTTTATTGCAAGCGAAATTACAAAGTTATTTGTTGGATAAAGATATATATGTAAGATAGATTATTTATCCAATGTGCAGCATAAGTAGATAATGATTATGATTATATGAAAAGATAAGGAATATGATTATGTATGCATAAGGCATGCAAATGGCAGTTTGATTTAGGTGGAGAAGTATTTAGGACAACAGAGTCTCATCTATCACATTTAGGTAATCAGTTATATTCAAAAGGATCTTATTCAGCAATCACAGTTGCACAAAGCAGATCATCAACTGATTCATTCTCATAGGTGGATAAGAAAAATCCTTTAACAAGGTGGACTTGACAGTCCTTTGTATGCTCCTAATAGGGAAGACCATCAGAAGTCGTCATTGTCAGCTCTAACAGGCTAAATTTATACTCCAGTACTAAATCTTATTGGTATCATCCCCACCCAAGTTTTACTTTCTTTTGCAAAGGTTTCTGGGTAACCAAATATTGTGTTATGTGTTCTATATGATTCTTTACTTTCAAGTTATATGCATGCAAACAAATAAGTTAATCTAATTGTGGATTAAAAGGATTAAGTTTTATTGGTTCTTGATTCACCCCTTCCCCCTCTTAGTCACTAGGCACATCATATAATTCCAACACTTGATTGAAAGGATCCAAACTTTATCATGTATTACTATTCAACTAGACTTAAACATTCATTTTCTCACCCTTATTGGGAAATATACATAATTGATACTTCAAACAACTTTATTAGAACAAAAAATGTAATAAAATATGTTACTTAGATTGATGAAACTCTTTACCCTTATGATACCACTGGTTATAAAAATATAAAAGGGAACATAGGAGAACACTTTTCAAATTTCTCTTTCAGTTAACCTTAAATGAATTTCAAATATCACTCCCCAATACAGTTTCCATTTTGTTGGTGTTTCCAATAGATTTCTGAAAATAGTCTAAGGGTTTTTCATTTTCTTGTTCACAACCACTTCAGATCATTGGCTAATTGCTTGAGGTATCCTAAAACCAAGAGCCGCCACCTTCACTTAGGGATCTATAAAACCTAAGAGGGTTAACCTTAGAAACCCTAAGTAGAAATATAACTTGTCACCAACTGGGTTGCATTAAAATAGATATTGTCTCAGAATAATCAATAAGAACAATATAGAATGTATATTTGAATTAGTTTTATCCTAAGATATCCTCTCATATTGTGCTTTTAGTTTATGAAATTTTTGTACCCTACTATCCAAAAATAACTATAAAATATTAAAGAAGTAATTATTTATGAAAATAATGGTGACTGGGACTTAAAAAAAAATTAGACCAGTGCATTATCCATTTAGTAGAGTCTGATATATAATCAATATTATAAATCTTCACACATCCTTCAAAAACTAAACCCTAGCTTAAGTATTCAACACACCACTCTCAAATAATACTTTACTGAGATCACTATTACCCTCAAATTATTAGGACAAATCTTTAATAAGAATTTAATTCTTTTATCAAAGGAAATCTTAACTACATAATCACACAATAACAATTAAATTCATGAAGATGAATTGAGCCATTTTAATAGAAAACCTCATACAACAATAGAACAACATAATAGAAGACAACTTCATTAATACTTGACTGTAAACTCTTCCTTAAAAGTGAAACCTTAGTACAAAAATCCCCTAGATTTTAGAAGTACTGGTCAAATAGCCATGATTCCCTTTGTAGAAACATGGATCAAAACAAGCCATTGGCAACTAACACTTGTCAAAACAAGATTTCAATTATAAAAAATATTCCTTAACAATAATAAAATCAAAATAAAATGAAAAGACCCCTCCATGCTCTCGAGCTGACTCATAGAATGAAAAACCACCCTGCATCATGTTGAAAGACACTTGTAGAAGAAAAATAGGGAGATGAATTTGTACCAAGCTTGTTGTAGGAATTGGAAAAGGAAAAAGGAATAAGAAACCCATTGGGTAGTATGTACACATTCTCCATTCTAGTTTCTGATGAATCATTTTTCCACATTGATATTTTGCATGTAAATACAAAATCACTTTTTTTGTCCCTCTTGCTCATTTACAACTGGACATCGTTCATCTTAGGGGAAATATTTCATAAACCATGAATTGATAAGAATTCCTATGGGTCAATCAAATATCTCAATGTCACCTGTCATTTTATTGTATACTTTCTATTTCCCACTAACTACTATCCAAATATCATGGATAAATTTAATAAATATGTCTTCAATGGAGCTTAACCTATCAATGGCATCATAATATACTTGTTAATTAAAAACATCACCACTTCACATTTTATTGATGACCACTTCAACGATGCAATCATATTCTTTTGACCACTCATCCAGATCCTTTACTACAAACTCATTATTGAAAATAGAAGAGATTGTTCAATACTTCAATTCTTTGAATAATCTAATTTTCTCCTTCATTATAATTTTCTTCCCTTCTAATTATTTTACTTCAAACACCAATAATTCATACTTCTCACACATGTCCTTGATCTTTTGAGGCATTTTGAGAGTGAATCTGAATGCAATATTGAGGCCATCAATATCCTATTGTACCAACTTCATAGCTTGACTTAATTCCCCAAGGTGCTTCAAGGATATATCACACTTTTAAATACTCTCCAAAATAGTTATGAAAGACATAAACTTCACGAATCCTAGCAATGATAACTTATATTAAATGAGACAAATTTATTCTAGCAATTATCTTAACTATATCTTTGGCCACTAGTTTTTCCTGTGCTAACTCTACTTCCTTTTATTCTAGTTTTGTATTGGCTTCTTGCAATTCTAACTTCGGTTTAGCTATTTCTTCATTATTAGAAGGCATTTAACCTTGTGTTACTGCATACTTAGAAGCACCATACTACAATCTTTCCAATGCTACAATCAATTGAGCATTATGCACCAAATCCCTTGTGTAACTTAAATACATTTTCACCCCTTCTTCAACATACATTTGTAACTACTTTTCTGGGAGTTTGGCTACATCTGTCGTGATAATGGATGAGTGCATCATGTAAGTGGAAACTTCATATGTTGTGGTATATCTATATTTGGGGCTCCAACTCATTGAGCTAATGCCTTTAATGTTGGATGGTACCCTGAACTAGTAAACACTCTATTCTTTTCAAATTATCTAAAAAACATTGGGTCTTTTTGTTGTCTAATCTAATCAAATAAGAAAATATCTTCTAAATTCCATCTAGGAATCATAGTCATTTCACTTTCTTTAAACATTTTCCTAACTTTATCAGGATAGAGATAGCTCAAGTCAATATTATCTAAGGTTTCATTTTATTATATTTATTCTAATGACCCTTTCAATTTTAACCATAAAGATTTAAATTCAATTTTGTTTGCAAACTCATCATCTCTCAAGAAAATCATGACAAAAATAACCCTTTAAACCTTTTTTTCTTCACTATAAGCATTGTCTTCATCATATTGTTCATCCAATTTAACACTAGGATAATCATTAGCAGTCGATTCTCTTGGGGATGAAAATAAAGGACACTTTACTTCATTTTCACTTATGTTAAACTTGACCAATGTATTGCCTACTTGATGCACTTCTTCCTCTATTTGAATTGTGCCTCATAGTATTGTATGTTGACTTGGATCATTAGTTCCCTCATGAAATCTTTGAGGATCCTTTGTTTTAATCTTTTCCCTTCCTGCATAAATATCTTCAAAGTTGTCTAGCATCAATTGAATTATTTTGACTGGATTCACTTCATACGGGTAATAAGTTGTGAAAGTAGGATATCTCACCCTCATTACATCTTCAATCCTGACTAATATTGCACACTTCATTTGGCATTAGATGACCACAGAAGATTCCATGTAATTTCGAATGACATCTTGAATATGATCCAACTCATGCATATACACCCCCCTTTTGAGGTGATCATGTTTTAGCTAATAGATAAGACATTCTGGATAATAGTTCATCTTTTTACTAAGCTTAAAGGGATACCAAGAAATATGTAAATTTTGTAGCTCATATAAAGAATCATTCCCAACACTGAAATCCCACCATTTCATGAGTTTTTGGATAAAAGATCCCTTCCTTTCCTTTTTAAATAGGTCTCCTACATCCAAAGGAACTGCCATATGAACTCAAGGAAAGCTAGTCTATGACATGTGTGGTAAGGAATTTTGTGAGGTGCTTGAGGGCACCCTTATATTCTTATCAGTGTGTAATCTAAAAACAAAACCCAATCATTATAATTTAACCTTCCAGTTTCATCAATTCTTAACTCCTTGGGTCTCATTATTTGCATACAATTCTGATGAAGTCTATCCATCACAACTCCTAACCATCGATAAATTTTCATAAAAAAATGATGATGGAAAGAAAGGTAGTCAGCCATAGGGATAGTCCTATCCCATAAGTAACATCATGTTTGTAATGGGTTCATTCTTCCCTTACCATCCATAAATTTTAATCCAAACTCTCTTGACCATTCATACTTATGTTGGAACAACATTAAGTGGAAAAGAAAAGATGGGTACATTAATTTTACATTTGAAAGCTTACTTATGACCCCAAAAATCCCTTCATGGATTCTCGCAAAAATATAAGAGGAAAAATCATATTCAACATTCTCATAGTTTTGTTGTATCCTCATCACTATCAACATTATCTATACAAGACTCTATCAGCTGCATCCAACCCTAAAATCGGACATAGTACATAACATGTTATCTGCAAATAATACTCAAAATTATTTAGTTCAAAGGGTTCCTTCTCAAACTAAGTGAGAGGAATAGGCTCAAGTCTCATGGCTTTACATATGAAGAGTGACAACACTCTCTACCTAGATGTATACTTCTTCTTCTCATAATCTAGCTCAAGTTTTTAAGGTGAAATCTCTTCTAGTATAGGCCCACTTAATTCAAAAAATTATTTGATTGGCTAAGGAATCACATCCAAAAGCACATAATTTCAAGTACTACATACAGTTCTAGATGTAGGATCATTCTTGAGAGCTAGATGCCAAATCATGTCAACCTCAAAAAAGACTTCAGCTACCACTAACTTTTCCATATCAAATATCCATGGATTTCTCTTGGGAATAGGTTTATCCATGTTCTTATAGAAGTAAGAAAATATATTTCATCCTATCTCAAGTATCTTTTTGTCTTCGCATTGTGCACATGTGTTTGTAAATATATTTCTATCAAAGTTTCTCATACAAGACCCAGGGAGGGTAATAAGGAAGTGAGTTTGAAATGCAAATTCTGTAGGCACCATTGTCGGGGCTTCAATATTTACATCTAGAACCTTAGCATGCAGAAGAATCTATTTAGGTGCCACTATATGTTTGACATTTATAGGCTTATTTGTTGAATCACTAGCCTTCCCCTTTTTTGTTGTCTTGGTTTTTTTTTCTTTAGAGTTAGATATCCTTGTGAAATCAACCTTTCTCTTCCTCTAAACTTTTTTCTTGGTTGGTGACTTTTCCTGAGTAACTTCTTCTCCACTCAGAGTGTCACATTGCTGAGCATGCCACATTAGTGTGGAAATGAATATTCAAGATAATAGAATTAAATGAGAAGAAAGAAGTACTGAGTACAGACCCTCCAACATAGGAAAATGATGATACACTACCCAAGGTACAGACTATTGAAGAGTCCAACGTAGATCAAATTGTAGTAGAGGTAATGGCATCATTACCCCAACCTCATATACAGAATATAGTACCTCCGAGCAAAGACAAGGTTGCATAATCTACATCTGAACAGACTAAGACTGAGAAACAAGCTCCTCTTACTACTGAGACATGCACACCTGAGTCGCAGAAAGGTAAGGAAGATATTTCTACTACTAATAATGATTCATAAGTAAATATTGATCCAACAGTTGGTACTGTAAATGTCAATGACCTAATTGGATTGAATACTGAAGCAAAGGATGAGGTAGGTAAAGGTAAGGAAATTGTTCCTTCATCGAGTCCTAAGACAAAGGTAGTAATTACTGATGAGATAGATCTAGGAAAATAAATGTAGATTCCTAATTGGGATCTATCTAGCCTATCTGTAGAGAAAATGGATATTTTGGGAGAACTGTGGAAGAAAAGAGCCACACAACAAAAGCTCTGAAAAGAAAGACAAAGGAACAAAGTACTTGAAGATGTTAAAGGCATATTTGTAGATGCGTTGCAGATTGAAGTCAATGAGAGTGACTCTATAATGGACCAACTTTTTGAAATTGTCCACAAGTTCAACATAGATATTAATGGTCAGGAGAAGTTACTTGTGAAGGAAGAGAAGAAATTTGAGAACAAGGTTCTAGAGAACATTGCAAAGAAGATTGCAATTGACCAGGTGTAGCTTACAAAGATCATCAACACTCTAGAAACCACTGTGAAAAATGTGGTAGTACTATTTGTACAGGTGAGTGACTCCTCCAACTTTACTATAGAAATCAAGAACAAGTTAGTAAACATCAATATAGACATGAAGGAAAGTGCAAGGAAGTTAGCACTTGACCCGAGTACCAGTTCTTCTCACTTCATGAAAACCAATTATCTTAATGATCTATAGGCTGAAGTGTTGAGAGAAGAAGAAAGGACCAGAGAATATCTTACATCAATCCACAACCAACTTCTACTACACGTGGATGGAATGCAAAAATGCATAACACATGCTCAGACACTCATTCATGAAAACAACTTCTTAGTTGCAAGGCTAATGATAGAGTTATCTGCAAAACTACAAGGTTAATTGCACATCTTGAAGGTGCTACAGGACAATTGGGACAACACTTTATCTCAAATTTTGAAGGTACATAGTGATTTCCTATCCTACTTTGGGATAACAATGTAGATATCACTTTTTGGTATTTTTATCAAAAACAAGGGGGAGAATATCATTGTATAGAGAGGGAAATGTCATTATAAATATCATCAAGGAAACACATGTACAATGAATAGTGAAGAAGATATATTGTTACAATAACAATTTTGAAAAATACAAAAATAGAGTTAGTTGGACTCGAGCAGCAAAGGCAGTGTCAAAACTCGAGCAGACAGTAAGGGGGAGTTTTGACATATCAGATACAAAATTTAATGATAAGTGTTTTTGTCACTAATGACAAAGGGGAGATTGTAGACCTTATCGAAATAAATATTGTCAATTAGTGTCAAAACACATAGTCATTCAATGTTGCCAGAATATTCAGTGTTGCCCAAGTATACAGTGTCACCCGAGTGTTCAGCATCGCCCAAATGATAGTTTATCACCTAATTAGTCTTTTGGACCTGAGTGATAGTTTGAAGCCGACTTTGCATATATTGTTAAATATAATTTTGTTTATTGCAATCAGACTTACAGAGTTATTTGTTGGATAAAGATATATATGTAAGATGGATTGTTTTATCCAATATGCAGCATAAGTAGATAATGATTATGATTATATGAAAAGATAAGGAATATGATTATGTATGCATAAGGCATGCGAATGGAAGTTTGATTTAAGTGCAAAATTATTCAGGACAATAGAGTCTCATCTATCACATTCAGGTGATTAGTTATATTCAAAAGGATCTTATTCAATAATCACAGTTGCACAGAGAAAATCATCAACTAATTCATTCTAATGGGTGGATCAGAAAAATCCTTTAACAAGGTGGACCTAATAGTCTGTTCTTTAAATCTCTTAACATATTTGCATTACTTATTGTATTGTACAAAATCCTTTAACAAGGTGCACTTGATAGTCCTTTCTATGCTCCTAATAGGGCAGACCATCGAAAGTGGTGATTGTAAGCTCTAACAGGCTAAATTTATACTGCAATACTAAATCTTGTGGGTATCATCCCCACCCCAGTTTTACTTTCTTTTGGAAGGTTTCTAGGTAACCAAATATTGTGTTATGTGTTCTGTATGATTCTTTACTTTCAAGTTATATGCATGCAAACAAATAAGTTAATCCAATTGTGTATCAAAAGGATTAAGTTTTATTACTTCCTGATTCACCCCNTTCCCCCCCCCCCCCCCCACTCTCAGTCACTGGGCACATCATATAATTCCAACACTTAATTGAAAGGCTCCAAATTTTATCATGTATTACTATTCAAGTAGACTGAAACCTTCAGTTTCCCACCCTTATTGGGAAATATACATAATTAATACTTCAAACAACTTTATTATAACAAAAAGCCTAATAAAAGATGTTACTTAGATTGATGAAACTCTCTACCCTTATGAGACCACTGGTTATAAAAATATAAAAGGCAACATGGGAGAACACTTTCCAAAGTTCTCTTTTAGTTAACCTTAAATGAATTTCAAATATCACTCCCTAATAGAGTTTCCATTTTGTTGTTGTTTCAAAAAAATGTCTGAAAATAGTCTGAGGATTTTCCTTTTCTTGTTCTCAACCACTTCAGATCATTGTCCAATTGATTAAGGTATCCTGTAACCAAGATCCCCTACCTTCACTTAGGGATCTATAAAACCTAAGTGGGTTAACCTTGGCAACCTTAAGTAGAAATATAACTTGTCACCAATTGGGTTGCATTAAAATAGATATTGTCTCAGAATAATCAATAAGAACAACATAGAATGTATATTTGAATTATTTTTATCCTAAGATATCTTCCGATCTTGTGCTTTTAGTTTATGATATTTTTGTACCCTACTATCCTAAAATAACAATAAAATATTAAAGAAGTAATTATTTATGAAAATAATGGTGACTGGGACTTAACAAAAATTAAGCCAGTGCATTATCCATTTAGAAGATTCTGATATATAATCAATATTACAAATCTGCACACATCCTTCAAAAACTAAAGCCTAACTTAACTATTCAACACACCACTCTCAAATAATACTTTACTAAGATCACTATTACCCTCAAATTATTAGGACAAATCTATAATAAGAATTTAATTCTTTTATCAAAGGAAATCTTAACTACATAATCATACACTAACAATTAAATTAATGAAGATGAATTGAGCCATTTTAATAGAAAACCTCATACAACAATAAGACAACACAATAGAAGAAAACTTCATTAATACTGGACTGTAAACTCTTCCTTAAAAGTGAAACCTTAGTACAAAAATCCTCTAAATTTTAGAAGTACTAGTCAAATAGCCATGATTCCCTTTATACAAACATGGAGGAAAACAAGCTATTGGCAACTAACACTTGTCAAAAAATGATTTTAATTAAAAAAAGTATTCCTTAACAATACTAAAATCAAAATAAAATTAAAAGACCCCTCCATGCTCTCGAGGTGACTCATGGAATGAAAAACCACCTTGCATCATGTTGAAAGACACCTGTAGAAACAAAATAGGGAGATGAATTTCTATCAAGCTTGTTGTAGAAATTTGAAAAGGAAAATGGAATAAGAAACCCATTGGGTAGTATGTACACATTCTCCATTCTATTTTATGATGATTCATTTTTCCACGTTGATATTTTGCATGTAAATACAAAATCACTTTTTTTGTCCCTCTTGCTCGTTTACAACTAGACATCATTCATCTTAGGGGAAATATTTCGTAAACCATGAATTGATAAAAATTCCTATGGGCCAATCAAATGTCTCATTGTCTACTGTCATTTCATTGGATACTTTATATTTCCTATTAACTACTAGCCAAATATCATGGATAAATTTAATAAATGTGTCTTCAATGGAGCTTAACCTATCAATGGCATCATAATATACTTGTTAATTGAAAACATCACCACTTCACATTTTACTGATGACCACTTCCATGATGTAATCATACTTTTTTGACCACTCATCCAAATCCATTACTACAAACTCATTATTCAAAATAGAAGAGATTGTTCAATGCTTCAATTCTTTGAATAATCTAGAATATTCTCCTTCATTATACTTTTCTTCCCTTCTAAGTATTTTACTTCAGACATCAATAAGTCATACTTCTCACACATTTCCTTGATCTTTTGAGGCATGTTGAGAGTGAATATGACTACAGTATTGAGGCCATCAATATCCTATTGTACCAACTTCATAGCTTGAATTAATTCCCCAAGGTGCATCAAGGATATATAACACTTTAAATACTCTCCAAAATAGTTATGAAAGACATAAACTTTGGGAAGCCTAGCAGTGACAACTTTTATTAAATAAGACAAATTTACTCTGGCCATTATCTTAACTATATCTTTGGCCACTAGTTTTTCCTGTGCTAACTCCACTTCCTTTTCTTCTATTTTTGTATTGGTTTCTTGCAATTCTAACTTTAGATTAGTTATTTCTTCATTATTAGAATGCATTTAACCTTGTGTTATTGTATAATTAGAAGCACCATACTGCAATCTTTCCAATGCTACAATCATTTGAGCATTTATATGCACCAAATACCCTGTATAACTTAAATACATTTTCACCCTTTCTTCAACATACATTTGTAACTACTTTTCTGGGAGTTTGGCTGCATTTCTGGTGATAATGGATGAGTGCATCATGTAAGTGGTAGCTTCATGTGTTGTGGTATATCTATATTTGGGGCTCCAACTCATTGAGCTAATTCCTTTAATGTTGGATGGTACCCTGAACTAGTAAACACTCTACTCTTTTCAAATTCTCTAAAAAACATTGGGTCTTTTTGTTGTCTAATCTAATCAAATAAGAAAATATCTTCTAAATTCCATCTAGGAATCATAATCATTTCACTTTCTTTAAACATTTTCCTAAATTCATCAGGACAAAGATGACTCAAGTCAATATCATCTAATGTTTCATTTTATTATATTTATTCTGATGACCCTTTCAATTTTAACCATAAACCTTTAAACTCAATTTTGTTTGAAAACTCATCATCACTCAAGAAAAGCATGATAGAAATAACCCTTTCATCCTTTTGTTCTTCACTATAAGCATTGTCTTCATCATATTGTTCAATCAATTTAACACTAGGATAATCATTAGCAGGTGATTCTATTGGGGATGAAAATAAAGGACACTTTACTTCATTTTCACTTATGTTAAACTTGACCAATGTATTGGCTACTTGATGCTCTTATTCCCCTATCTGAATTGTGTCTCCTAGTATTATATGTTGACTTGGATCATTAGTTCACTCATGAAATCTCTGAGGATCCTTTATTTTAATCTTTTCCCTTCCTTGATAAATATCTTCAAAGTTGTCTAGCATCAATTGAATTATCTTGATTGGATTCACTTCATATGGGTAATAAGTTGTAAAACTTGGGTATCTTACCCTCATTTCATCTTCAATCCTGACTAATATTTCCCACTTCTTTCAAACTTGGATGACCATAGTAGATTCCATGTAATTTATAAAGAAATCTTCATTATGATCCAACTCATGTAAATACACCCCCCCTTTTTAGGTGATCATGTTTTAACCAATGGATAAGACATTCTGGATAATAATTCCTCTTTTTACTAAGCTTCAAGGGACACCGAGAAATATACAAAATTTTTAGTTGATATAAAGAATCATTCCCAACACTAAAATCCCACCATTTCATGAGTTTTTGGATAAAAGATCCCTTCCTTTCCTTTTTAAATAGGTCTCCTACATCCAAAGGAACTTCTATATGAACTATTAAAGGAAAGCTAGTCTATGACGTACATGGTAAGGAGGTTTGTGAGGTGCCTAAGGGAACCCTTATATTCTTATCAGTGTGTAATCTAAAAATAAAAACCAATCATCATAAATTAACCTTCCAATTTCATCAATTCTTAACGCCTTGGGTCTCATTATTTGCATACAATTCTGATGTAGTCTATCCATCATAACTCCTAACCATCGATAAATATTCATAACAAAATGATGATTGAAAGAAAGGTAATCATCCATAGGGATAGTCATATCCCGTAAGTAACATCATCTCTGTAATGGAGTCATTCTTCCCTTACCATCCATAAATTTTAATCCTAACTCTCTTGACCATTTATACTTATGTTGGAACAACATTAAGTGGCAATGAAAAGATGGGTACATTAATTTTACATTTGAAAAATTACTTATTACCCCAAATATCCCTTCATGGATTCTTGCAGAGATATAAGAAGAAAAATCATATTCAACATTCACATAGTCTTGTTGTATCCTCATTACTATCAACATTATCTATACAAGGACTCTAACAGCTGCTTCCAACCCTAAAATTGGACATAGTACATAACATGTTATCTGGAAATAATACTCAAAATTATTTAGTTCAAAAGGTTCCTTCTCAAACTGGGTGAGAGGAATAGGCTCAAATCTCATGGTTTTACATATGAAGAGTGACAATGCTCTCTACCTAGATGTCTTCTTCTTCTCATAATCTACCTCAATTTTTTTAGGTGAAATCTCTTATAATATAGGCTGACTTAATTCAAAAAATTCTTTTATTGGCTAAGGACTTACATCCAAAAGCACATAATTTAAAGTACTTTGTACAGTTCTAGATGTAGGATCATACTTGAGAGCTAGATGCCCAATCATGTCAACCTCAACAAAGACTTCAGCTACCACTAACTTTTCCATATCAAATATCCATGGATTTCTCTTGGAAATAGGTTTATCCATTTTCTTATAGAAGTAAGAAAATATATTTCATCCTGTCTCAAGTATATTTTTGTCTTCACATTGTGCACACGTGTTTGTAAATAGATTTCCATCAAAGTTTCTCATACAAGACCCAGGGAGGGTAATAAGGAAATCAGTTTGAAATGAAAATTTATTAGGCACCATGGTCGTGGCTTCAATATTTACATCTGGAACCCTAGCATACAGAAGAAGCTATTTAGGTGTCACTATATGGTTCACATTTATAGGCTTATTGGTTGAATCACTAGCCTTCCCCTTTTTTGTTGTCTTGGGTTTTTGTTCTTTAGGCTTACATGTCCTTGTGAAATCAACCTTTCTCTTGCTTTAAACATTTTTCTTGGTTGGTGACTTTTCCTGAGTAACTTCTTCTCCACTCAGAGTTTCACATTGCTCTGGCTGTAGCAATTTTGAGGGATGTGGGTGCATCCTTTCTGTAGGCTGGAAAGGTTTAGCATTTTCTTCTATTACAACTACTTGGGGTTGATCTTTGGATTTTCTTCCTCTTTCAGGTTGTCTACCCTTTCCATTCCCCCTATCTGAGGAACCTTCACTTGTGTAATCCTTTTTCACAATTATGCATATTAAATGTTATATTTAAAAAAAAAATAGAAGTTCATAATTGCAAAAATTGAAATTTTAATTTTCATAATAAACATGTCAATTACAACAATAAAACAAGCAATTGTGGCAAACTTCTATCAATTTCAGCACAATACCCTGTCAAATGCGGCAAAGTAACTACACATGCGACAATAAACCAATCAGATGTGATAATAAACTTGACAATTGCAACAGTATGCAATCATTTATGGTAAATAAAGAAACGGATGAAACAATAAATAGAACAATTATGAAATATATTTATCAATTGCAAAATACTTAAAGAATGAGAAAAAAAAAATATTCATCATATAGCCAAGAAAAAAACAATTTATAGTTCGTCTTCAAGAACTTTGTGAGTTATTGTTCATGTCAGGTTCACCAAAATGTAGCATGGTAAACTCTGCAAGACTGAAACTAATGAGGTTAGTAGCGGCAAATTATAAAATTACTAAATTACTAAACACAAATCCCTACAAACAATAGAAAGGAAAGCAACATATCATAGACTAAATGCAAACCAATAATATTTCAAAATTTCATTTCTTCTCTTTTCTATGATTGGTATTGTGGCCTTAGTGGTGATGCGACAACATTGAAACTCAAGAGATCCAAGAAAAATGACAAAAGATTTGATTGCTAAAGACTAAGTCAAAGAAGGTAGCATAAGTTTGGTCCAAATTCTGGAGATAAAAATATGTGAAATGAAGGGGGTTCATATATAAATTCAAGGATGAACAAGAGATCAAGATTAATCTAGGAAAATCAAGATCAACGAATGAGAAAAGATGACACTAGAGAAGATTTGTGCAAGCTTCCAATTTGACTCAAAAGTAGAGAGTTACAATAGGATGGTAAATTTGGATAAACATTCCCATTTTTGAAAAGATAAAATTTCCAAAATGAGTATTAAAAGAAAAGGAAATATTTTTTTGTTTTCACGATTTCAAAGAGATAATGATTTTCAAAAAATCAATTTTTTAGTTTATGAGCATTTTGAATTTTCAGAAATTATAATTGCCTCATATTTTTTACTTTTCTGATTTTTGTAATGAAATGTAATTAGAAATTGATGTGGAATTCAATTAATTTTTGAAATTAATTCAATTTGGAAAAATAATTAAATAATTTGAACAATTAAATTAAAACTATACGAAATTGGAAATTGAATTTAATTAACTAATAAAGATCAATTAATTAAGGTCAACTAGTTAAATACACATAATTATTTAATTAACTTTAGGAAAATGATTAAGTGATAAGAAAATAGATTTCAAAGGAAATAATGATAATTAACTAACAATTAAATAACTATTAACTAATAAAAGAATAATTAAGGCATCAATGGTAGTTCACAAGTCTATCTATTTTTGGGTGTCTACACTAACAATAAAGATAATGGAAGAAAAAAATAGGTCTAAGGTAATGCAATGTGTGAAAAGTAAATCTAAATACTAAATAAAAATGTTTTTATTTTCTTTTTTGAGGATTTTGAAATAAATGAATGATCTAGCTAACCAATACAAAAGGTATAATGTGTAAAGCTTCAGGTTCACTAACATGAAAAATAGGAAATGGTGAGAAATGAGCAACGATAGAATGTAGATCACTCACACAATCATGAGAGTGTTATTATACATTGGAATAAAAAAACCCTTGCATATAAGATGTTTGGTAAGCACAACCTAATTTATAAAGGTAGCAACTCTAGGTCAATGCTTTATAGGGTTGGATTTGATTGATTCTAATCAGAATTGTAAATGATATATAAATTTGACCAATGAAAGTAAATAAAAGGAAATGGAGATAATAATGTGTGCAACCAAAAAAGAAAGTAGAAGATTTATGAAGGAGCATCCTTAGTCTACTAGCGATCTTGCACCCTTCTATGATTTTGGGTTACAGTTAGCAGTTTTTGTGATCCTGGTTCTGGTTGGTCCAGTTGGATCTTTGGTTGTTACACTTGTACTAGCATCTTCTTTTAAAGTATTGTTCGTTCGTGTTTAATAAATGATGAGACAATCATATATATATATATATATATATATATATATAATTGAATATATATTAAATTAAAGATATAGTATATATTAATATGGTCATGAGTGAAATTATATATATATATATAATATGAAATAAACAAATAAAGTAATGATATATTATTGAATCGAATACATTGACTTAATAGTCGAACACGATTATTGGCATGAGTATTGTGGTTGTTATATATTAACAGTCACGATACTATCGTGACTGTTAATATATAGCAACCACAATACTCAT
>MU226638.1:1330127-1390760 GCA_018584345.1 Thuja plicata | reverse complement strand
GGATAAGGTAGAGAGAGAGAGAGAGAGAGAGAGAGAGAGAGAGAGAGAGAGAGAGAGTTAGTCAAGGGTAGAAGGCATAGAAGTGGGCTATTGACATGAATCTTGTAGACTATCTTTGTGATAGATCTTAGAGTTATTTCTTTATATGAGGCCATAACCAGGAAGGCCTTACAACCTAGCATGTACAGTTAAATTGTGATCAATAAATCATTCCTTGCATCTTATTGTGTCAAACAATTTGTTTTTAATGTTGTTTTTACTCTTTTTGCATGGTTGGACATCTCCTTTGGGGATTCTCTCACCTTGGCACTGTATCAGATTGTATCATAGCTAAATCAGAGAAAAGTTTATCAGAGCTAAATTAGATAGAAGTTTGATGCTGGCAGTGTTTAGAAATTCATGTTCCTGAGCTTTTGATTCCTTGGAGAATTTATTTATGAGGTGATAGAGTGAAGATCTGGCTCACATCAACTTGAGGACTGTACAAGACAATCAAAACTTGGAGTTTTTGCGGGGGGTTATGGTTCTTGATTAGAGGCAGTTGCACTTACTATTTTTAAGATGCCGCCTATAATACTAAACCCTAGGATGACTGATCAAATGAAAGAAGATCTGGGAGATGAGATTCATATTGAAATAACTGAATTAAGGAATAAAGTGATGAAAGGTATCATAAATGTTGTTATAGGATTACAGAGAGGCCCTAGAATAGAAGATGCTTATGAGGAAGTTACTGATGAATTTGGATCTGAAGAGATTGGTAGATCTATTGATGAAGATGGATCTGATAGGTTAATGATAACTATGGCTAGACTGAACACTAGTCATAGGATGGGAGTATCTATTTTCTCAAGTACATTAAATCCTGAAGACCTGATTAATTGGACAAGAGAGCTAGAAGACTACTTTTTGCTTGAAGATATATTTGATCCTTTGAGGGTTATATTGGCATAGACTAATTTGAAATAACATGTTGCTCTTTGGTGGAAAGAGTTTCAGACAAATAGAGAAGATGAAGGAGAATTGAAGATTACTAGATCAAAGATGATGATTACTAAATTGAAAGCCAATCTCATACCTAAGGATTATGAATTGGAATTGTTTAAAAAGTTGTAGAATTTGAAGCAGAAAGATCTCAGTGTGAAGAATCTTATATTGAGGAGTTTTATAAATTGACCATTAGATCTAGACATGGAGATTTAACTAAAGAAAAGGTTACTAGATATGTTAATGGTTTGAGATATAACATACAAGATGAGTTGAGTACGTTAAATATTGGTACTATTGAATATGCTTGTCAGTATGCTTTGAAGGCTGAAGATAAGTTGAATAAGAAAAATCATGGTATCTTAAGAGGAAAAAATAACTAGGTGAAGGAGAAAGATACACTTGTTGAAGAAGTTAAATTGGTTGCGCCTAGGACTGATTATCACAAGAGAGGTGACACTAATGTATTTAGAGGAACTTGTTTTAAGTGTTGACATAATGGACATAGATATTTTCAGTGTAAACAGATTCTTGTGGCTCAAGAAGATATTTTTATTGTTGACAACATGGATGAAACTAAAGATGGTGAGAATCTTATGCTTAGAAGAACATTGTTGAATAAGAAGAAAGATGATTTTTGTCAAAGGTGAAATTTATTTAGAATTGTGTATAAATCTAGTGGTAAATTTTGTAAGGTGATAGTTGATGGAGGAAGTACTGATAACTTGGTTTTTTAGGAGGTGGTTTAGAAGCTTAGTTTGAAGAGGTTTAAATATCCTTTCCATTATAGGATTAGTTGGTTACAGGAAGATCATATAGTAAAGGTTAAGGAACAACGCATGGTAAGTTTTCTTATTGGTCGTTATAGGGATGGAGTATTATGTCATATATGAGTTCTTTTCATATTTTACTTGGAATACCTTGCTAGTAAAGAGGCTATTCATGAATGTAAAAGAAATTTAATTACTATTTTGAAAGATGGATAGAAATTTACTTTGAATCCTTTGAAGGATGAAGACAAAGGAATGAGTAACTTGAGCATTGGAAGGAGATATGAGATGACTACAGAGGTTAGTCAAGACATTAAGGTTCAGAGATATGTAAAAAATTAGAGTTTACTAGTGGTAAAAGGAAAGAGAAGAATATTCAGTTGGGATCTTTTCCTTTTGATACATCCGGTTCAGATAGAAGGCATGAGTATAATAATGATAGGAAAAATAATTTATAGTACTTGACTGAGAAGGGTGAAATGATAGTGCAAGTAGCTGATGTAGAGAATATGTGGATTAAGAATGAACATGGGATATCTATCTCAAATCCCTTAATATTTTAATAAGATTATCTGATGAAAAATCTTTAATCCCCTAGGGTGTCTGAAGTAGGAGCATCCTTGGTCTGATGGCAATCTTGCATCGTTCTGTGAGTTTGGGTTACACTTAGCAATTTTCATGTTTCTGGTTGAGGTTGTTCTAGTTGGATATATAGATGTTGCACTCATATTGGCATGTTCTTGAGAATGTTTTGAATTTTTTTCTGTGATCATTCCTTATTTGGTATTATCTTGTTCAACATATGGAATATCCTATGATTGGGCAGTTTTTGTTTTCCTGTTTGGGTTTACTGGTTGGAGTGTGATTGGAGTTTCTATTCATGTTAAGAGTTTCCCTTGTGGATTCTTGTTCTAGAGTGTTCTTAGGTTACTCTCCTATGATCACATTTCTTGGGGTTGAGCCTATGTTGATATTTCTTTATCTTTCTGGCTGAGGGTAGTGTGTTCATGACTGGCGTGGACTTACCTAGAGATTGGTGTTACGATCAAGATTATCGGATTCTTAGTCATTGCATTCATAGCATGTGGATCTTGGTTCCTTCATAGATTTTTCCATGTGATCACTTATTCTTATTTTATGTTTGGATAGGTCTGGACCTATATTTATAATATGTTTCCTTCTTTGGGGAATTTTATTTCATGTGCCAATTTTTGGCCGTGATTTTGTATAAAAGTAGGGCTTGGTTTTGTGTTAAAGGGTAAGGTAGAAAAAGTAGAGAGTTAGTGAAGGGAATAAAGTATAGTAGTGGTCTATTGACCTAAAGCATGTAGAATATATTTGTGATAGATCTTAGAGTTTTTTCTTTGTATGAGGCAGTAACCGAGAAGGCCTTACAACCTGGCATGTATGGTTAAATTGTGATTAATAAATGATTCCTTACATCTTATTGTGTCAATTTTTTTGTTATTTCCACTTTGTTTACTCTTATTGCAAGGTTGAACATCTCCTTTGGGGATTTTCTCACCTTGGAACTACATCAAATATTGCACTTTGAACTTGAATTTTCTAAATGTTAGGATCCCAGATTTGGTTGACTATAAGATCTGGTAATTTGGAACCTTCCTGTCTATACTGGAAATTTTTTCTCTAGAAAAGGATGAGGCTAACTTGGACGACCTTTTCAAGGGAAAGACCAAAAACAACATCTTGGTCTTGAGGCTTTTTAGACTAAAGTGTATAGTGGTTATGGTATCATCTTACAGACCTATTTCTTGATCTGTATCTAAATTTGTACTTCTAAGATTTGTAGATTAGAGAAAGTGTGTGTGTGTGTGTGGCTATATAGGGGTTTTCCTCCATAGATAGTTGTTATAATATGCAAAAGTGTTTATTTGTATCTTGAATCTAAAGAATTTCTAGAAAATGTGTGATAGAGAGAAACCATAGCATACAAATGTGAACATTGTTTAAATGAATGCATGTCAGTGCATATATATAGCATAAATATTAAAATAACAAGGAAATCATACCAAATTTTAGAGAGAAAATTTATTAGTAGCCATCCTCACTCATTGGAAACTCTATGATAATGTATAATTTTATGTCTTGAATGCTTGATTGAAAATCTAGATGCTTGGTGTTTGAAAGAAGTCTTCAATAGAAAACCCTTTCTTTAATGGATGTCATCAAACCTGGGCTTCTACCTTGCAGTTTCTTATTGTAATGAAATTGGGGCTTTTACATTGCACTTGATTTTATTATGCCAAAATGAAGCAATTAGGTTTCTTTTAAAGTGACTTTGGGAGTTAGAAAAAAGTAACCGACCACAAGTCCAGAAATATTTCAAATCCATTAGAGTGTACCCAGGCCCTAAATCTGGACACAAGATCTTAGGACAAGGTCACAAATGGCAGCCTTGTGCAGGAAAAGGCCGTAAATGGTGGCATAGTCTTGAAGGACTTTTGTGAATAGAGAGGTAGATCATTTTCAATCCTACAGAATGATATCCAAAACAATAGTCAATTCTTATAATAGGATTGAATTTTGAGACCAAAAGAAGGTGAAATAAGGTCTAGGAGAAGGATTAAATTTTTTGACTGAAGGAAAATAGAAGAGGATGCCTAGAAATTAGATCCTACCTCATTTTTTTACAAGTTAGAGGGATTGTACAATTCAAATTTGAATTAGGGAGGCTTTAAGTGTAATTATTAAGTACTAAAATAAAATGTATAATATAAATTAGTAAGGTAGGTGTTAAACAATCACTAAATTATAGATCACACAAGTGCTTTCAATTAAGAACAGTACAATAGCCAACCCCAAATACCACCACCTCCAAATAACACCAACCAACACATACAATAGAAGACCAAACCAAAGAGGTAGAGGAATCCCAACATAAATAGAGAAGGAAGATGGGACCAAAATACCCAACTCTCCTCCTCTTAAGAAAGTTACCTCCAACTGAAAACCAAGCTAACCAAACACTTTCGAACATTAACCAAAGGTCACAAACTAAAGGAAATACACCTCTATAAGAGTCCACACAATAGAGAAGATGGGAGGAAAGAAACCCAACATAGAAGGCAATGGTAGAGAGGATAATTTAAGATAAAGAACAAGCTTGAATGAAGCTCATTCTTATCCACCACCAAAAAAGTTGTAGCCAAGAACCAACCAACTCCTAAAAGAAACCATAAAGATAGGGATGAAGATGCCAAAGACCAGGTGATATAAAATATGGGCATGAGTTTCATGAATTACATTCTCTTACAAATCTGAAAACCCACAACCATCAACACCAAAGCCATCATTACCGACCAACAACCTGTAAAGAGAAGAGCCTTCCATAGGACAAGAGATCCCCGATAAATAGAAGACATGAGGGAGCCAAAATCATCAAAGTCCATTCTTTTATAAAATTAGCTCCATCCCACCCCAACAAATTTATGATCAAGAACCAAGAATCCTCCAATAGAAGAACTCCCCAAACAACCTAGAGAAAACTCTGGTAGGTCAGTACCAGAGATATCTCAATAGAGCGAAAAAAAATAAATACATCAAGGAAGAGGAGGCCCAACACAGAAAAAGGGAAAGTGTGGGGCCAAAATTATCAAAGCTCCTCCTCTTGAAAATTTTATTCCCAACCAAATCCTTCTATTGGGAACTCAGGAAACTAAAATCACCCAAAGAGATGCCAATAAAAATCATAATATCCTAAAGAAAAAATAATTGAAGGGCTACTGAACTTTCTAAACTAGCCTCTGCAGGCCACATAGGGCCAAACTTAAAATGGAGCCAAAAAATAATGCCTACACAATAACCCAATAAATCGAAGGTCCAAAAACCATCAAAGCCACTCAGCTCCAAAATAAAGGAAGATTTAACATAATAGCCCAAAAGGGAATTAAGCCCACTTAGTTGCAAAAACCCAAAATCCCTCACCATAATCTGCCACATATCAAAACCATAGAGATCCACTGAAAGAAAAGAAGGGAAGGAATATTAACAGATCCTGAGCTGAACCATCACCCTTCGCCAATACAGATAAAACCTCTTTGATAAATACAACCATCATCTGCCACGTGTATGCTTCAACTCTAACACCTAGAAGGAGAAAAAAAATAGAACCAAGGCCTTGCTAGCAAGGCACCCAATAGAAAGGCATGAACATGAATGAGCCTCGAAAAATGCCCAAGAGATACTAGATTCATCCACAATAAATCAAACAACATTAAACCGCTCATTTCCAGTGGAACCTTATCCAAATGAGACATTAGCCCCCATATTCCTTTTCAATGAAACAAGGCCAAGGATTCGATCAGATACCACAACTACATGGGACTCCATGATCTAAATAAAGGACTCTACACCTATAAAGAAACAAAAAACCACTAAGAGGATTACACACGTTAACATGGGCATAGCCATAATACAACAAAGACCATTACAAAGGATCTACACCTAGAACACAAAGATAGGGCCATCGACTACCATAGACCACTGGACAAAAAAGACATGGCAACAAAATACCCCAATCTCCAACATAACCTAGGGAAACCTCTCCCCAAATGAAAAATCCTTATAATATACCTTAGAATCCTAATCATAATCTTCTAAAACATTGTCTTTCACCTCCCTAGTACTCCCTTGACCAGGGGAAACTTTGACTTTGTTTGGTTAGTTGATCCTACTTAATAAAATGGCGTTGATGTTTTCTTATCATGTACATATTACTTTTTTATTATTTATATCTATCATTCATTGACCATCTTCAATTATTTCATGATATCCATTATGACCTAATCATTTTTAAGCTTAGTGAGAAAAAGGTCCTAATGATATCTTTTCTTTTCATGATTTTGTGGGGTATGATAACTATCAATTATTTAATTGTCCATATATTCCTAGGGACTAAGTATCTTATCATAATAGGTAGATGTTATTGAATTATGGATAGTATTATTTGGGTGATAGTTTTTATGAGGGGTTATACTTGGCTATCTTGATCATGGATAGGATCATGGCCACTCTTAATCATCCTAACTATTTTATATAAAGAAGAATACCATTAAATCTTATAAACAATCATCAAGAGCTCAAGCAAATTGATCTTGGTCATGTTATTCTTAGTCAAACCCCTAAGTGGGTTAATTCAATTGAACATGCAAAAATACAATCATTGGTACATATAAAGAAAAAAAGATAGAGAAATTTGATATTCATATTATTCAATGGGCTCCATTCAAGATGATTATTATATTAATTCATATGAGCTATATAAAACCATTATTCCAGTGAATAACTTCCTATAGGAATGTAACTTCCAACAAACAAAAATTGAGATAACTATTTATTTATTACTCTAAACTAAAGACTAACCTAAATAAATGTAAAACTCCAACATTCGCCCCCTTATTACATTAATTTGAACAACAGTATAAGCTGCAAGGGTTTTGAACCCAACCCTTTTGGAGACTTTGATGAAGACCTTTGACCAATCCTCCTTGCTTCCTCAAGAAACACCAAACTAACTGCCTCAATGGATCTCCTTACCATAGAATCTAAAACCATCTGAACCACTCAAGAAACATAGAACTCACCACATGAGTGGTTCTCCTAACCGTAGAACCTGAAATCATCTGCACAACATGACTTTTCTCACCTCCTATGCACAATGAGACACATTTCCTCTAAAATTCTACATCTTCTTCGAGTGTGTCTAATGTGTCCTCCAATTATACATATGAGATGCCTTTCCTCCAAAAGTCCACATCTCCTCTGAGTGTGTCTAACACCTCTTCAAGTGTTATAGAAACAAACTCTCTTATGCTACACAAATCACCACCAATATACCTGCACATGAGATGCCTTTCGTCTGAAAGTCCACATCTCCTCCGAGTGTTTCCAACATCTCCTCAAGAGCTCAACAAGTCATTAACGAATTTTCCAAACCCTGATTTTTCAGGAACACAAATAGGTGGCTTCTCATGGAATGAATCATCCCTGAGTGAGAAGCTAGCTTTGGATGATAGAAAACCTCCTATCTTTTTTGCCTCCAGCCTCCTATATGATATGCTATACATTTTATTTGCTTAATGTCTCTTTATACACTTTCATAACACAGCCATACAAAATTAGAATCTTTATCACACATAACATAAATGACTTGGAGAACATAAACATCATTGACTAACAATATAACGCCTTATTATCCTTATTATCCCTTTACATATACTTTAAATTCCAACGTAGATCTATGGCAATAATAAATTCCATTATTTCTTCTTCCACTTAAAGTTCTATGCAACTCTCTCTTTCAAGAACAATTATCAAATAAAACAACAAATTAGTTACCTTTCCTCCATGTAACACCAATTCTTTTACATGTGCCTTTAAAACATCGTGCCCATGCTTCGACGCTGCCACTCGCTATCTTCAGATGTTTGTAGACCTCAGCCTTTGTATACTATAAAAGCTTCAATAATAGAAATTTCCATAGGAGCAACAAATCTGGTTGTCTTTATTTTAGAAAAAATATCTACAATTGAGCGGGGGCTAAAGGATCAAAATCTCCTCAAATATTAAACCGGCCAATAGCAAAGAATTACAATGTAAAAAGTATCTCGACACATCAACAATACCATTCACCATCACGATGACAAAAAGAAGTGAACATCCCTTTAATTCTTCAAGCTATCTTAACCACAATAAATCCTTCATTACACCAAGGACGAGGAACAAATGTAGAAATTCTAAATACCTTTCCTCATTAGATGTGAATGTACTCAGTGTAAATTATAGTTTCAAAACATAAATTAATATTTATTTATTTCAATCTATAATGTTTATGTACCCTTTCCAGCGGATTAGAATCACCTTTATATTCAATGAAACCAGGAAGAAACTATCCACCTCTTCTTCCAATGTACAAACTCAGACTAGCGACTCTAATGTAACTCAATGTGAGTGTCAAGACGATGCTCCAGTCAAATTCTAAGTACATTACATAAGAATAGGGATACCACTCTTCTCAGAAATAAACCCGAAATTCCTCTAACAATGCACCGCACTGGTCATTTTTAGTTATATAACTGAATTCATAGCAAAGGAGAAAGAATACCGATTCGGGCTCATGACCAAATGCTTATAAAAAAAAGGTTTATGTTGTCAAAACACTTCAATGAACTGATCTATCCGAACAAAATCAACACAATAGGATTCAGTACAATAGAATATTAGCAACATGTCAAGTTAGTGAAACTGGCTATCCATTTTGTTCAAGCATAGAAACAATGTTGATCTGATACCAAATGCAGCAATCAAATCATTGCTCCAAATAAATTAAACAATAGAGAAATTTCATACTCATTTTATTCAATGGGATGCATTCAACATGATTATTACATTGATTCATATGTGCTATATAAAGCCATTATTCCAGTGAATAACTTCCTACACGAATGTAACTTGCCACAAACTAAAATTAAACTAAATATTTATTTATTATTCTACAATTAGACTAACCTAAAGTAATGTAAAACTCAACATCAATGGCTTGTAAAATAAAATTGAAGACAAGAAGAAATTATGAAATATGCTTCTATATTACTAAGTATCAAATTGCTATTTTGTAAGTGAAATTTTATTTGCATTCTGTGAATGATGATGTAAGTACATTTTTGAGATCTACACTTTGGATGATAGCCTAATACTCTCTTTATGGTGTCTTAAGATATTTTAGGATTTGCCTTTTTATATATTAAATATAATTTTAAATGTTTCTTCCCTCATGCTAGGAAGCAAAAAAAATGAAAAGCATGAAGCATGTCATAATACGTAATATAAATTTTGATTGTTATGAACAGGGTTTAAGAATCAAAGTGGATTATAAAAGATATAAATGAATGCACCAAATTGACTTGATGAATAAGGAAAAGAAGATAAAAGATGAAGCAAACAAATCTATGTTTTTGGTTCAAATAATAAGACTTGTTGCCAAGAAATGTGGTGTATCATTCATTTCTACAAATTGAGCAATTGAGCTCAGCCAATATGACAAATACAAATGTGAATGTGAATATAAAATGAATGAAATGAAAGTAAAACTAGTTCTTAAGAATGAGTCCATATAATATAATAAAAGATTGAAAACTATGTGTCAATATTCAACATAATATTTTATACAATATATCATTAGATAAATCGTAATTGAATTAAAGTAAGTTCAAAATAGAAAAAAATAAATAAATAATATAAAATAAATAAATTTTCATACACCATCTATTTCTCTTATATTTTTAATCTACTTCCATTAAAATTTATTACATATTAGTTTAAATAATTTGTATATAATTTCCTACATATTAGTTTAAATAATTTATATATAATTTCCTACTTATTAGTTTAAATAATTATATATAATATATTTTTACACAAGTTTGACTCATAATACACATACATTGAGATTTTGAAATGAATTGCAACAATGCATATATATCAATTGGCTAATCTAAAAGTTAGTAGCTTTCAAAGACGTGAATATGTCGGATATCTCAAACTATTTTGCCTAGAGACGACCAAAAGGAGGAATTTTCGTAATAATGGATGCATTAGTATTAATGGAATTGTTTGGGCTTTCTTGTGAATGGTTAGGCTTTCTGCCATTCACTCCTCTTCTAGTCGTCTCTTTCTTGCCACTGATTCTTATGCACAAGTTAAAACTTGCTATACATGGGCGATGTGTCTTTCTGCAATCAAGCCATCCTTCTTATCACTTTCCTTTTGTATGCAAATTTGTGAACAAAAACATTAGGATAACGGATAACTTCCATAGATCACATACAAATATTAGTCAAATTTTTAAAACGCTGATATTTCAAATTCCATATCCCTGGACAGATTTAATTGGGTGGATGTTTAAAAAGGCTTAAGATCTTAATGTATGATTGGGTCTGCCTTAAACTGTACAGATATTGTAATATCGAGTGATAGTTTTTCAACAAAGATGAGCTGTGAATACTTTATAACATTACATGTTTAGTATGTTACAGCCAAAACATGTTAGGTTATAAATGATCTGTCGGCTAAATAATAGATCTGATTAAGAAATGTAAAACAACATACCTTTAAAAAAGGTACGATACAATTTATTTTGAAACTATAATATCTGAGTCTACCAACAAAATTTAAACAAGAATTGCCGAATATCACCTCTGTTTCCCACAGTCATCACGGTACTGACAGAACATGGTATCATGCTTTCATTAGTATTTCTATTTCTTCACCCACACCGGTGGAGAAATATATGCGCCTCAAATTGAAAAAGTGCTGGAGATGAGTCAAGACTAAAATTAGTATAAAAGTTTTATAAAATGAGAGACCATGCTTTTGATGTGGCCAAGAAAATGTTCTGAAATAAATAAAAGCGAGCCAATCAGGTATTTCGCATCATTGCTAGCTGGGCTTTACCTGCTGTCTCTGCAGCAATCTAACTAAAGGAGAATAAAGTTTACTTAAGAGATATAGGCGCCTCATATTGAAAAAGTGCTGGAGATGAGTCAAGACTAAAATTAGTATAAAAGTTTTATAAAATGAGAGACTATGCTTTTGATGTGGCCAAGAAAATGTTCTGAAATAAATAAAAGCGAGGCAATCAGGTATTTCGCATCATTGCTAGCTGGGCTTTACCTGCTGTCTCTGCAGCAATCTAACTAAAGGAGAATAAAGTTTACTTAAGAGATATAGCTTTCGGCCAGTAGCAATGTAAATAGTATTTTAGAATAATATAAAAACATTTGATTTGAGAGGATTGATTATAGTGTATTAATCATTGATATTCCTTTGGATTAGTCTAAATATTAAGGACGAGTAAGTTAAATTTTGTTGTTATTTGTTTTGTTTTTTTAACAAGGGGGTATCCTCGCGAACTAGCCCAGCGACCAGCAGCCCAGACCTTGGGTACTTGTGCGAGCTAGGGCGAAATTAATCCCCCCTGGGTGAGACCGTGAACTCAAACTCTGGTCCCACCAGATAAATCCAGAGGGAGTTTCGAACCCAAGACCAGCCCAGACCTTGGGTACCTGTGCGAGCTAGGGCAAAACTAATCCCCCCTGGGTGAGACCGCGGGCTCAAACTCTGGTCCCACCAAATAAATCTGGAGGGAGTTTCGAACCCGAGACCATGGGGGTAAATTTTGTTGTTATTGATTCTCATTGTTATAAGAAATGTTATTTACTGGAAATTTGTATCTTTGTATCTTTGGGTGGAGAGCATTTTTGAAGTTTATTCTAATGATGTTTCATTAAGATTTGTCGAAATCTAAGAAAAAAATTAGTATACTATTTTTAATATCATAAAACATTTTAATAAACAGATTATATTATAACGAATTAAAGAACCCTAATCCATCTTTATCTTTTTGAAAAAGTAAACCAATCCTTTTACAATTTATTATTGAGAAACTTTCAAATTTAATTTAAATATTTTTATTCTCTTTTCAATCATAAATTATAAGAAAGCTTTTCGAAAAAGAAAAGACGAGATAGAAAAGATAGTATGGATAACTCCCTTTCACAAGAGTTCTAAGTCTTCATGCTTTGCGTCTCCATTGTCATGGCCTATGCACTTCTCAAGACCTCTTTAATCGAGAGACAATGTCAATTCGAAGATGGGAGGATCCTCTTGCACATTTTGGTTTTTCTAGCCAAGACATAGAGACTTTTGAGCTTTTGGTTTCTCTTTTGCCACTAGAACTTTTGCACAAGATTAGCATTACCAGTCGCACTTCTTGGTGAAAGGACTGGTGTTGGTACCTAGACACGGCTTTTGAAAGATATCAACCTCGACAAGGCTACTTTTGGCTTTCCCACCACTTGCATATGGTGGAGGTTTGGAATTAGAGATAGCATATCCAGTCTTCTCATTATACTTGGAGATTTTGTTTTATTACTATTTGGTCCACTATTATAGAACCTAAAATTGCACATTTCAATTTGTGCCTTTCATTTCAATGGTTACCTTAAGGTTCTCGGCTTCACTATCTAGGTATTCCGGATCCCCGTTGCCATTTTTGTCATCAGCCTAATTCTTTTCTTCATATTTTCTTCATCTTTTCTGGTTCTGTCGACAGGCACAAAACTATTGGGTTTAGATTCATTGTTTTTTTTCTTCATTCTGCCCTTACCTATGTACTTGGCCTCTCATTCTTTTTGGTGATCACCCAACTCTTCCATTTCCTATCCTACAAATTTGGCACACTTTCAGAAAGAAAGAAAATCAGCTCTTTTCTCAAATATTGATATTGATACTAATGTATCCTTATTTGCTAAAGCATGTATTTGTAATAATGTAATACTCCATATTAAAGTTCAAGCAGATAAGGTTGCTCTTAAGGTTTCTCATTTGTAGGATCTTCTTTGACACTGGGGCAATGCCTCATGTACTGTGGCCAGAGTTTCACCGGATGTGGCTACTTCTGGTGGTCCTTCCCACTCTCATGGGTGACGCCAACAATGTAGTGGTTTCAGTCGGAGGAGTGATTCTCGCTCTCGGCCCCCAAACCAGCATTCCCCTCCACATTGTCACTCCCCCTGTCTTTTGCAGACTCCAGCTCGCCACCAGGATTGCCCTTATGGTTGTGGACTTCGTCGAGAACCCACTTGGCCTCCAGCAACCACTTCTAGTTGGCCAATGGACGGAACCACAGGTTGCACCTCGGTGAAAGATTCCTCTCGCCTCTCTTTGGCTATTTCACCATGTAGAGATAAGAAGGAGGAGGATGAAGAAAATGCAAATGGATCGACTCTTCCAAACCTTGAGCCTTCTCAGATTGCCAGTTGGGGAGACATGAACGACAAGCAAGACCCTCCGCCTTCCTTCGCCTCTGCTTTGGCTTCTTGAGGGCTTCTCTTTCTACTATCCCTTTTAATACTTTCTCTTTGATAGTTTTTGGGCAATGCCCACATGACAGTCTAGTTTAGGGCTTGGCCCTTGTTCTTTTTAATAGTTAAGTTTGAGAGTTGACTAATTTCCTCTCAAACTTTTGTATGTTACTCTTGGACACTTCAATGATTAATTAAAATTTTGATGCAGTATTTACATTAAAAAAAAGAAGAAGAAGATAAAGATAAAGATAATATGGATAATTAAAATTGGTGTGGCTGAAAATTCTATAGGAAAGTAATTACATGATTGTGCTCTTTACATAGATACGGAGCCTTGGAATGCTATCCTATATCACATCTAAAATAAATCAGATAAAAGAATAATCACACATTAATACACTTTAGCAGACTAGCCGAATGAAATACTTCAAAAATCAGCTTTATTCTCTAGCTGTTAATTTTCCCGCAGACAGCAAGTAAAGCCCAGCTAGCAGTGATGTGAAGAATCTGATTGCATTGCTGTTAAAATCTCACCCAGAGAAAGTAAATTACCAGCCTAGCACTTCCTTGGGTTACACGAAAAGCATACAACCTCTTATTAAATATCTTGTATGTGAACTTGAATCTAATTTAAGAGTGAAGTTCTTGGAGTGGTTAACAATTCTCTGGCAGTTTTTCGGTTTGCTTGTTGTTCATGGCAGCACCTGCAAGTGAAGAGCAACAGTTCATTTCCGAAGAATGGATTGTGGAGGTCGAAAATGTTCTGATAGAGAGCGATAAACCTGTGAAAATTGATAAAGCAAGCATGTGGGTGCCCAGGACTCTGATTAATGCCAAGCAACACGCATACATTCCTCAAAAGCTGTCACTTGGGCCCTACCACTATCGCACTCTGCAAGACCAAACTCTGGCGCCCTACCGCCAACGCATCAACCATCTTTCTCAGATGGATTCTTACAAGCTCAAATCCGTAAAAGATGCCACAAACAATAAGACAGACCTCATCTCTAACTTCTTCACAAAAGTCTCAGATATGGCGCTGAAATTTGAGGAGTTCTACGACTGGAAGATTGACAACAAACAAAAGTTCGGGCGTATGATGATGCTGGACGCCTTCTTCGTCTACCAATTTCTCCAGAATGGTCTCCATGTCTTGCAACGGGAATCCAGTCAAAGACAACAAAGGTACAGTGAAATTCTTATGCCTACACTTACAAGCATTAGATATGATATTGTGAAGCTGGAAAATCAGATCCCTCTTTTCCTTCTCAAACAAATAGACAGTGATCTGAGCTCCAATACAGTTCAAAATTTTCTCAAGACTCAAATATCTCATCTCTCTTGCTTTCAAGTATCTCATGATGTGGAGGATATTGACTACGAAGAAGAACATCATCTACCGGGTTGCATCCACAAATATGTTTCCTCCTCATTGCAGATCGACAATCCACAACAAGAAGAAGATAATTCCATTAAACCTTCCTTTTGTGAAAACCTCATTACTGTTATAGACGACATGGTTGCGGCCCTGTTAGTTCTCTTCTTTCCTCACCCAGCCAAAGACCGTAATGATTTCCTCAGCAGTTACAACGCAAAAGAGCTCTCCAAGGCTGGAATTCAATTCAAATCTGGGTCGGACAAAATCAGGTTTGACAAGCAATCTGACACTCTTTTTCTTCCCAAGATTGAAATTTCAGACACCTACACTGATGTAATGATGAGGAATTTGCTTGCTCTGGAGTTCAACGACGTCGCCCGCCCCAAGAATGTTATGCAGTACGTGGAGTTGATGGATTGCCTAATCGACACAGCGGAGGATGTCACCCTGCTGCGAGAAAGCGGGGTGATTAAGCGGCAGAGTATGATGATAACGGATGAGCAGGTGGCCAAGATGTGGGACGGCATGGCAAAGCCTTTGTTTTTCGCAGGGTTTGAGGAGCATCCGCAAGCAATAAAGAGTGGAATCAGGGAAACGCTGATCAAGAAATATTACAAAAGCAAAGTAGGAAATTGGTGGGTGGAGTTTCGTGGGGAACATCTGTCAAGACCATGGAAGACGCTGGCGTTGTTTACTGCAGTTCTTGTTGTGGTGCTCACCGCTGCACAGACCTACTGTTCTTTTGCCAAGTGCCAAAAGAAACCATAGTCAAATACGGCCCCAAATATTAGATTGCACATTATAAAAACTATTCTCATCTGTTTAGGTTCAAATTTTGGGGCATGTCCTGGTTGGGTTTAATATGTATATCAATTTTATTTCTCTGTGGCTGTTCAATGAAAGACAATTTTCTGGTTTAGATGTATATTTATATAAATTGTTGAATAAAGATACAGATGGATATTATAAAAATTATATATAATTTATATACCATATCAAATGATGTGAATTACAATATGAATTTCAATCATTCTTTTTAAGTTGTTAAATTAAGCGAAGGATTTGCAAAATTGATTATGTTTGTAGAAATCTTATATGTATTTTATTACCTTAATACAATTTTTTTTTTTTTGAGAATAGTTCGTTCTCTTTGGCTAAGAGCCAAGGACTGAGGGGCATCCATTCCGCCAAATTCGCCCGGGGCACGATCTCGGCCTCATCCCTTATCAGATGTCTTCACGAGATTTGAACCCTGGTGGGCTCAATGAGAACCATTGAACTTCACCAGTCGACCAATTCACTATTCACTTTAGTACAAATTTTCATAATTAATTCATTAATTTGATTGATTACCTCCAAATTAATTATTCTTCTCTATAGCTAATCTAACAAATTAAACACAATTAATCCCCCTTCATAACTCTACTTCAACTAATGAGTTTATTTCCATGGTCTGTAGGTTAAATGGTAGTAGTGTTTTTGTGGCATCTATGATTCAAACCCTCACTAGGTCATTGTAATCCTTATCGGATTTTATCCAATGTGCTTGCGGGTTTGAGCTTCATCTTTGATAATTGGGTATTGGTTCATAGCTTTAGGTTAAAAGTGTTTCTTCTGGAGCTAGAGGGTGTGTCATGCCAGTATCATGACTCAAATTAAAGAGCTATTTAATTAATTAGACTTATTAAAAATTTCAACAACCAATCAATTAAATACATGCTTGTTTTTTTTATAAGATTAATTCATCAACTTATAATATTTTTCTCTAATTTGAAGTTCTATCGCATACCACTAAGGGCAATAAAACATTATTCTTTGAGATCACCATCCATTTTAAAATTAAGGATAAAATTTAGACTCTCCATCTATGCACATATCTCCATAAACTACATTCCCTTGCGCTTGTTTGAGCTTGCAAACTATAAGAACCTTGACCATCCATTTCATATCTAAATCTCTATTCTTGATTTGTCTCCACTATCCATTCCTATTTACTCACATCTCTTTCCATCTTGCATGTTAAGCATATCACATTTATTGATCAAAGTGCATTCCACCTCTTCTGGCCACTTGTCAATAGGTTAGGATATGCATCCATGCATGGCAGTCAAAGTCTTTGTTTTCATTATTCAATCTAATCATTGAATGTCAAATTTGGAAAGTCTATTTAAGAAGGCTTACCAAATGACATACACATCTATAATACTTAATTGTTGGCAAATTTAGTAACATCGTACAAAAAAGGGAACCCATCTTTCAATCATTTAACATTTGAACCACATCACAAAGATTAAATTTTATTGTTACTTTATCCATATAACTCTTTCATTCAATTAAAATTTGATGTCTCTTTGTAAATGTTTTTATAGAGTTGACATTCTTGGATGCATTCTAGGTCTCTAGATTTTTTTTCATGCATTGTAGCAGCTGTGTCTAAGACTAAATTTCATATTTTTGTATACAAAATATAGTGCATTTTATCTATACATATTTGGTTCCATTTCTAAGCATATTACAACACCTATGCTTCTCCCATGCTGCTCGTACTCTAGCTTATGACTTGTGTGCAATATTTCTTACATTTTTCTTGGAGTGTGATAGTCCTTTTCTTTTGCTCTATTCATTATGTTTTTGTCAATTTTGATTTTCTATAATTCAATTTCATTTAGCTTGAAAATTTTATAAACATTAACTATAATTTCATTGTGTCATCTTCAAATCTTTTTTTTTATCCTCTGTTTTGTTGAGTTTGGAGCAATTGTTAAGAACTAACTTTCGTATTTGACTGTTTGAGAGTTCTTTAGTGTAGACTACATATTATGTGGCACCCTTACAATTTTCATAGTGTTTGTGTTTACTTTTGGCACCCTCATATTTCCTATGAAACTTATACCTCCCCTATTATAGTCATCTATGAAATCTTTTCTAACTTTTTCTTGCTTGGTTTTTTAGATTCTTGTGTTCAAAATTTTCTTTTTTTATGGCTAAACTTCATGTTTATAGGTTTTTAAGATTATTCAATGTAAATGATATGCTATATGAAACTCCTACATTTATTTTTTCACTTGTGACTCCTTTGACCTTTTAATATCTTATGACACATGTACCTTTGTTAACTCAAGTTGGTGTCTTTTTTATTTGGTTATATTTTATTGCATTTTAAGAGTAGATTTTTCAATTTATTTTATGTTTTCTAATATTCACACTATAGTTTAGTTATTGAAGTATATTGCAAATGATGTTAAAGAGGCTTCCACTTTTTTATATGATTGTTTTTCATTCTTTTGTATTTATAATTTGGCATTTTATTGCATTAATTGTGCCTTTTACCTAAAAATAAATCTTTAAAGTATTTTGAGTACTCTCCATGACTTACTAGCATTCACCACTGCGAATAGTTTATTTATTTTTTGACACATATTGTAGCAATTTAGATAGAGTGGTTGCATCCATGACTAGAGAGTGTATGCTTATTAATTTGAGAGATGGCTAGTGATCTAACATGAATAGTCATATGTAAGTATAAATTATATATACATTAGTGCATAATGTAACTTCCACTTCAAAACTGGTGGACTAATAGCTCAATTGAGATATGAACAAAATAGAAAAAAATAATTCCAATAACGATTTGAGAGATGTAATTAAATAAACAAGCTAGCAATAAAAATAGTTTGACCCAACTCTTTGCATAACAGACAAATATTTGTTTAACTAAACAAATTCAACAACATAAAAATAGGTAGAAGAAGTGATAATTTGACTAACATGGAAAAGACTTGATCCAAACAAAAAATATAACATATAAAGATAACAAGTCAATGAAGAATTTGAGACCTATAAGGATTGTTGGTGTAGCGACTATATCCACGAGGAGATTCCTATCCACCACCAATACGTGTTTTTTGTGTGATGACAAAATCTGCATGGTATCAGAGCACATGTCATCAGGTCAGGTCCCTCAAGCCCTTCCCCTTCGTCCGCGTAAGTTTAAATTATCGATATGGTACATAGTGGTTGTGAATCCCACATGGTGCATGGTTGTATCTGGCTCTATCATGTGGGGGTGTTGGCATAGGAACTATATCCACAATGAGATCCCTCTCCACCACCAATATGTATGTTTGGTGTGACAACACAATCTACAAAGACAATAAGATGAATGAAATCAAATAAATATATTTATAAGCCTCATTATCACATCAATATAATGATAAATTCAAAACAATTTTTTTTAAAGAGGCTTTAGATCAACAAATTGATACTCACTAAAATGTTTGACTGAGATATATTTGAACAGTTTACGAGCTTACTAGATTTAAACATAACCTATTTAAAAAATAAAAATAAAAATAAAAACCAATTATTCTTTAAAGATTAATTATGTAATCCCATTCAATTTTCAATTAACTGATTTTCCTTTTATCATATAGCTAAATTGTTCTTCACTACATAATAAAAACGACAATATTCCTTTGAATATACATAGAATAGTGTACATTAATAATACAATTCCATTACAGTAGTGTACAATAATGATACAATTCGATCCTTGTCCGTTCTTTCATCCTAATCTAAAATTTGAACAGTCTGCAGAGATACCTGTCAAACCAATTTCTGATCTTGCTTTTGTAATAATTCTTGATCAACGTTTCCCTGATTGCAGCTTTAATACCCTGGGGCTTCTTCACAAACCCAGAAAAAAACAGTGTCCTTGCAAGCCCGTCAAACATCTTGACCACGTACTCATCCGTTACCATCATGCTGTGCCGATCAATAACGTTGCATCCTCGCAGCACACATACGTCCTCTGGTGTGTCGATCAGCCAGTTCACCAACTCCACGTACCGTGTCACGATTTTAGGGCGAGTGGCGTCGTTGAATTCCAGCGCGAGCAAATTCCTCATCACCACATCAGTGTAGGGCTCTGATATTACAATCTTGGGAAGAAAAAGAGTGTAAGAATCCTTTTCAAATCTCATTTTGCCAGGTACCTTAGCCAAAGATTTGAACTTTATCCCTACCTTGACGAGCTCTTTCGCATTATATCTGTCAAGGAAATCTCCACGGCCTTGTTTGGCTGGGTGAGGAAAGATGAAGCCAAAGAGGGTTGCAACCATGTCGTCAAAAGATGTTCTAATTCGCTCACACCATGTAAGATTCCTAGGCTTATCTTCTTCCTTTTGTTGTGAGTTAAGGGTCTGCAAGAAGGACGAAACATATTTGTGCACGCAAGCTAACAGATGAGGTTCATCTTCATAATCAATCTTCAAACTATGAGACAATTGAAAGCATGAGAGATGAGGAATATGACAATTGAGACAAGACTCAAGAACCTTGTTGTATAAAGTACTGTCTATTTCAAAGAGAAGGGAAAGAGGGATCTGATTTTCCAACTTCATAATATCACATCTGATACATGTAAGTGTGGGCTGAGGAATTTCATTGTTTCTTTGCCTTACCTCCCCTCGAAGATCATGGAGCCCATTTTTGAGAACTTGGTAGAGAAAGAAGCTATCTATCATCATGGTCTCCGGTAAATTTGTTCGGTCCTCAATCTCAATCTTGTAGAACTTCTCAAAATCCAAGATCATCTCCTTTACATGATCGAGGAAGTAATCGAAGAGAGTGGGCTTCTCTTTTGTTGCATCTCTTGCAGAGTTGAGCTTGTAAAAATCCATGACTTCTTCTTTTAGAGAGTTGTGGTGGTATGGTCCTAGAGACAACATTTGAGGGACATATGCCTCTGGTTTGGCTTTAATCAGAGCCTTGGGCACTTTCAAGCTCGGTATACCAGCCGTTTCTTCTCTCTCTTCCAGATGCTCATTAACCTGCACAACCAAACTTCCAGAACCCGGTTGCTCCTTATCACAGTCAGAAAAATCTGGTGACGACATCGAGAAATGTATAGAGGATTCCAAAATTTTGGGTTTTGGATAAGATTGGCATTGGTATATAAGTTATACGTGGGTGGGTGTTTTCTTGTGACCCAAGCAAGTGCTACTCGCTCGGGTCACTGGGTTATCAGATTCTGAACAATACATCACTGCGAGGTGGGCATTGCTTTCTCTGTACGGCAAATTTTATTTTAAGAAAGTAAAGTTAATTCGGAAAGAATTTCATTCCTCTGATGGAGAAGTGAAATGAATTTTGCCCAAAGAAGAAATCTTGTAAAGAAAGAGGGCATCTACCATCATCACCGCCCAAACTTTTGTTTGACATTGAACTCCTCAAATTTCGATGCTTTCTCTTTCAAGATAACCATCTGAGAAAGATGGTTGAAGAATTTGTGGTACCGACACCATTTGAGGGATTTGTCGCATTAATCAGAGCCTTGGGCACGCGCATACTCGTTCTACCAACGGTCACACCTGTTTTGCTCTCTTCCAGAATTTTTTTGACCTCCATCATCCATTCTTCAGAAATTAGGTATTGCTCTTCACTTGCAGCTGTTGCCATCAATTAAAGACGAAATCAGGAAATTGCTGGAAAGAAATAAAGCACTTGAAGAAGTTCAATCTTTGATGGTAGATTTGAATGGACGTATGCTTTTCGTGTCACCCAAGGAAATGCCATTCTGGTAAATTTACTTCTGGTTGATGAGATTCTAATAGCATCGCAATTGGATCCTTCGCATAATTGCTAGCTAGTAGAGCTCTAGTTGCTGTCTCGGGGAGAATTTAACTAGAAGAGAATAAAGCTGATTTAGATAGTATTTTATTCGGCTAATAGACATTTAAAGGAAACATTTCATTTGAGAAGATTCTTTAAAGTGCATTAATTTGGATAAGATCTGTTTTAAATATGATAAAGGATGCTATTCGAACCATATATAACAATGATAAAGTGCAATGCTTTCCCTCTAAGGCCTTCAGGCCCAACCAATTTAAAGTGTGTCTCATCTTTTCTTTTAAAAAAGTTTCTTATGTTGAGGGATTGAAAAGAAAATTAAACCATTTCAATTAAACTTAAAAGGTTTAAAGTAAGAATTTGTAGACATATAAATATATATATTTTTAACAATAAAAACAGTGTAGGCTTATTTAATTCTAGATATATTTTGTATTTCACATTTACTTTTATCAAAGATTTGTGTGATATAAAATTTAAAATAGTAAATTTAAATTCGGGAATTTGGAAAAATATATTGTATAAAGATGGATTAGAGCTATAGATGATCATAGACCTATTACTAAAGCATAAACAATTATTTCTAGTCTTGCAAGTCAACCTAAGTGCTTGAAATTTTGCATGACTCTCATATCTTCGCCTTGTTATATGTATGGAAAGATTGTTAAGGTTTAGAAACACTTATGAAGAGCTTGCTAAGTAACCTTGGTCATGTTATCCTTGGTTAAACCCACAGGAAGGTTCACTAAATGTCCTATGAATAACTATGGAATACAAAGAACTGTCATTCAACATGTATTTACATTTCTCAATGCAAATGGAACTGTGATGTATTTATATTTATATGTCAATGAATCCTCGTATACGCTACCTAAATGATGATGCAATTGTGTCTGCATGTGAGATCTAGAGATTTGATGGAAGAATATTAGTCACTTAATCATGGCTTTGGATGTATTAGGGTTTGTCCTTTGGCATGGTAAATACAAATTGCAATGTTGTGTATCTCAAGTTAGGATACAAAGTTTTGATAGAGGGAAAAAATGTTCCTCCAATTTAGAAAACATAATGCATGAGAATCATGAACGATAATATAAAACACAATATGAAGGTGAAATGGGAACAATAATCAGCAAGATTCAAATGATATTATAGAAGATAGAATAATACAAAAATATGAAAATATCATAGACTAGACCAAAAGATAAACAAAAAAATCATGTCTTTTGATTAAGATGAAGAGAGTGCTTGATAAGAATACAACATTTTAAATCATTATTTTCAACAAATTGAACAATTAACTTTGATCAATATGACACGAGTCCCTCATGATCCTGGACAAGTCAAATTAATTTTTGATGGATCTTCTCTTCGTAATCTAGGTCAAGCGGGAGGGGGTGGTCTCATTAGAGACATCTTGGGTCCCATGTTGGTTGCCTTCACTATTAATATTGGATCTTAGACAACCCATGTGGTTGAGGTCTATTGTGTGTATCATGGGGTTGAGTTGGTTGACACACAAGAACATAGGAAAATCATTGTGGAGGGTGATGCCAAAAATGTTATTATGATGTTGATAGGTAAATGTTCCTTGAGAAGGGAAACAATTGACGTTATCAAAAACACTTTAAATTTTCTTGAAATGGTGGAAATGTTCACAGGTCAACACACATATCATGGAATAAATGACACTATTGATAGGTTGGCAACTATGGGTTGCTACACCAAAAACATTATAACTTGGAACACCACCCAAGATCTTCTTGAAGAGGCTCATGTGGAGATTGCAAAGGATATTTCCAAAATTGGAAATAATGACACTCTCACTTAATCTTAAATGATGGTACAAAAGGTTTCATACTTTCCTTGGAGCTTGAGAACTTCATTATTTTCTCTGCTCTTGTTTTGGTTTTTTATTTTACTCTGTGAGTTCTCTAGTCATGGTGATTTCTCTAACTATAACATGGGAGGAAACCTTAATCAATTGGAGTCAGATTGTTGTGACGAGTTCAGAAGTAACAATAATTTATGGCCCATTATTCAAGGGGCCTATATTGATCAGTATGTGGAAGGCATGAAGAGTTATAACCCTGATCTATCCAAGAAATTTGTTTCTACTTGGGAAGATGGGATAGTAAGCATTGGTGGAGTGGATTTTGTGGTCACTATGGAAACCATAGCTACATTCATGGTTGTATTATCCAAGGGAAAAGAGCTACCTTGAAATTCTAGTGGCCATAACAAGCAAGATATCAAATATTTCCCCGGCTCTAGTGAGAATGTCCCTAGGTTGCAAAATGACTTCAACATGTTAGAGCTCTCCAGTCAATGGAAATATATTTTTGTGGGACCCTCATTGAGTTTGTTACGCTTGAATGTAGATTCAAAAGGTTTCACTCTCAACTCTTTCCAATGTTCAATTATTTTTAAATAAATATCAAATTCAATTTCCCCTATTCAATATTTTTCTCATTATCTCATTTAGTTTCTAAAGTCAAGAACAAGGATGCCCCTCCCTCTACCAGAGTCTCATTGTGTGCTTCTATAATTTTCACTTTGTCTTTACTCCTTAAGAAGGGTCTGACCCATCTCTTACTATGGATCTAAATAACCCAAATTTCTTCCATGTCTGTCAGTCAGCCAAAATTTATCCTTCCCCTATGTCTACAAGAGTCAACCCTATCAGGAAATTCAAATACAAAGCATTGAGTATTGAACAATCTAAAGAGAGCATGGTGGTTTTTTCTAAGGACTCTACTTTCTCTTGGTCTACAGACTCAACCTAGACTCCTAAAAATTATGTCGAGAACTCACATTCCCGGTTTGTTAATCCCTCCTCCCTTGTTTGGCTACTCTTGTCTATCTTGGAGATTTAATTGTTCCTAAAATCATTTCCCCTTATTCTGCAGGTAAGCTTGTGGTCTTTGATGAAAATTATGATCTTGATTCTATTGGTCATAAAGTGGATGAATTATGTGTTTTCTACAGCACAGAGAAAATTATTTCCAAATGGCTCATCTTATAAATTCAAATTGCCAGGAAAGAGATTAACAGGTTGGAGGTCATTGCTGATGCTGAGAATAAGGAAGTTGACTAGTCTTAGGGGAAAGGTGATGAGAGTATGTGGGGAGTGGCTAATGACTTCTCCCAGATGCTCGATAACTGGGAAAGAATGAAGGAAAAAATCAAGGAAATAAAGTTTAGATCCCTTCAGAGGAGGAGAAGAATTGAATGGTTAATACTTTGGCCAATGTTAACGACAATCAGTCTCATCTTAATAAGAAACTTTAGGAACTTGTGGCCTACTACAAATAGATAATGGAGAGAACCACCCTGGCTCTTACCACCCTTCAGATAGAGATGGAAGAAAATAAGGCTAAATACAAGAAGAGAGAGGAAATCATGTAGGTCACTATTAAAGGCGATGAAGCTCTCATGGATGCTACTACATCTCATCCTCCTAAATGTTCTTTCTTTCTTGACAAGTTTAATGAGCTCAGTGAATATTGAAAAGGGGATCCTATGACCCCTTGTGTATTTTTTATTGCTGATCCATTTTGTTTTTTTCTTGTTTGTTGGGTCTATTTCTGGTTGCTTTCCTATTTTATTAGTTACTTAGTTGTTTGAATTCATTACTTCTGAATTCATTTTGTGTCATCTTCTTAGAATTGATGGTAATTTTATATCGGGTTCAGGCCCTATCCTACTTTGATTAATCATAACTTTGATCAACATGATAAATCATAGATCTGAACATAGAAATTAAATGAATAAGTTGAAGATCTAAACTAATTATAAAAAATAATAAAAAATTATGACACAACTATACATTTAGTTAATCAGATATATGTAGGAACATGTTCTTTTTAGCTTTGATTCCATGTTTAACCCTTGGAGCACGTGACAAGCTAGTTTGGGTACATTGGTTCAAATTAAAAGAATACAAAATTATAATATCAAGTGACATTTTTGAAGATGTGCATGATCAATGGTGATCTAAATAGTTTTTTATTTCTTTCATAATAAAGACAACATGCATAATAGTTAAATTAATATTTTTTTCCAAATTAGCTTTGAGTATGCAAGTAATTGATTTTTTTGTTTAATCCTTGTTAATCGTTGCATTAGAGCAACGATTTCTAAAATATCTTGTTGTCATTATATTATTTTTTATTTCTTATATGCTAAAATAATATATAATCTTTATTTTTAACTATGTTTGAGTATTATTTTTAATTTAATATAATATTAATAATATTATAATATATTTACATGTGTTAGTATAATACTACTCAAGAAAGTTTATCAATTTTACATGGATAGGGTCCATCTCTCCTCCCTTATATTATTTCTTTCTAACCATTGTCTCATCCTCTTGTATTGAGAAATGGATAATTCCATGATAACATCCTACTTCAGATTTAAAATAATATGGTCTCATCACCCATACTTTAAAGACCTTGTTGTGCATTAGTGGAATACTGATACCCAAGCAACTTCTATGTATAGGGTTGCTGAAGAAGTTTTCTAGAACCAAAGATCTAAGTTCAATGTATAAACGAAGGAGATAGAAATATTAAATTCTTCCACCTATCAATTATGACACATAATAAGAGGAGTATAATTTTTGAAATAATTAGTTCTAATGGAACCATCTAAACTAAGGAAGAAGAGCTATCTCAAAAGTTGTTAACCATTTCTTCACTATATTTAATCATGCCCCTTTGGTTAATCTTGTAGGTATTTTGATATCGGAAACTCTCTTGGAAATTTTGCTTAATTCTCTTGGAGGAATGGAAGGAGACGAACCTCCCTAACTTTTAGGCTCTATTTTCAAGGGCATTTTGTCTTGGGATATTTTATTTTATGCTCTTTTGCTACTATATTTTAGTTTTGGTTAGTTTATTGAGGTTTTACTAAGTAGTTTCACTCCTTGTGAGTCTCCTTCCTTTCTCTTCTTTTTGGTTTGTTGTGAGTGTTTGGGACCTCTCCAAATTTATCTAATAAAAAGAGAATAAATTTAACAACAAAAATGAAAAAAATTGCAAAGAACAAGCTAGAAATTAACTATTATTAAGGGACTTCATTCCCTTTGTAGACCGGCATTTCTTAAGGAACAATTCTAGATGGTCTTGAAAATAGATCCCCTTAGGTCGTATAGGAGAAACAATCCTAAGGAAATATTTATGTATATATATATTTTTAAAAGTTAACATCCCTAAGTTTGATACAAAAATTTCAAGGTTATAAAATCCATCTAAAGAGAAATTAATTCAAAATATCTGAACTTGAAAATCCCTAGGAGATATAGCTAAGTGTAGATAATACGTTATACAACTTTATCCTTCAAAAGTTCCAAATTTCATATTGTAGGGTTGTAATTTTTTTTTTAAATATTATACAAATAGTAAACACATTGAACCTGAGTCAAAAAACTTGATGTATCCTTTGAAGATGAAGAGGAAAAATATTAATATAAATTCTTGGATGAATCTAGAAATCCATATAAACCTAAAAAATTATACAGACAAACAATCTTCCAAAATGCAACAGTATAAATGAGAGCCTTTCCCAAAACTGACTTGCAATAAGTGAGAGATAAGTATGTCATTTGTACATGGTTGCATATGAATATTTGTGTATATTAGCAAGGATTTGAGGTATCTCTTGTTAGGATAAAAAAAATCACTTCAATTTGATAATACAAGTTGTATGTGCAACATAGAATAAGTCCTTGGGTTTAAGATTTTTCTTAGTAACGCCCTTCATATCCTACAATGGTTTTTTGGATGTGTTCATAGAGTTTAATTTATGATTTTTTCATCAAACATGATTGATATTTTAGAGAGACAAGGTTATTTTAGTTTTTATTTTTTAAAATAAAGATTACATTACATAAATATTCTCATTTTAACTTTCAGTCTTAAAGAATGAAAATCCAAATGCAACTAATGAATAATAATATGTGGGGAATAGCAAGTGGAAAGAAAAACCACCTACATATGAAAGTAAATTGTTGGATTATATTAGTATAAATAATAAATATAAGGCTACTATTGCAATTTTTTATTTAAAAAATTTACGCTCCATCATATAAAATTAGATGAATCATCTGCAAATATTTGGGATAATCTTAACAAATTATTTGGAGGAAAAGAAGTCAATATAAAGTTTTATCTAAAACTTCAATTGTTTAAGTTCAAAATGAAGATGAAATCAAAATGTCAAACCATATGATAAATTTAGGATATATCATTAGGTAGCTAGTAGAATTTAAGGCTCCAGTAGATAATGATTATGCTAAGGCCATCCTATTGAACAACATACCTTGAAAGTACAATGATGCTATATGTGCACTTAGTCAAACCACATCAGAAACTTTAGAATATATGATTTCATCAATTCTAGTAGAAGAAAAGAGGATGAAATAAGATACATAAGATCTTCAATTAAATAAGAAAAATATTTGTGGAGTAACAAGAAATGGTAAGGCAAAAAAAAGAGACAATGTATATTTCTATTATAAGAAAAAGAGACATATAATAAAGTTTCTTAAAACTAAGGCTAGTTATCTTCTAGAAGGGATTATTAAAGATGAATTAGATGTAGGAAAATTATCTTGCATTGAAAATGGCGATACATTAGTTGATGAAGTAGTTATTAATGGTTCTCATTTTTCTCTTAATCACAAATTTATGCTTTGATATTTCACACTTGGAGGTTGGAGGCATGAGAGAAGAGAAGAAGTTATACCATCTTAATGTAGCTTCTCACTTTAAGATGGTTCTTGTATGCAAAATATTTATTTTCTTTTATTTCATCCTTTCCTTTTTCCTTCTTTATTCATGTTGAGGAATTTAAAAAATACATGTGTTATGAAGATTTGAATCAGAGACAAGCTTGGGTATTTGTGAAGAGCTTGAGTATGGATAGTTTTCCAAAGAGTTCATGAGACTATGATTAATAATTATCACCCCTCTAAGGTTCAAGAGATAGTTTAGTGGACTTTTGTCTAGTATAATTTGGTGTCTATGATTTGATAGTTCAAGACCAAGATCTCAAGGATTCAACTTGGATCTATACCTTTACAAGGGTAATGGTTCAACTTGGGGGAGAGCTAATTTATTTATGATTTGGTTCTTCAAATAAATATGTACTCAAAATACCTATTCACTTATGAAATCAAAACTTTTACTTTATTAAGGTTCAAACGAGTTTGAAAGCCTATCCCAAAACCCTTTTTACGAAAATTTTCATACAAATAAATGTTAGGAATCTAACAAGAAAAAATTAGCTAACAAGAGATAAAAAAAAAAAAAAAGAACAAAAAATAAACGCAAAAGGGAAGACTACATTAACATTTTCAAAGGAAGACTACTTCAACATGAACCTAGGATGTGTCCACCACCTTCTTTTTGAGATCCTAGAGGTCTCCAAAATAGAGGCCATAGGATATTTTTAGATTTCCTCATGTTCTAGTACACGACCCCTTGTTGTCATCTATATTCCCTTACATATTTTCATCCCCTATTTCTACATTGACAACATGCACCTTGCTTGGATGTAACTTCTCTTACTTATTTACCAAAGTACTAATGTTCTTACCAGTGTTTCTAATAACCTTTTGGCTGAAAGATGCTTGAGAGTGAAAACAAATTTAATGATAATTATGAATTTGGTTTCCAGGGTCACAATTCTACCCTTGGAGTTTGTCTTCATTATGATTACATCTTTAAAGAATTTTTTCAAAGATAATTAGATTCTCTCTCTCATTCTCATCCCATCAAAAATCCTTTTTTTTTAAATTTTCTTGATGATAGTTAGTGGACCTAAGCTTGATGTTCATATGATTAAATTCATGAAACATCCACGTATTAATCCTAGAGAAGGAATCCTTCAAACAATTTCTAGAAATATCCAAACACATTTAGTGGGGTTTCCTAGTATGAATTAAGAATATGAGAGTCTTTAGGGAGATCATTTGGAAAAGGGGGACATCCATTCCCTTTCTAAATCAAGGACCCTATCTTCAAAATTTGACACCATATCCACAAATTATAAATTATTCAATAAATCATCCAGAGAAGCCCTATTAGGGTTGGGGAAAAGAAAAGAACCTTTAGATTCATGGTTAATGGGGGATTTATTTTTTATAAACCTTAGGAATTTCTTCCACCTATTCAATGGAAACAAGCTCTAAATCAATCTTAGTACCCCATTCATCCCCCTTTGAATAGAAACTATTATATTTTTCATGATTTGTGTCCTCTTCCTCCTCAGAGAGAACAAGAGAGGCCTTAAGTTTTTATTTAGAGGGAGAATGACAAGATTTCAAATGCTCCATAATAAGAATAATTAAACCTTCATGTTATACAAGCTTCTTGGGTTCTTTTTGTGATCCTTAATTCTTGGAAAAAGAGAATATGAAATGAATAAATGGAAAAAATGTGAACCTTGTGATGAATATGATTCAACATCATGAAATGGTTCCCACACAACATTATGAACCTATTTTCCAAGGAAAAATCTCGGGTCAAAACCTTAAGCACAACAGCCCACAACTTCTAAAGAACCACAATGCAAAACTTATTTCCATCCATTGGGAGACCAATGACTTTCGTAATAAGATCCTTTGTGCCATCTCATTTTCAACCCAAGATATACACCATGGAATTCTTCCAATTGTCTACAAACTTATAGATAATTTTAGGGTCAAAACTGTTGAGCTTCTCTAAATAAGTGACAATTCTACAAGGTTTTAGAATGTTCCAAATAGTAATGTTCTCCCTTTGTATGTTATCATTTTTGAGATAGCCTTAGGGAGATTATCATTCATCTACCACCTAATAAATTTGTTGCCTAGAACACCAATATTAACAAAGAAATCAGCTATATCATTACCCTCACAAAATACATGAGAGATCCTACATTCTTCAAAGGTGTTTATGATATATTTAGAGTCTTCAATCTATTTTTTAATAGAGCATGAGGGGTACTGGGAAACTTGAAGACATTGGATGATATTGTGTGAATCCCCCTTAATACATACTTTAGTAAACTTTAAACGGTTAGAAAAATAAATACCATGGTAGGCAGCCGCAACTTGAGAGAGGTTATTACTCTAAATTCTGAAGGGGAGTTCTAGTGGTGATATAAATCTACCATATTCACCTTAGTTTAATTTGTATATTACATTTTTAAACTACTAACTAAGTATCGGTTATGAGGTAGTTCTACCGGTTATAGTGCAGTTGTAAAATTGCCTCCTCCTTGTAACCTTTATAATTCCTTTTGCATATCACTAATGGATAAAGCTTTCTCACCATTCCATCTACTTATACATGTGGTATCAAGGCATAATAGGGGAATCCCTCTTAACAATATCCTCCAAGCATTCTTGATTTTCATAATTATGTTTGCAACAAAATCTGTTGGACGAAATGAGCCAGTGATTTGCATAGGACAAAGGACAAGGGTGGTTTTAGCCTCCCTTTTTCTCTCTCTATTTCTCTTGGAATATTAATCTTGGCCTATGCCAAACCTATGTAACAAGAACCATGCAATTGTAAAATAAATAGAATGTCTCAAGGTTTGATCACGTATTCATCATCTGATGTCATATTAAATGCCTTCTTTTCCCTATGTGGTTCTGAGAGTAGTAGTCACTGGACCACCCTTCCATTAGTTATAAATCTCCAAATAGGAAAGCATTAGAAGCTTTAGAAAATGAACCTACTAATTTGTAAATTATTTCTTTTGATTGGCTTCAAAAAAAACCAATTTGCATGGCAGAAACTCGCGTCTAAAAATAGTGGAGTAATTTTTCAGAATTCGATCTGCTATGCGACTTTTGTAAATAGTATCACTCATTCAAGTGCTTCAGAGTTTATTAGCGGCTCCCTCAATTCGATGTTTTCTTCAATAGAAACATTTTATTTTCTAGAGTTGTATTCTTCTACTACCAACATGTATTTGTTGGCTTCTTGCAACATTTTCCAACGTGGCAGTTTCCTCTGACACTGATGATTCCTTTCTTCATATTGTGGTTTCTCTTTAACATGTAATTCCTCCTTTGGTGGATTTGAAAAATATGGTTGGGCTTCAATGTTCTTTAGTAGGAATTGTATCGGTGATACCACAATAGTGGGTTACACTTTTTTGGAGGAAGAAATTCTTCACAAAATCTGTGAGGTGGGAAATTTAGTCGGTTACTTTCGATAGAAAGTACCCGATTATTTCGATCGAAACATTCTTATTTTCAATCGAAACTACCCTTTTTGCCTAGTTTCGATCGAAACTAACCAGTGAAGATTTTGGTGGGTTTCAACCCATGCCGACATTAAACTAGGAAATTACTTTTGATAGAAATTACTTTCTATCGAAACTAACTAGTTTCTATCAAAAGTCTCTGAATAGAGGCCATTTCCAAAGGCTAACAAAAATCTGCAATTTTCATGGCTTTGGGGCTCAAGCGCGGGGCTCAAATGGAAGGATAGGGAGTTTTCCTTTTGCATCAAACAAGTACTCTGAATGAGCTTTCTAATGAATGTATATTTGGCAATGTTTGAATTAAGTAGGTCTATATTTATTGGCGTGCATTGAATGTAGGTTTTTTATCGAATATAAACCTCCAAGTTTGAAGTTCAATAAAAAATAGTAGAAAAGGGGAAAAAAAATTTGAAAAATAACAGTGCCCTCCAACTTTGAGTCTTCTTTCTATCAAAAAAATAAATTTTGAATTTTGATAAATACACAACAAGTTATAAACTATGCAGTCAAGGTATGTCAAAATTACGGTTGACTCTACTTAAAACGTTCATAAAATATGCAAAAATCATGATAATGTTGTCAAACCAATTGCATGCCCTCAGTATGGATGTTACCAAACCAAATTCGAAAGAAGTGCATTGATATCTATTTTAGAAAAAAAGTTATGTTGTACAAAGTCATTGTACCTTTTTGAAAATGACGTTTTCAGCAACATAGCAGTTTTAGTGGGAGAAAAAAAACACCATTAAAATCAATTAAAAATTAAAATTAAAAATATATATTTAGAATCTAGACAAAAAATCCTAAAAGACGCTAGTTTACTTCATCTTCCGATTTCAAATAGTTTAACGACAATATGCATCCGAATGTGAAATTTTTTCTCAAAATGTAGACTCCAATGTCTGTTTAGGCAAAAAAATTGTAACCCACTATTGTGGTATCACCCGTATATATTTCTAGCTAGGATCTAATTCTAATTTGGTGATGGTTGATTCAGTCTCATATCTCTACATTGCAATCTTGTCTCTGCGGTGAGTCTCATATATCCTCTCTGCGGTGAGTCACATATATCCTCTTTTTACAGACTTTAAAAGAAGTTTCTTTAAAGCCATTATCTAGTCTATAATATGCCTCGGGTATTGCCTTAAAAGAAAAAAGTGTTTGATTAGTTTTGAAGAAATAAATTTGTCAATATTAGTGGAGTCCATTTTAGAGAGATGGTTAATTTTGAGTAAAAACTATTGTGAATGGGCTTCTATAACATGTGAAAAGGAGAACTAGTGTTCAATGTTTATGTAAGAATTCTTCATTCATCTGTCAAGACAAAGAGAAAGGTCAAAGTTGCAAATCTTAGATTGGGAAATGCCTTCACCACTCCTATCAAGTACATTATTGAGATTGTGACTCCTTGGTATAGAGTGCCCAAAGTTCTCTTGGGAGATTCTCACTATTTCACACTTGATATGTGGTATATTAGTTACACATTTGTTAAAATATCCAAATTCAATGATCCCCTTCAAGGAGATTTAGAATTACAACAACTTAATTTTATTTATAAGTTTCTTGGAAGTAAGTTTCTTAGAATTCCAAATTAAGATATATGGTTAGGAGTGACTAATTTGAGCAAAAGACATGTGACTATCCTCAATGGAAGTATCAAGACTTAAGCCACACTATTCTAAACTTGTTATCAAGTCTTGATGATGAAGATTTACTTGATCATGAATTTATTATTAATGAATGTTCTGGTGATAAGAGTAATGCATTAGCACTATAATCCTTCAAAATTTTGGAGGTTCATAGCATTGGACGATGGAGGAATATTCATCATCTTAATTCATCTTCTTGCTTTGAGATAGTGTTCTGCATTAGAATTATTTTTGGTATGTTTTGTTTATTTTATCTATTTATTTTTTCTTTCTAATGCTGATAAATTTAAAGAATGTTTGTCTTATGAAGGCTCATTTTCAAGACAACTTTGGGATTTTGTGTTGAGCTCAAGATGGATTATTGTCTATCAAGCTTTAGAGTATATGATAGATATTTTTCCACTTTGTGGTAACCAGGCAATGATAAAGATCTGTCAGATATCCTACACATCATTGTCGAGTAATTTAAGACTCTTTGACTTGAGAATTCTAGATTGAGAGCTTAAGAACATATCTGGAAGCTATGCCTTTCAAATTGTAAGAGATAATTTAATGCAGCCCCACTAAGTTCAAAGTTTACATCTTCAAAAGAAGATTCTCTCAAAATATATATTCATATTATGTAATCAACATGTTTTGTCATGGAGTAGTACAGGAAAGGGTGACCTCTTGGGAGTCCCACTGCTTCACCATTATGAGCATCACCTAGATGCAATGAGTGTTAATTTTTTCATTCACTCTCATGAGACATGGGTTCTTGTGAACTAATAATATTGAAACATGGGTTAATGAGTTTGACTGAAAAACTACATCTAGGTGAATCCTGGTAGCAATATACAATTTGAATTATTGTGGAAAATATCTCATACATATTAATTAATGAGTTCAAGGGGATTACTAATGAATGATTCATAAGACACACTACTTTCAGAAGGTTTTGCAAATGAGGTTGAAAGAAAAGTGGGCTTAACCATGGAGGAAACTTTGTAGTTAAGCACGTTTTAGCTAGAGTAGTACTGGGATGGGTGATATCTCGACAAGTATTAGTGCTTCACCTCTATGAGCGTCACCTATATGTAATGAGTGCCAAGTGTTGCATTCATCCTCGTGAGAGATGGGTTCTCGTCAATTAATCCTCATAAAATATTGGTCAATGAGTTTTACTAAAAAACTACACAGTTGAATCCTGATAGTGATATCATAATGTTTTGTCATATAAGCCTTGTGGGGGTCACTAGGGAAAGGTCAATTTAATGTCTTTAGAATCAATGTAATAAGGGGGGAATATTAGCACAGTTGGTATATTACATTATTAAACTATTAACTACCTACTAGTTATGATGCAATTTTCATTAGTTACAGTGCAGTTATAAAACTGCCTCCTCCTTATAATATCTATAATTGCTTTCACATATCAGTAATGGATCAACCTTTTTCTCTATTCCATCTACTTTTACAATTTATTCCTCAATACTCGTCAACACCTAGCTAGCTTAGGAATCCCCTTAGTTTCCCCATTAATCAACAAGTTTTGTTGTGTAAGCCTTAACTGAGGGGTTCCTAGGGTAAGGTGAATTTAATAATTTAGGAACAATGTTTAAACAGGGGAATGTTAGTGTGTTATTATAACTATTGTTAGTTCAGTCTATTTGTAACTGATAAATAACTACTCTCCTATGTAACCTACGTAAGTCATCTCCTCTCCCTTGTATATATTTGCTTCTATTTCTTGCAATAAGTATCATCGAAGTATTCTACTCTGTCATGTTCATGGCCACACACAAGTTTTGGTGTCCACTTGCAGAGATTAGGACCACACTAGTTTAGGTGAACTAGAAAGAAAATAAGTAGTTTATATAACCAAGATCTTCATCTAGGATTAGAAAAATCAATTTCCATAACCTTACTTACTCACTTTTGAATCTATTGCAATACATACCAAACTTTGGTACAAAAATAATTGAATTTAATTTATTTAATATTTTTTTATTTTTAAAAATTTATAAATATTTTTCTCATATGAGCATCAACTTGAGACAAATACAAGCCCGTGCAAGCACAACTATGAGACTAATATCAACTCATTTTGAAGCAACCACATTAGAAACTGCCTATGAAAGGCCACAAGTAACAACTTAAAAGTCTAGTTATTTAGAAACCACTTCCACATTAGAAGCCAAATATGAAAGATGAAGAATTCCATATTAGATGTTCCATTAGAATTTGAACTTGAGTTTTCACAGTAAAACCTCAAATATTTAACCAATCAAAATGAACTCCTAAAATTTTTTGATTTTAAACATTTATGTATACATTAATTACAACATTGATTTCAATCGTGAATTACAACAATCTTATTGATAATAAAATTTTAACCAAATTTTAAAGATACTAAAGTGTAACAAAATAAATATTATATGCTTCATTTTCTATTAGAATCCCCCTTTAATTTTTAACCATTTATTCCTTAAAATCTATACTTTTTACTTTTGTCATCAAATAAATCAAGCTGACACCACACCCCATGAGAGTCATCGCTTATGATGCACTGTAGTAAATACCGCATAAACGATTTTAGATTTTCTTAAAGATTTAGAGAGCATATATTGACACACAATGCAATCAGTGAGTGAGAAGCGTTCAAGAAAAGATAGGATTTAGAGGAAGACAGTATCGGTTCTTAGCATTGATGTGGCAGAAGATGTAACCATACAAGGATTAGATTCTCAAACGTAATCATGATAGCTTTATGACTCTTCTTTTCTTGTCAGTTGGTCTTGGAATGCCCTTCATTTTCACACCGAAAACCAACCAAAGGAAGGAATATTAAAATGAAAGCACTGCCAAACGAACCTCTCAAATCAAAAAATTATCCCTTGGGCAAAATATATTCACATCTCTATCAGAGGAATGAAATTTGCCGTGCAGAGGAGGTAATGCCCACTAGAATCATATTGGCTTGTTGCTCTATTTTCTTTGGAATCTGATAACCCAGTGAAGTAAGAGAGTGCCACCTTCTTGGGTCACAAGAAAAGCACACACCCACTTATAACTTGTATACCAACGCCAATCTTATCCAAAATCCAAACTTTTAGAATCCCCTATACATTTCTCGATGTCGTCACCAAATTTATTTGACTCTGATGACGAGGAACAGCCAGGCTCGGGAAGTTTAGTTGTGGAGGTCGATAAGCATCTGGAAAAGAGAGAGGAAACGGGTAGTATAACGAGCCTGAAAGTGCCCAAAGCTTTGATCAAAGCCAAGCCAGAGGCATATGTTCCTCAAATGGTGTCTCTAGGACCATACCACCACAACTCTCTGCAAGAAGACGTTATGGATTTTTACAAGCTCACCTCTGCAAGAGATGCAACAAAAGACAAGCCCACTCTCTTTGTCTACTTCCTCAGTCAGGTAAAGGAGATGGCCTCGGATTTTAAGCAGTTCTACAACATTGAGATCGAGGACCCAGAGGAATTCGGGACGACCATGATGATTGATGGCTTCTTTCTTTACCAAGTTCTCAAAAATGGGTTCCATGATCTTCAAGGGGAGGTAAGTCAAAGAAACACTGAAATTCCTCAGCCCACACTTACAAGTATCAGATGTGATATTATGATGTTGGAAAATCAGATCCCTCTTTCTCTTCTCTTTGAAATAGACAGTACTCTACACAGCAAGACACTTCAGTCCTGTCTCAACTCTCATATTCCTTATCTCTCATGCTTTCAATTGTCTCGTAGTTTGACGATTGAGTATGAAGATGAACCTCATCTGTTAGCTTGCGTGCACAAATATGCTTCATACTTCTTGCCCACCCATAACCTAGAACAAAAGGAAGAAGATAAGCCTAGGAATCGTACTGGGTGTGAAGGTTTCAGAACAGCTCTTGACGACATGATTGCAGCCGCCTTTGGCTTCTTCTTTCCTCACCCAGCTCAACAAGGCCGCGGAGATTTCCTGGACAGATATAACGCAAAAGAGCTCGTCAAGGTAGGGATAAAGTTCAAATCTCTTGCCAAGGTGCCTGGTAAAATGAGATTTGAAAAGGATTCTTGCACTCTTTTTCTTCCCAAGATTGTAATTTCAGAGCCCTACACTGATGTGGTGATAAGGAATTTACTCGCTCTTGAATTCAACGACGCTTCCCGTCCCAAGAATGTTACGCAGTACGTGGAGTTGATGAACTGGCTGATCGACACACCAGAGGACGTTTCCCTGCTACGAAAATGCAACGTCATAGATCGACAGAGCATGATGATAACGGATGAATATGTGGTCAAGATGTGGGATGGGCTTGCGAAGACACTGTTTTTTTCAGGGTTTGTGGAGAAGCCCAAGGGTATTAAAGCTGCAATCAGAGAAACGTTGATCAAGAATTATTACAAAAGCAAGATCAGAAATTGGTTGGACAGGCATCTCTGCGGACTGTTCAAATTTTAGATTAGGGTAGAAAAATAGGTGCAGAATCGAATTGTATTATTATTGTACAATACTGTATGTAATTTTGTCATTCTTATTTATGTGCTGAAGAGTAATTTATCTGTTAGATAAAGAAAAAGTATTTGAGTTGAAAACTGAATGGTTCACATATTTAATTTTTCAACATTAATATTTGCTTTTACTTTTTCGATATCAAAAGATTATGGTTAAGCAAAATAATTTTCTAAACTATTCATAAAATCTCTCCACCAAATGCTTAGAATATTTTTGCTAGTTGATCACAAGTCTCTCATAAAAATATATAAAGAAAACAAAACAGCACACATGACATAGCAACCAAAAATAAATATCTTCTAAAAGAAAAATGCTAGAAGAACAAAAACCCCTAAACCTACATAGTAAATTTTTTAATAAAAATATATAACTTTGGGGCCCAACTCTCTGATATAAACTTTAACTCACAGTCCTATTGTAATCCACCACGAAAGCACTATTAACCAAAATAAGAAACCTACTACTATGAAAATTATAGTCCATAGCACAATTAACTATAGTGTTTATAGCCACAAAGGCTATGAAGTCTTGCATAACTAGTAAATAAACCGTAGCGTAACTATACTTACGGAAAGTAAAACCTAAACTACTAACATATTTGTCAACCCTGAAAGAAACAACAACAAAACTAATAGAAATGCCAAAGGCCTAAGGAACACCAACAACCACACCATTAATCACCGGTAATCAACTCTTAATTCTTCCAGAGTTGATGCAGGTTCTCTGTCCAATCTTCACGATCCACATGTGGGTCCATCTCAGCTTCACCCTATACATGTTCTTTTCCATTCCATTTTTTTTTTTGCATTCTTCCTCATTTTGCTTTGACCAGACACCAGCCTCATGATAGTCGTCCTCATAACACCATCCATGATGGTGCACAATGATCTAATGGAGAGACCGAATTGCATTTGGATACTATTGAGAGACTCATCATTGTCCTCCAACACCTTGATTCTTCCATACAGGTCAGCAATTGTGGCTATAAGCTCAAAAATCCTTTTGTCATTTTCAACAGGTTTAGGTTCAAGGGCCTTCTTTCCTAGAATATCTCCTTCATTATTAATAGGGGAAGGAGTTCTATTGTCTAGGAGATCATCATACTCATCCAAGTCAATAGTGATATCTATTGGTCCCCCTATCCTCATCATCAAAATCAGCACCTTTTGCTACATATTCCTCATCTTCATAATTATCAGAAGAGTCTCCCACCTCAGGTTTGATTTCTTCATCAATCTTTGTGTCAATTTTGGTCATTACTTTTGTACCTTTCAATTCTTTACTAAGAAGGTGAGTAGAGCATCTCTCTCCCAAACTAATATCCTATCAGGACTCCTCAATCTTGTTCTCTTCATCAATAACTTCCTCCTAGTCATCAAAATCTACAGTCAAATTGTTGCTTTTAATCCCTTTATTCCTCATTTTTTTGGCCTTGGAAGGGCCTGGTTTACAACAAGAAGTCTTGCATTTTTTCTGGGATAACTTTTAGTAATTCAACATCAAGAACCTCTTTAGCCATGGTGCTCTTTGCAGATTTGTGTTTCTTTTTTTTTTATTGGCGCTATTATTTTGAGGGGGTAAGGGATTTCTCTCTATGGAATCCCTCTCTATGGACAAATTCATATTGGTAGAGAACAAATTTTAAACCCTAGTGAAGAAGGGGTGAAATCCATTTGGCAATGCTCTTATAGAGATAACTAAGCACAAATAGAGGGATGTTAATTTTATCCCATGTCAAATGTGGTTAAAAATGGAGAAAAATGGAGACGTGGTTTTTCCATGGACCACAATGTATCTCTTTTCCAAAGTAAAGTATTTCATAATATGAAAACTAATTATAGCATATTGGGGAAGTAAGAGAGAATGATCAAACCCATTTTGCACATATTTTAGCTTTTCTCCTTTCTCAAAGAATTTTATTATGTAGGTTTTGTAATCATTAGAGATTCTCTTTTCAACCTTATCACATTCACACTTTAGACCAGTGGCTTGCACTAATAGCTCAGGAGTTACTATAAATGTTATGCTCCCAATCATGAAATTGCCTCTCTACCATGAATTACCTAATTTGGTTGAAAGAGACCTATTATAGCCACACATCACCGAGAAGTAAGGCATTAAATATTCCTTCTAAGTAAAGAGTTCCCAAGGCTCATCATTCTGCATGAGCTCCTTATAATCCTTGGGTTCTGATTATTTTAGGAGCCCTCTTATAGTTATCAACTTCTAAGAACTAGATAGAGTATGGTAGTTTTTATTTTGAACAGGCCCACAGTACAGTTCACAGATATGAATAAAATCCAATATATTCTTTTTAGCACTAATCTTAAAATATATAGGCTTCTCTTTAGGAAAAGTGAAATTCCATTATCAAAAGTGTTTATTTTTTTATTATCAAGATTTAATCCATCGATGGTACTACGAATTAGAGCCAAGGTAATGGAAAGGTTACCAAAATGATAATTCAACCCTTTCAAAGAACACATACATATGCGATCTTAGTAAGTCTCATGCCAAACTCATTATTCATTAATAAGTAGTCCCTTGAAATAGAAATATGTCTTTTTAACGCATCAAAAAACTAATGCTTAGAGATATGCAAATATTTTCTTTTTCTTGTCATATGAGTTATTAATAGGAGATCAATAGTTCCCCTTATTATCACTAAACCTTTATGAAACTTTATGTCAATTTTAAAGTCAATAAAAATAAAATTTATATTCCCTTTGTTAACACCCCACCTTTTCAAATGGCCATCTAAATATAACATTTACAGTTGTCTATGATTATGCTCTTTCATTCTTTTTTACCATGCTTTCTCTCCATGCGCCTAATTTGAATTTTGAATATTATTGGAAAGCTTTTTCAAGCCACATGTGGTTTTAGGATATTCACCAATATTCTAACAACATTCTTATCATTCCTTGAGGACCACAAATAGAGCTATAGGGAAAGACAAGATAGGGTATATCTCATGAATTCAATAAACGTGTCCTCCATGGAAAAGTATATTTCAACAATCCAGTGATAGAAATTTGCTTCCTCTCATTAGCAAGGATCTCTTTTAGATTTTTAGGACAATATAAAAGGGACGTATAAATTCACTCCCTCAAATTCAACCCCGTGTTAGCCATGTTATCAACAACTTTATTTCCTTCATAGAGGGTATGCTATATTTTTTAAACTGGTGGAAGATCAAAAGCATAGTCGTATAGTCCTCCATCAGACTGAACAATTCCCAAGAGAATCTTGTCTTTCCATTAAAATGGTCTACAATCAATTTAGAATCCCCTTGAAGGATAATATTTTGAAAGTTCATTTATTATCTTCAAGTCATTTAATGCCCTACTGAGTAGCATAGGCTTTGGTTTTGTTGGTAGACTCCACTCCAAGGTTCTTGTTGTATCCTTCAATAAGATAACCCCTCTAATCTCTTATTAATCCACCAGTTTAAGAAATACCTAGATTCACTTTCGAGCAACCATCAAAGCTACATTTATCCCAGTCCAAATTGAGGAGCAACCATTTAGTTTATTTTTATTGAGAAAGACTTGTCCAATTAATGTTAAGAAGATTTTAGTTTATACCCTAATTCTACTTGATCTTTGTTTCCTAGAGATTTGGCATAGCTGTCCCAAGGCCAAAGGAGATATAACTAACATTCCCTTTATTATGTTACTTTATAATGTAGAACCAAACTAAGTTGTTTCTTCACTGGTCTCTAAAGATCCTATTGTTGCATTCCTTCCACACATTCCAAGATACAAAAGGAGTTTTGAACCAAACATTTTGAATAACAAGGTGATTAAAAGGGAAGTAGCTCCATTAATCTATAATATTACACATAATTTATGGAATAGTTGAGGAAATCAAAAGATTAGAAAAAACCTCAGACCATATTTTAGTAGTATAAAGATAATGAAGGAAGATTTGGTTAATGCTTTTAGAATCTACTTGGAATAATGAAAATCTATTAACCAACATGAAGCCTCTTTTGTTGACATTATCAATAGTAAGAATTTTTCCATGGGTAGTAGACCATCAAAAACAATTAACCTTGGGAATTAGTTTGGGGATCCAAATACTTTTTACAAAACTAGCTACTCATATCAGAATTTTCCATTGACCAGTAAGTTGGCTTGACAGAGAAGGATCTTGAAGTATTGTGTTTATGAATCCATAGATCATGTCTAGCCTAAAAAAATATGGAGAAATATTGAAATAATTTTTTAAGTGTGTGAACTATTCATATATCTTTTCATCTAATCTTTTTAAGATAATCACTATTTTTTTTTCATCTATTATGTTGCCACGCAATATAGTTATTCAGATAATTCCCATTTTTCTTTAATAGTAAATTTTGATACAATTGAAGTTGTTAACTTCATCTAGGGAATCCTTCTTATTCCATACATTGTCCCAATCTGAAGTCTCTACCATTACTACAAATGTTTCTCCCTCCTTTGTTAAGGACATTATGATTTTAAGTACACTATTCCAAGATCCTAAAGAAATGTCTGAGTCATGAAAACAAATTTTAGAAGAATTTTTTTGAAGGTATTTGGACATTATAATACTAATCCAAACATTTTCACCAATAATATCCCAAAACACTTAAAAGAAAGCAGGGGGAAGCCATTAGAACCTTGATCTTTATAAGGCCCAAAGAGAAAATCAATATCTTTCACTTCCTTAAAAGGGACTTACTCCAAAAGTTACAGTTACCTAGATCCAAGACCATGTTAAGAATAGCATTTAACAACCCATAATGGTCATTAAATCCCAGATGATGATTTATTTAGGAATCAACAAAGGAAACACCAACATTTGATATTATATCCTCATCTTCAGTAAATCTATTGTTGGAGACTGCATTTTTCTTATCCTATTCATCTTCTCTGCTTTAATGTAGATTGGAGGAAAAATTTAGTATTCTATTCCCTTCCACCAACCATTACATTTTCCATTTCTATTTTTAGAATATTGATTCTTTCTTATTTAATATTATCCATCTCTCCCATAAAGTTATTTCATCTTGAGATACAACCATATCATTTTATTCCAATTCTACCTTCTCTTGGATATCCTTTAGGTCTAGATACATTTTAATTTTAGACTAGAAGATGTTTCCAAAATGTATCTTGTTCCATATTTTTACCTTTTCTCATATCCTTTTTAGTTTTTTATTTACTTTGAACATAAGAGAGCCAATATAATGCATATTCCATCATTGTTCCACTAAGTTCCTAAAGTCTAGGTGAGAGGTCCAAATAATTTTAAATATAAAAGGAAAAGGGCCTCTTCACAATCCCTCATCTTGTGCAATGAGATGATAGAATTATGATGAGAAAACAATTTTTTCCTAACCAGTCAAATAAAGATTAGCAATATTAGCCCAATTGGTGGAAATAAGAAATATATCCAACCTCACCTATATAAGATGGGTTCATTGTCTCCTATTTGACCATGTAAATAGATAAGCTTTGCAAGTCGATATCCATAAGCTTGTAGTAGAGATAAAGTCTCCCAGATCACTCACATTGTCACTAAAATCCTTATCCCCTCCTAATTTCTCTAAGAGCTATAGAAGAGTATTAAAATCTCCTCAAAACTTCCATTTATTAGCTTAACTCTTAAGAATCAAAGAATTTAAGAAACTCCATAAATTATCTCTAGAAGATCAAACATTGGGAGCATAAATATTGATCAAGCTCCACTTTCGTCTAGAATTTAAGTTATATAGAGTGTCCGCCAAACTAGTTATTAAGATTTGGATCTAACATTACTTGAGAAAAGGTAAGGGTTCCACAACATAATAATTTCTCTTAATGTACCATTGGCATCACTAAGCACCTAACCAGCTAGACACGAGATTTTTTTAAATATTTTTTTGAAACCTTCTTCCATCATTTTAGTTTTCTAAAGTAAAAAATATCAATCTTTTGGTCCAAAATATCACACTTCAAAATTCATTTTTTTGCTAGACTATTCAATTCCCTCATATTCCACTACATAATCTTCATAGTGAATAGCTACAAAAATAGTCCAGCCTTGAACTTTTCATCTTCCTCCCCATTAGGGAGTCCCCAAAATTATTTATACTTTTTTCTTGGGTAAGAGAGACCATCAAGAGTCATTTTTATTCCATTAGCCACATCATTTGCAATTTATCTATCCATGGATTTCATTTGAGAAGTTCTTCCTTGTTTGCTTTTATTTCATATTTCTACCTTTTCCTTCTTCTTGACCTTTGCACCAACATTGGTCCATTCCATCTCGTAATCATCCACTTCTTGATTTTGTGTGGGTTTTTATGGTGAAGGGGTGGGTGAAAACACTAATAGGAAAATATTCCCCTTTAATTTTTTGAGGCCTTGATCTTTGTTAACATCTTTTGACACCATACTACTATGACTGATAGTCAGATCTAAGTTCTCCTTATTGCTCAAATACAGAAAGGAAGAGCTATCGTTCACCTAGTGGAGTTTCACACCAAGTTATAAATAGCTAGCACCTTAATATTGGAATATTCTATTACAGGTTCAAATGGGGATTGCAAAATATTCTCATCAGGTTTAGAAATATTCAGGTCAACAATTACCTTGTTCTCTAGAGCTAAATTGGAGGGATTTGATGATACTATCTGGCTTGATTTATCTTTATTTTTAGCCTATAAAGCCTTTGTCTCCATATAATCTATTTAGGTAGGGTCCTTCCCCTTGCCAATAGTAACTTGGGAATCTTTCAAAACATCTACACAATCTTTTGAGGAGTAAGTTGTCAAATCATCCATTATTTTTTTCTTATCTTATGTGTCCTTTCTACCTCCTCAACTGAGGGGGTATCAACCAATATCTCCTCATTGTCCCTGGTCATTTTTCTTCTCTAATTCCCTTTTTATGCATTATTTAGGTTACCATCGGATAAGTTAGGTTCCACAACGTACTCATGAGTGGTGCCAAATATGAATTTACACTGCACAAGATATTGTCTACTATAAAAGATACAAATAATACTTAGGCATAGATGCTACAATGCACTAAAATGATTATAGAGACCCAGATTGCATCCAATAATATAGAAATCTATAAAATAAATCAAAATTAAAATTAAAAGAGGACTCTAAATACAAAGATTAATATTTGCACAACTATTTTACTAGGTGTGCCAAAAATATGGTCATCAAATTTGAATTGAATGAAAAATTTATATGTATTAAAAACATTGGATATTTTTTATATGCTTAATATGTGGAATGATTAAAATCTAAGTTCTTTTAGCTAGAATGTTACTATAGTTGACAACATGTAAGATTATGGACAAATGTTCCAATTTTAGCCTTCTTAAATAGACATTCCACTAGGACATGGAAGACTCAGATTGAATGATGAAATCGGGGCTACGATTGATATGTACATAGATGTGTATCCTATCCTCTGGATAAGTGGTAAGATGAGGTAGAATATACTTCATCAATGACTGATATTTTTTGAAATACAATATGAAAGGAGATTTAAGCAACTAGGATTGATGGTGGAGATAAATTGAGCATTGAGATTAAGAACTTGAAATGAAACATCAATGTTCTTCCATGTCACATCCTCAAACGAGTGGGGATAAATGGCATGAGGAGACATGTGTGAAGATGGAGGGTCTAAATTTATCCTTTATTCTCAAATTGAAAGGGACGTCAAAGAACAAAATTATTTTTTCCTTTAGTATAATGAGATAGACTTTTAAATTAGAGAAAAGTATAATAAGTTGACCAATTAGCCAATAGATTAAATAAATAGTGTATTATTTAATTCAATGGTTGTAGGAATTCTGGACTAATCTTGATCAATTTAATTAATTAAGCTAGAGCTACAAAGATAGATTAATTGTGTTTAATTTGTTAGATTGCCTAAATTAATTAATATGTAGAGAAGAAGAATAGTCAATTAACCAAATTAATTAGTAATTTGAAAAAAAATCAATGCTAAAAAATGAAAACAAATTTGAGACATCTATAAGGTTTGGGGTATAGTTTGTTTGCCCAGAACTTTGTGTGGTAAAGTATGAGGTCTAATCTCCCCTAGCCCACATGTTACTATATAACATCTCATCATTCTTTTTTACAAATCTAATTATTATAATAATCATAATTTTAAATAACCGAAACTATCTCAAAAAATTGAAACCTTAATAGATGGAATTACAATCTTTCTTTATGTACATGTTTCTTGTTCTATGGCAGAAACTTTTTGACTTCCACAATCCATTCTTCATCTATCTCCAAAAATTGAAAACTTAATAGATGTGGTTACAATATTTCCTTATGTACATGTTTCTTGCTCTCTGCTAGAAATCTTTTGACCTCCACAATCCATTCTTCGAAAATGAATTGTTGCTCTTCATTTGCAGGAGCTGCTATCAAGAACACGAAATTTGAAAAACTACCAGAGATTAGTAAAGAACTACAAGATCTTCACTCTTAAATTAGATTCAAGCTCACATAAAAATAATGTACGAAGATGTTGTATGCTTTTTGTGTGCCCAAAGGAAGTGACAAGTTGTAATTTACTTTCTCTGGGTTAGACTTTAAAAGCAACTCAATCAAATCCTTCACATCTTTGCTAGAAGGGCTTTACTTGCTGTCTATCTTTAATTAAATCTATTTTGATATCATTCTAAGACTAGGTATCTTAGAAAAGAACACAATCATGTAAACCATTTTCCTATAAAATTTTCAGCCACGCCCATTTTAATTATCCACGCTCTCTTTTTTAATATGTTGCTCTCATTTCTATCTCATGTTTTCTTTAGAGGAAAGATTTCTTATAATTTATGATTGAAAAGATGATAAAAATATTTAAATTAGATTCGATATTTTTTGGAATAGTAAATTTTAATAGATTCGTATATTTTTTCAAAAATATAAAGATAGATTAAGGTTATTTAATTAAGTCTAGAGGTTTCTACGGGGGATTCACTAAGAATCTGAATCATATCATGTGTGTTTGTGGCATACTAAAGAATCTCTCTATTTTTCAAAAATATTGCCCCAAACTCCTTTTTTTCACCCCCTACAAGACCTCTCCAATACCTCCCAATATAAACACACATGATAGTGTATTGCCCTTCAGTGAAGACCTCATGAAAGTTTCCTATTGTGACAGAAAAGGTATTGTTAAGCCTAGAGGCTTCTTACAGTGACATTAAAAATTAAAAGTATTGGTAAACTTTTTCATTTTGAATAAAGTTGATGTTCATTCCCCCGTCTATTAATTGGACGACAATATTAGAATCCTTGTTACTTTCATTATGATGATTAGCTGTCGTACTATTACAATTTGCAGGGAAAGAGCAGAGACGCATTGAAACAGAGTTTAAATGGGCACAAGCGAATGTAACGGTTGTTCCAATAAAAGGAAAATAATGCATGAATATAATTTGGCATCAATGTGACACAGTAAATGAAACAAGGCGTTTAAATTTCTCGGCTTAAATTTGTTTGAACCTTGAATCTCCAGTCATTTTTGGCAGGCACATTCTCATGATACAGGTGTGAAATCTAATTTTCCTGCATTCATTTTTATTTGTTAATTCTTCCACAAATAAGCTAATTTAGTTTTTGTTTTCAATATGTTTCATGTTGTTGTTGGAGTGACTTCAATCAAAGACTTTTATTACAAAATCTCTTGCAAATAGTATTCAGCTTCCATAAGATAATTAAGATAATTGAGGTAGTGTTTAAATCTCTTTGAAAACCAATTGCAATGCAGATTACCATTTTGATTTTGTACAACCTTATAAAGGTTATATGTGCTAGAAATGCTTCGTAAATGTATTTCTTCTTTTTCTCTTTAATCTATCGATATTGATTTTAATCTTACGTTATATATTACTTTACTTCATACTGATTTGCTTTTTTTTTCTAAGTATTTATTATTTTTATTTTCAGTCTAATTATTTTTTAAGTTTTATTAATTTCAATTTTATCTGATGTTTATTGATTTGGTGCAAGTTTATTTCAGTTTTAATATTGTTTCAGAATAATAAATGAGATTGCTTAAGTTACTTTTTTTTTTTTTAAACTACAAAAGACTTGTGTTTCTTTTGATGGAATGCAAAATTAAGATGAACAATAAGTTATATTCTCAAATTCTATTCTTGATTTCCAAATCTGTAACTAGAATTTTACATAATTTTATAAATTTGAAAAATCAAAAGTATAAAAGTTCATTAAACTATTTATAAAAACAATACAAATAATTATATATTTGATACTAAATAGTTTAATATAATAACAGTCATTGTATAATGAAGTAGTTGTTTAAATTTCTTTGAATTTTTTTTTAAATGTCAAAATGATGATCAATATTTTAATATAATATCATTCATAATAATAATGAATAATATTTAGCAATTGATGAGTGTTGTATAACCAGCTTATAGAAGTCTTGGATTGTACTTCTCTATTTTTTCCTTAAATGATTGGTTTTAATTTATGAAGTAGCTTATAATGGTAAATTTAAATTGCTGTTATAATTTTATTATAATCTTATCATATTATAATGTCAAAAGAAAAAAATAACAATCTAACTTTAAAATGATAAAACTGAGATTTTTTTATGGAAATTTTCTAAAATATAAGTATGCTAGTTGTAGGTGGAAAACAATAGTCATTATAATTTGATTGCTATTATTTAAAATAATTTTATGATATTAAATTTGACTTTATGATACTAAAAAATTAACATACTAAATTCTATTTAAATTTGGAGAAAATCATAATGAAAAATTAATGTAGATAAATTTCAAAAATATTTTCTAACTATTCACTTGCTCATACATAATATTTGGACTAATCCAAAACAAACAAAAAAAATACGAATTCCCCTCAAATGAAATATTTCTATATTATTCTAATATAATATTTACATTGCTATTGGCCGAAAGGTATATCTTTTTTTCTACTTTATTCTCCTTTAATTAGAAGATAAAGCCCAGCTAGCAATGATGCGAAATACCTGATTGCCTTGCTTGGTGTTTCTTTCAGAACCTTTTCTGGACCACATCAAAAGCATACGCTCTCATTTTCTAAAACTTGGATACCAATTTTACTCTTAAAGTCCCAAATTCTTGCAGCACTTTACTCATCTCCAGCACTTTTCAATTTGATATGCATATATTTCTCCACCGGTGTCGCTGGAAAAATAGAAATACTAATGAAGAATAACTATGAAAGCAAGATGCCATGATCTGTCAGTACCGCGACGACTGTGGAAAACAGAGGTGATATTCGGGAATTATTGTTTATATTTTGTTGTTAAATTCAAAAAAATTAATAGTTTCAAAATACATTATCTGGCCGACAGATCATTAATAGCATAACTTTCTTTAGCTGTAATATACTAAACGTGTAATGTTATGAAAAATCAACAGCTCGTTTTTGCTGTGAAACTGTCACTTAATAAAACAATATCTGTACAGTTTAAGGCAGACCTAATCTGACATTATGATCTTAAGTCTTTTAACACGTTCACCCAATTTAATCTGTCTAACGATATGGAATTCGAAATAACTACTCTCGTCATTTGAACCAAAAATATAGATTCGATTACTTCATCATCTATCTTCTTTTCCTTTTTCATCACCAAATAAGAAAAAAAAAAATCATCACTTTTCCAACTATCACAAGTTTCATGACACCAAGGAAGTCGTGTATTTGTTGTGTTCCTTTATATTATCTGTAATTCCTTTTCAGCCTCTTTACATGTCTTGTTCATTATTAATGTCTTGTTCATTATTATTCTTGTTTCAGCTTTTATATTATTGCTTCTATCATGCTTTATGTTTTTCATGTATTATACTTTCTAACCCGAGGAAAGAAACATTTCATATTTCATTTACTCTATAGAAAGGAAAAATTAAAATGTCTAAAGACATGATTAAGAGACTAATAGGCTAGCATCCAAAGCCTAGAGCTCAAATATGTACTTAAATCATTATTCAAGGAACGCATATGTGATTTCACTAACACAATCAACATGACCAAGATCAATTAGCTTGAGTTCCACATAAGTGTTTGTAAATGAAGTAATGGTCTATTTTTAATATGTTTTTTTTTAATATAAAATGGTTAGGATATTCTTAAAAAATTATACTCCCAAAATTAACTTTAAAAAAATCATTCTACAAAAGAGAAGCATGAAATTAATTACTTGGTCTTATAGATGCAATAATGATATAATGACCGCCAATGTTGGCATGTTGTGATGGTTAAGTTGTTGTGTCGTTGCTCTTGCCATCAACGTTCAAATCCCATTGGGGATGAGGTCCCTCATTTGTAGCCTCACTGGTTCATAGCTCCAGGTCTAAGCATTTACCCCTCTCTTTTTTTAAATAAAAAAATAATGATACAATGATCAAATAAATTAGGGCCTTTCTTATATAGACAATGAGAGTATATGATGTCACAACCATATGGCATGGAAAAAGAAATTAAAATTTACTAATAAGTGTGGATATGATCTAAATAGGAACTAGTTAGGTGATATATTTTATTCACGCCAATATAGAAGGCTATGATTTCATATCAAGTCAATTTCATGTACAAAATGGTTGTAATTTCACCCTAGAATTACTTTGCCATTTTTTTAATATCATAAAACTGAATTTGATATCATAGAATTATTTTAGCTTACATACTCAATTTTTTTTTACAATTGCTGTTGTAGAAAATTTATCTCCAGAATTCCTTTCCTTAATGATTCGTCGTCATACTAGAATTTAGCATGTCCTCCCTCCATCCATACAGTTGCACTTTACCTGTAGCTATCTTTATGGTGTATGAAATTCTCCCTCTGACTGTTCGTACTGTATACATAATTTTCTTCTTCTCTGGCTACACCTGCGTGCAAAATTTTGCCCTGTTGGTGGTTTATCATATGGCTTTGGGCTTATTAATTCATAGCACCACTTGGTGGTTCCATCGTACAGTGTGACCACCATTCATGGTCCCACTTGGGCCTCCACCCGCGGTGGTTCCACCGTACGGTGTGACCACCGTACATGGCCCCACTTGAGGGTGTCGTACGGTGCCATTTTTTCAATCTTTTTTTTACAACTTTTTCGTCCATACCACCATACGACATCAGGTCATACGGTACTGTATGGGCTCTTTTTTATTAAAAAAATTTTAAAAAATTGGCAGATTTTTCATCTATGCGGCATCGGGTCGTACGGTGCCATACGGACTCTTTTTTTTAAGTTGAGAGATTTACTTTTGCTGGATGGGTCCTACGGCTTCTGGCCATTCGTGATATATTTTCAGCTTTGACCCATTGACTACATCAAAAATTGCCTGGTCGTTGGGTGTCCATAACTTCATTTCCCTATTCGCGGCAACTTCCTAAATTTTATATGGGCCTAGCAACTTTTCTTTGAATTTTCCAGGTTCAATTTCAATTCGCCCTTTAAACTTTAATACCAACTGACCTGGCGTGAACTGTGTCCACTTCGTCACCCACTGTACCAGCAATCATTTCTCTTCAAGCTTATTAAGATTATACAATCGCTCCTTGAAGCTTTTCATGTCTCCGAGTCTATTATCAATGGCTATCCTTAGACTTGGTACCATAAATTCAACAGGAACCACAGTCTCTCACTCATAAATTAGAAGAAGGAGAATAAATATTTTGAAGGCTGCAACCACGAGGTTCCAACCATCGCTGACATGAGCGTTGTTACAGAGGTTTTTCCCCTTTGATTTTACCTCCTGGTATTTGATGGGTTCTACCTTCGTAAAATGGTGTGCAGGGGTGGCTTCGTCCTCCCTAATGCTTATCATGTTACAAGATGGTGTGAAGAACTCGTAATCTTCTATTTACCAATGAAAGAGGCCATTCATTGAATCTCCATTATCCCCAGAACATTCTTCCTACTCCAACACCCCTTCGTCATCAGGCTCCATTCTTATTTTCCCGCCGTCTTCTCCCAATTGCTCTCCTTTAGATTCTAAGTCCAAAGATGCTAACTCCTCGCTCACCATTTGTATGTGGAGATCAATCACGTACTTCCTTCTGGTAGTCTCCATGGTGAGTTTTTTCCACTTCCAGTTGTGGTTCATCTTTGCCGAAGTGAGCCACCCTCATCCCAAAATAGCATCACACCCTTTTTTCTTCAGTGGGATCACCACAAAGTTGAGTACGAAGGGTTGCTTCCCAATCATCATGTGTTGAGCTGTGAGGGTTCTGATGGGTTTGATGTCATGCTGGTTCGCTCCCAATAGGGTGAATGTTGGAGGCCATAGCATGGGTTTCCCCAACTTTTCCATGTCTCCTCTGGAAGTACATTTACTCTGGACCATCCATCTACAATGGTGTCTGTGAGAGTGGTGCCAAGGCTACCCATCTTGATCACCGTTAGGTGACGCCCACTATTCACGACCAGCAACATAGGATCTACGGTAAGACTTGGAGAAGTTTTAGGTACCTGACGAGGTTGTGATGGTGTTGTGTTAAGGATATCCATCCTTAATTAAGGTATGGTCTCTAGGAGATCATGGAATTTTACTGGAACCTCCATCTGTAATACCTGCCTTAGGATGTTTTCCTCCACCTTCGTGCGTGAGGTGTTGGTAGCTTCATGGGTGCTCTTCCGTTGTGTGACCATCTCCTTCTCAATTGTTTCTTTTGCTTTGCGTGCCCTCTCCATCTTTGTATAGGGATCCACATATGTGGCCTTCTTTGCTTGGCCCCTTGTAAGTATGAGCATAGTATTATTAATGTCTATGAGGTTCACTCCCTACTGACAGTGTGCATTTTCGTAGTCACTGGGACCACACCATTTACACAAGTGTTGTGGGGAAGCACCCTCGGCTTTGCAATCATGAGCGAAGTGCCCCCATTTGCTAAAGGCCCTGCATTAGATGATAGGTCTCCATTTGGTGTCATACTGCATGCGGCTTCAGTTGTTATTATTATTATTGTTATTATTTCCCCCTCGCCTGTTATCTCGGTAGCCTCCGGATGACGTTGTGGTGTTTTTTTCTAGGAGGTGCCTGCTAGTGCAGATGTTGTGGCCCGTTCTATGAACAATACTCATGCACTTTGTGACTTCATGTTGTACAGACACTCCTTGACAGAGTGACCCATAACTTGGTAGATATCACAGAATAATTTTTTGGACAAGAGCCCTTGGTGTGGCCATTCACCTTGTAGTCTGTGCACCATAGTTCATCATCTATTCTTGTACCCCCCATCATTGTCTTGAATTCTTTTTAACATTCTCTCCATATATTTTTGGAGCTCAGTGACCTTCTTCTTTGATCGCTCGTCACTGCTGCTTTCTTCTTCGGAAGTGTCATCATCCAATGAAGAGGATTTACTTCTCTTCTTTTTTGATGTCTTGTGCTCACTTTCTAGGTCCATGGCCTAGTTATATGCATTGTTGTACGAGGTGGGAGGAACTATCTTCATCTTCCTCTAGAGGTTCGATTTCAGCCCTTCTACAAACCATCTTTTCTTCAAGTCATCGGCTAGCTGACTCCTTGACGGAGTGACACATAACTTGGTAGATATCACAGAATAATAATATCTGTATAGTTTAAGGCAAAACTATTCTTACATTATGATCTTAAGTATTTTAACACGTTCACCCAATTTAATCTCTCTAACGATATGGAATTCAAAATAACTACTCTCGTCATTTGAACCAAAAATATAGATTTGATTACTTCATCATCTATCTTCTTTTCCTTTTTCATCACCAAATAAGAATCGTCACTTTTACAACTATCACAAGTTTCATGACACTAAAGATTTCCTGTATTTGTTGTGTTCCTTTATATTATCTGTAATTCCTTTTGACCCTCTTTACATGTTTTGTTCATTATTATTCTCGTTTCAGCTTTTACATTGTTGTTTCTATCATGCTTCATGTTTTTCATGTATTATACCTTCTAACCCAAGGGAAGAAACATTTCATATTTCATTTATTCTATAGAAGGGAAAAATTAAAATGTCTTTAATTTACTCTATAGAAGGGAAAAATTAAAATGTCTAAAGACATTATTAAGAGACTAATAGGCTAGCATCCAAAGTCTAGAGCTCAAACATGTACTTAAATCAGTATTCAAGGAACGCATATGTGATTTCACTAACACAATCAACATGACCAAGATCAATTATCTTGAGTTCCACATAAGTGTTTTTTAATGAAGTAATGGTCTATTTTTAATATGTTCTTTTTTTAATATAAAATGGTTAGGATATTCTTAAAAAATTATACTCCCAAAATTAACTTTAAAAAAATCATTCTACAAAAGAGAAGCATGAAATTAATTACTTGGTCTTATAGATGCAATAATGATATAATTATTGCCAATGTTGGCATGTTGTGATGGTTAAGTTGTTGTGTTGTTGCTCTTGCCATCAACATTAAAATCCCATTGGGGATGAGGTCCCTCATTTGTAGCCTCACTGGTTCATAGCTCCAGGTCTAAGCATTTACCCCTCTTTTTTTTTAAATAAAAAAATATTGATACAATGATCAAATAAATTAGGGCCTTTCTTATATAGACAATGAGAGTATATGATGTCACAACCATATGGCATGAAAAAAGAAATTAAAATTTACTAATAAGTGTGGATATGATCTAAATAGGAACTAGTTAGGTGATATATGCCAATATAGAAGGTTGTGATTTCACATCAAGTCAATTTCATGTACAAAATGGTTGTAATTTCACCCTAGACTTACTTTGCCATTTTTTTAATATCATAAAACTGAATTTGATATCATAGAATTATTTTAGCTTACATACTCAATTTCATTTCAATGTGCTATTATATTGCACTTCAAAATAAATAACACTAGAATCAATGTTTATCCTTTTACACAATTAAATTAAATATTTTTGTTTAATAAAAATTAGATAGTATGACTTTAAATAAAACTGGTGTAAGTAAATGTTTTCTATAATTTTAAATAATTTATTTATTTCAAAAAGAATTAATTTTCTTTATTGGGTTCTGAAAAATGGGATACACCTTTTTTTATAGGATGCAAGTCAAAGACATATAAGATGTGATGAAATTCTTACTTTTGCACTCACAAGTATTAGATACGATCTGATTGTAATGTCACAAATTTGCACCCTAGTGTAATTTTTCATTTAGCAATGCCCCTACGTTTGCCTAAGGACACAAGATACATGTCACCCTTTCTGCCCGCCCATCTTAGCCTTATTGCCATCCATTTCAAATCACAACAATGTGGCCTAGATGGCACAAGACATGCGTGTCACGAAGATGTATGTGCGACGCACACTCATTCATTAATCTACAGATGTGAAGACTGTCGTTGGAGTATTACAAGCTGCCACCCTACAGTTGTAATGCTCGATTCCACCACCCAATAAAGATGTGATTCAAATTCAACCATTATATTGCTATTTTTAAGCTTCATTGAGTTTTCTTCATGTATTCTACAATATTCTTGACAATATGGGTATTCTCTCTCATGTTTTCTAGCTATTTTTAATACTTTAGATAAATTCTATAAGATCACCATTGCATTCAAAAAAATCACAGTATAGTGTCTCTTCCACTTTCATCACTTGGCTTCTATCTTATAGTGGGGAGTCTTCCTATTTTATATTCATCTGTGTATCTTTGAAGCATATAATATGTTCTTATCTTTTCTATAATTTATCCATTATGTCTATTATTTTCCATTTAGTTATCTATCACCATTTTTATCATGTCTCCTTAGTTTTTGTGGATGTGGAAACACCAAAGCAAAGACCTGAGTGAGGGAGATCTCCAAAGAACCACTTAACACATTTTGACGTTTCTATGTGTGCAGGTTTCATAGAGAAAAACGTTTAGATCATCAACTTTATCTACCATCAATTCCAATGTAACCTCCTTCCTCTTCTTTGCACTTTATATTTTAGCCATCATTTTCATCATATTCTACTGTAGCATTTTATCCTAGTTAATTGCATACTATATTATTTTAGTCTTTTGTTATTTTTCCTTATTTTCTATTGGGTAAGTGCAAGAAGTTGAGTCCACTTCTAGAGGAACTTTTTGCGCGCGAAACCCACTTTTGGAAAAAGAGGTTTTCTAAAGAATTTTTCCACCAAATTAAAACCCATTTTAGATATGATTACATATATTATAAATACATAGTTTATTTTTAAATTGGACTATTTTTTAAAAATTTTAAATAATTTCTAATAAACAGGTTAGTAAGCGTGAAATAAAATGATTCCTTATTTTTATAACATTAATTTATTTTCATATTTTTGAAAAAATAAATTATATGACATGTAACTATAGATAATTCTTTTCACTTGGAAATAAAAAACAAAAAATAATGAGTTTAGGCCAACTTATGCTTGTCGTACACAAGGGGTTTTCAAAATAGAAATTATGCCCAATAAAAAAATAACTTAGAAAAATATTTTCACAAAAAAAATTTCAAAAAAATATGCTCATCAATCTTGACTGTCTTAAAAGTGATATTCCAAAAGGATTCAAAAAAATTCTTACATTTAGGTCAAATTATGGTTGTCGTACACATGCATGGAAGGTCCCAAAGAGGTTATTAAATAGTTATTTTTGGAAACACCTAGTGAAATCTAATTTTTATCATCTGAGTATTATTATAAATGAAATATTGAGAAACTAGACTTTGAGAGCTACTTCTTATTACTGACTTTGCTTAACATTCAATCTTTAAGTGCTTCAATTTTTTTGATCAATTGGGATGAATTTTGAAAAATAGGGAAAATAGTTCCACTTTTCTGCCAAAAAGTGGAGTCAACGTCTTGTTGGCACCCTATTATCATTTTTGTACTTTATTCATATGGGTTGTATGTGTGCCACTCTAGCATCATGTACCTGAACTATCATCCACGACTAGCATGTACATCTAAGGCAGTCAGATTGTAGAGTTCAATGATTATTCTCTGTAATTATCTCATCCAGTTTCTAAAATAATAATATCTTAATCTTTTAGTATCTTCAATTTATTTACATTTTCTATATTTATCTCTTTAATTATTATAATTTTTTAATATAATTGTACTCAAAATTCTTGATTTTACAAAAGCATCTTCATCACACTTAGAATATAAATCCCCTAGCTCATCAGTGCGTAAATAGAAGTGAGGTGGTTCAAGAAAAGGTTCATCCTTTAGGAATCTAAACAGTCTTGAGGTTGGTGTACTTTTTTCCTTCTTCACATTTTGGAAAATCTAATGTGAAGCTTACATTTGTAAAGATTTTATATTGTTAGGATGTTGTGAATTCCTTTGAGCTTCACAACACAAACCACTTCAGGAACTATTCTATGAAGGTCTTGTAGATGTAGCATTCCTCTGGATCAATATAGTCTTTCTAAATTGGATCCTATATTTGGGAGAATATGGACCCTAATGGTACGAGTGGATCCCAATTCTTAAGAGGACTTATACTAGGACTAAACACCTCTCCAAAGGTAGGGTCCAAGTATTCTTTGATTGCTATTTCTCCTCCCGATTTCCCTCCCTTAGTGGATCATAAATTGGATCTCAGTGTTGAGTTTGATAAGATTCAATCCCTCAAGGAGAACCTACATGAATTTGAAAAGTTCCTTAAAAAATGGATGCCCACACTAAGGTTAGAAATGTTGTTGGTCATTTGAGTTAATTATTTATCTCGGATAAAGAAGGCCTAGAAGTGTTCTTAGCACTAGGAAGGATAGTAGATGATAATATATCTCTTCCTCCTCCAGACTCTCAAGGAAATTAATTGAGACTTACTATGAAAGATATTGGTGTTGCGATAGCTATGGTGTTACTACACATGGTGTGATCTACACCTAATATTGGTCCTTTAAATAGTTGTGTTGTCCTCAATATTAATGTAAGACAAAATCTATTGAGATACAATTTTCATAATGCTAGTGTGAACCGCAAGTTTGGTGGTGGAGGATAGGTCAATAGTGGATTTTTTGCTACCCCTGGGGTTGGAGATAACTCACCTCTAGGTCCTCTACCCCATAACCCTAGTCTCAACACCATATTGTAGAATATGGGAAAGTAGTTGCAATAGTTTCCCAAATTCTCAACTATGATTAATCAAAGTTCTTTAAAACTCCTTACTACCATTGTAGCCCCCCAACCATCCAAGTGCTAAGAATACAACTGTAACAAGGGGGTTGAATCCCTAAATTTTGAGAGGTATAATGGTGATGATGATCCACATAATTGAATTGACTCCTTGATGGAATGCAAAATTTATCACAATTTTGACTAGTGTTACTTAAAATTTTCTCTCAATCCCTTAAGGGAACTACTATGAAATGGTATAGCTCTCTTCCAGATTATTTTATCAGCACCTTTGATCACTTGATATTTGTCTTTCTAACTCGGTTCTAAGACAACATAGCAAGCAATTGTTGGAAATACAATAATGGGGAAGCAAGATATTGAGAGGGGGGGTGAATCAGATCTTCAAAACTAAATACTTTAGATAAACTAATCCCCATTCATGCATAAAATGAATCTAATGTAATCTCAAATAGCATCCACACCATGAAATAAATAACACATTACACAATAATTTGGCAACCCAGAAACCCAAATAGGTAAAACTGGGGTGGGGATGACACCCACAAAAGTCTCCACTACTGCAATAATAAATTATACCTGTTAAGGTTACAATGTTTGATTCCAAAATGTAATCTACCCTGTTAAAGGTCTACTCTGTTAAAAACTTCAGATCATTACAATCTACCTTGTTAAAGGATTTAAACTTACAATGAAGTAAGAACTTTGTTAAGAGATAAATAAAGGCCTGCTAAAACCACTCTTTTAAGAGATTTTCACTTGATACAATGATTAAAAAGTCTCAAGTATTGATCCTTTGATATGCACTCTGATGCTGATGACGGATCTCCTCTATTCAATATCTCTTCTAATCTTATAATCTGATATATCTTTTCTTTGTTTTTCACTTTGTTATGCTCTTCTTGATCTCTGCTTCTTAACAAAATAACCCTCTATGCATTTCACTTCAAAAAGTAGTCACTTCAACAATCACTCCTCTACCTCTTACACATACATAAAATAGGGTTTCGAAGCAATCTAATATATCTATACAGATCTGATAGTGAGATCAAGATCTGATATCCATGCCTTGATGGTAAAATAATTAATGCTTATAATGATTCATGCATAGGATAAAACAATTAAATGCATAATTAACTCCGTATAAAAATATTAAATTCATACATTAGTCAGCCCAAAAATCTTATACAAGTCAGCTTGATCACTTATCCTTGAAGTTTGTATCATTCCTGACAAGTATACAAAAACATGTTCTGTTCAGCATTTAACATCCCTATCTTTACTCAGCTCGGCAATGTAACTCGGCTCGACAATGTGACTAGGCATATTGAAAACTGCTCGGCAATGTTGCTTGGCCTTGCATAGTTTTAGCTCGGCCATAGTAATAGCCAACTAAAACTGCCTAATGAAATGACTAAGTGTTGGGCACTAATCATCAACAAAACTTAGAGATTAACAATCTCTACCTTTGATATTAGTGGCAAAAGCACTTATCATCCCTTCTGTACATTTCATCAAAATATTGCCTAAGTACGCTAAGTACTCCCCCTAGGAATATACTTATACCAAAAATTTACAATGCCTTCAAAAATTATATACAAGTGTACCTTTGCTGTACTAATGTATCCTTTCATAATTTCTTGCTAACTTCCTCCTTCCGTAGTACTAACTTCCCCCTTGTTTTTGTCACTGATTGCTGGTGGGGTTAAGTTGTACTTATCCAAAAACTACTTATGAAGCTGCAGGGTGGATTCAAATGTTGTATCCCAGCTTTCCTTTGCAACCTTCATAACTTCGAGTTTTATTTCTAGCTCAGCAGCTAGACTCACTAAACTTTCTGCAGTCAATAGATTTGCACTGCTCTGTGATAACTCCTTAGCTTTTGAAAGTTCCTTCTGTATTACCTCCAAGTGAGGCAACAAGCTTGTCTGAATAGTTATCAACTTGGCCCTTATGCGACCATCTTCAGCCATAAGCTCAGCTATTCTCCTTTGTGCATTTATCAACTTATTAAAATGTAAAGATCTAGATGTAGCATCTTTACCTAAAGTAGCACCAGTTTATCTCAAATCTAACTATAGCTTCTCAACAAGCTATAAATTATCCTTTGTGAAAAGTTCAACATCACATAATTTCTTATACAAAGAATAAACATTCGCTGTAACTTTCTCTAAAGTTTCTACAAGAACAGAAAGTTCAACCTGTTTTGTTGCTATCTCTTCTGAGATCTTCTCTAGAACTTTTCTCTCAAATCTTCTCTTGGACCATTGTAGAAGCTTCTCATTGCTATCTATGTCCTCATCTATTACTTTATGTAGAATGGTGACTAGTTGATCTTGTATGCACCCTAAAATGGTTGCCTAGACTTTGGGCCCCATTTATTATTTTATCATTTTATCAAATTTCTGAATCAATGCTTTGGAACATTTTCAATTCAAATCAATTTCCTTGATCAAATTGTAA
>MU226638.1:1251038-1304196 GCA_018584345.1 Thuja plicata | reverse complement strand
TATGCGTTCACCTCACACAGCAGTGTCACTCCCGAAAGAGCGCCCATTTTTTTGGTGTTTCCAAGGACTAAGTATATATGTTCGAAGGTAACCCTTAAACAGGGGCCAGCGTCATATACCACTTCAAACATCCAGGTGCCTCCTACCACTTCTAATAAATTCCCTCGCCTGGCTCTTGTTGTTTCTCTGAGGTGGGAGGAAGGATAATTGAAGGATAAATAATATGAAGATGGTGGCATCTTCTAGAACAGTCCCCTAGCCCCAATGTTTGGGGAAATCCAGATGCCAGAGATCCTCCTCCCTCAGCTGCAAATGCTTTGATTGCCTGAGGGTTCTTTTTTTATGAATAGTTGATGCTTCTGGCTTTTGTCGTGTGACCTTTTGTGGGGTGATCTTTTATACCCCGACCCTTTTCTTGTGAATAGTGTACTCTATCTTTTTTATATTAATGGAAAAGACCTCTATTCATCAAAATAATTACACACCTTGTGAATTTTGTCTTTAAACTGTCTATACTATGCGTAGAGAGTTCTCCACCTTACTTTTTGGCATTTTTAAAGAATTTTCATGGGGATTTATAATACTTACTTACTCCATTTTGGGTATTGTTAAGGATAATTATATTTCTTCCTTACTTGTTTCCTTTTTGTAGTAATAAGCTCTTATTTGAGTCATGAAATTTATAATGCTTGGGGTAGCCTCGTAAAAAGAAATTCATGGTCTTTTAAAAGACAAATATGGATTATTAAAGTAGGCGAATTTGATTAAATGTTTGATTTATGTTTCCTGCTAAATAATATCCTTACGACTCATAAATATTGAATTTTAACAAAGAAGTAATAGAAGTCAATAATCTAGGAGCTATCATTCATATATATGCATAGTTTTATGAAGTTTCGTTCTGCTAGATAGTAGTTCTTTAAAACTTAAATATTTGCAAGTGTCAACCCTTTTTAAAGTAGGTATCTGGTCTTTTCAAATAGACAACTTCTTTTTTTTTTTTGATTGAACTTCTTTCGGTATCGAATTGTGATGTTTTCCTTTGATAACTTTTTGAACACACAATAGTTGACATTAATTTTTAATTCAAAATAACATAAATCAAGATTGATACATTACACTAAATAGTTTGTAAGCCCAAAATGATTCCTGAGACACAATATCATTGTACATTAAAACCTTAATCTAATGATGTTCTCTATGGAAGAGTGATTTAAGTTGCTTGGGGTTCACTTTTGTCTATCTTATATAACTGAAATTACTAGTTGAACTAGAATTACCAACATGATATAATGATTGTTGATGATCCTACTGTTGTGAATTTGGTTGTTTATTGGAATGGAGTAGACCTGAGAAAACGATCACTTCATTGATTCTGTGTATATAGTCAATATATATGTTCAATTATTAAAAAATATCATATAATATTTTATTTGTTTGATGAGTCAAAGTGATAGTTTTTATGGATTCATATATATCATGTTTCTTATTTAATAAAAGGTTATGCAAATTACTTCTTCATGAGAACAAGTTGTCTCAAGGATGTCGTGTATGATAGTGATGTGATTAAGGTTGAATAGGATTTTAATCTTGAGTTTGAATGATTATTGTTGGTGATTTTTTGGTTTCATTTCATCTGTGATGTAATAATATGGAATGGTGTTCAATGTAGAATATTAGGGAAGGGTAGGAATGATTATTTTTTTCTTGTGTATACCTACCTACCAAAAGATCTAGCTTAAAATGCTTTGGCCAAAGATTTCATGCATATTTTACTATGTATGTGCTAGTTTTACCATCTCCTTGCCACATCATTATTTAAATACTACAGTACTATAGGTGAATTGTATTGATATTACAATTTTGCACCAGATCCATCTGACGCACAAATTTTGAGTTGATGGGCTACTTGGGCAGACTCGGGTGCTCAGCATGTTAAGTTGAGTACAATGGAAGCTAACCACTCTATGGTTGGGTGGAAAAAGTACGTGGACCACATTCCTATCTTGAGCACAATAGATGAATTTTAGTATGATGGTTGAAGGAGAGAGCAATGGAGACAAGATTTTCTTTATCGTGTGTTTATGATTCAACCCTGTGGTCTAATTTGTATTGTATGATTTAATGTGTACTTGAGACGTACTTTATATTTGATGCATTTATGATTTTTTTTTTACAAGTCGGTCGACATCCTGATTCAGTTGTGTTATTTATTGTACTCAACAAGTTGGTTGAATTTGCACTTTGAACATGATGTATTATTTCATGAAGAAAATAATATAATTTGAGTTAATTTAAATGCAATTTTCTTCAAATTTTCAACTTATCTATATGACCTTGCATAATTTTTGGTATTAAATTTTATGTGGTGCATGTTAGTGGCAAGCTAGTCATTTCATGTGGTATTAGAGAATATGGTAAAACTCTAGGGCTTGGGTTTTTTATCGCTAAAAGTTGCACATTATTCATGTAGGATTTGATCGGTCACCATAAATTAAGGATAAAATAAAAATATGCATAATCTTGTACAAATGATTCATTTTGCATGTGTGATGCAAGGGATAAATGATGAGATAGATCATTCGAGAAAAAGGATCATGATGCCAAATATTCATATCTTTAGTGGGAAAATAAATTAGCATGTCATGCATCAAAAGAAAACTCATGGGAATTTGAAAATGTGTTTGCATGTTTCATCTTGTTTTTTAGGTTGTGTTAGATTGCAAAACGAAAATGGTAGACTTATCAAGTTTATGTTATATGAACAAATAATGTATGCATTGCATAGTGACATAATATTTGACACAAATATTTGTCAGGTGTTTGGTCATGTTCTTTAGTGCACCTTGGATGCAAGGTGTCATGTAGCTTCTACTTTCTCAATGTGGCTAGTGGTAGTCACTTTGTACATATAAGCTATTCTTTTTTTTTCAATTTTACTATTATTTTCAATTATCATAGAATTTGGAAGTTTTGTAAGGGATATCTTTGAAATTTTAAGTTTTCTTGTGATAAACAAACCACAATGTTTTTTTTTTATCTATTAAATGTGATTCTTGTTCACACTTATTCCTATTGATTTTACACACTTTTTGTGTTTTCAAATTAAAATTTGTGAACTTCTATTTTGAGATTTCTTTTATGATCTTGTGGTGGCTAAGATATGCATTCTAAGATGCTATTCCTATGATGTGATATGATGTCCTTTGTCATGTTCAATATGTAATATTGATAGAATGTGCAAGGGAGTAGATTGTGGAGGATGTACCATATTATTCTTGCATTCATATTATGACTAAAATATGTTTTGTCTATTAAAAATTCTAAATTAAATTCGCATGAACATTGTTGTAGATATTAGCAGTTGACAATAGATAAGATGAATTCCAAGCTACTTCTATACAAATCATTGGTAAACTCTTTGGTTAAAAAGTTACTATCTTGATTGATACAGGACCTATTGAGTTTTACATTGATCCAAAGGTTACATCTAAATTTCTCATTAGAGTTGGTTTTATGTTTTATCTATGGATAGTTCAGTATGGAAATAGGGCTATGAGAAGGGTGGAGCAATGTTTATATTGTAACAAGTTGGACATTCTGAGCTTCCAAATGAAAGTAAATATTTACATAGCCACATTAGGCTCATATGATGTCATCTTAGGCATCAATTGGTTGACACAACATAAGGCAGTAGTCCAATGTAGGGACAGATTGGTGAATTGCCTTGATGATACAAGGAAACCTATAGAGGTAAGGGGTGTGAAGAGACTCGATAAGATGAGACAAATATTAGTTATGTAGTTAAAGAAAGAATAGAGGAAGGGGTACATGATCGATGTGGTTCATGTCAAGGATCTAAATATCACTCCTCCATCTATTGATAGTTATCCTAATATGAAGGAGATCCAAGACGTGTTTCCAGAGGAATTGCCTTAATTGCCTCTTAAAATATAATTTGATTTCTCAATTGAATTGATTCCAAAAACTAAGCCACAATATAAAGCTCCTTACAGGATGACCACAACTGAATTGTATGGATTGAAGGTGCAGTTATAAGTATTTTTGGACAAAGAATTTATCTTCCTAGTGTATCACCTTGGGGAGTTCCAATTATTTTTGTTAAGATGAAGGATGATACCTTGTGTTTATGCATCGACTATAGGATGATAAACAAGGTGAATATCAAATATAGGTATACTCTCCCTCGAATATATGAGTTATTCGATCAAATGAAGGGAGATGTAGTTTTCTCAAAAATTAAACTAAGATTGGGGTACCACCAGCTACAAATTAAGGAGGAATACATATCAAAGATAGTATTCAGAACAAGCTATCCGACATTATGAATTTTTATTCTACCTTTAGGTTTAATAAATGCTCCAACAACTTTTATGAATTTGATGATCAATATTTCTAGAGACTTCCTAGATGATTTTTTGTGGATTTTCATTGATGATATCTTGATTTATTCCAAGAACTTAGAGGAGCACAAATACCATTCAAGGATATTTTTTCAACATCTAAGAGATTATAAAAAATATGGTAAACTATCTAAGTATTCATTTCACCAAAAGAAGGTACACTATTTAGGTCATATTATATGCATAGATGGAGTTGTAGTTTGTTTACCCGCTGGGGTAACCTAGTTTACTGATGCATAGACCTTATATAGGGAATACAAATGACACAAGATAGATCAAATAATACCAAAGCTTTCATTAATCATTCGTAACTTGTGTACATCCACAATAGTCACTAATATATTATATCTCCGAAGAGAAAGTACATTGCTTATATAAAACCCGAAGGGGTGTGACCAAACGTCACCACTAATTCCCAACCATCATCCGGTAGTAACTAACTACCATCGGGATACACATAATATAACTAACATAGCATAAAGTAAGTACTACAACTAACACCATCCCCCCCAAAAATAAAAGTCATCTGCAGATGACAATAATATATATCAGAGACGTAATATTAGAGACGGGAAAAAAAAAATAGGAATGGTGGAAAACTGCAAACAAGAACCAAAACATAATGCTTAGTCTCAGCCACTACCAAGTGCTACAAATCTGTTGCTCAAATGATACTGCCTCCATAGTCAATATGTCCTTAATAGCCATGTTGCCTTCTACACATCCAACTACTGGGTACACTGAGCCATGAAGTCTTGCTCTACTGCCTCAAACCTGGTGGTTAGCTCCTCCCGAGCTCTCTCTACATCCACCATGACAGCTTCATGTCTAGTCAAGAGATACTCTAAGTGCCTCAAAGCATAGTACCCTTCTACCTCTCTCGTCACCACTAGCGTGCGAACCATCCATGCCTGCAGCATCTCTGGGTCTCATCTGCTCAACTCTATGTGTTCACAACCTCCTAATTTGTCTCCCTTGATGACTTATGGCTTCCCCTCCAACGCTTAGCTTCAAACTACTTTATCACCATGTGGAACAAACCCAACGCTTACCTGAAGTGCGCTAGTGCCCCAAACTCGAGGTTGTAGTGTACCTCAAAAAATAAAATGAGGGTTTGCGGGCAATGACCCCAATAGGGTTGAGGGACAGTGCACCCTTGAGGTCTAGGAGCAGCACCCCAAGCAGGGTTGAGGGTCAGCACCCCTGCGAGGTCTCAGGGCAGCGCCTCAGGTGAGGTTAAGGGGCACCACCCCCACCACCAAGACCAAATTAGCACCTTCAAACCCACACACAAGTCCATGGGGCACGCCATTTTTGTGATGTACTTTCGATGCCATATTATTTCTACCAACCGCTTACAGTGCCTATGCAAATGGTCAATAATTATATTTTCTTCACTACATGTTTATGTCCTTCCCTTCAGTGCCATACGCTATGCACTATTCTTTATTTATCATCATTTTTTTTATTTTTTTACAATTGCTTCCGTAGGAAATTTATCTCTAGAATTCCTTTCCTTAATGATTCATCATCATACTGAAATTTAGCATGTCCTCCCTTTGTCTTTATAGTTGCACTTTACCTATAGCTGTCTTTATGGCATATGAAATTCTCCCTCTGACTGTTCGTACTATATACATAATTTTCTTCTTCTCTGGCTACACATGCGTGCAAAATTTTTCCTTGTTGGTGGTTTATCATATGGCATCGGGCTTATTAATTCATGGCACCACTCGGTGGTTCATCATACGGTGTGACCACCATTTATGGTGCCACTCAGGCCTCCACCTGTGGTGGTTCCACCATACGGTGTGACCACTGTACGTGGCCCCACCTGAGGGTATCGTACGGCGCCATTTTTTATTCTTTTTTTTTACAAGTTTTTCGTCCATACCACCATACGACATCAGGTCGTACGGTACTTTATCGGCTCTTTTTTATTAAAAAAAATTTAAAAAAATTGGCAGATTTTTCATCTATGCGGCATCAGGTCGTACGGTGCCATACGAACTCTTTTTTTTAAGTTGACAGATTTACTTCCGCAGACTGGGTCCTACACCTTCTAGCCATCCAGCTTCAACCTATTGACTATGTCCAAAATTGCCTGGTCATTGGGTGTCCATAACTTCACTGCCCCATTCGCGGCAACTTCCTAAATTTTATATGGGCCTAGCAACTTTTCTTTGAATTTTCTAGTTCAATTTCAATTTGCCCATTAAACTTTAATACCAACTGACCTAGCGTGAACTATGTCCACTTCATCATCCACTATACCAGCAATCATTTCTGTTCAAGCTTATTAAGATTATACAATCGCTCCTTCATGCTTTTCATGTCTCTGAGTCTATTTTCAATGGCTATCCTTAGACTTGGTACCATAAATTCAACAGGAACCACAGTCTCTCACCCGTAAATTAGAAGGAGAATAAATATTTTAAAGGCTGCGACCACGAGGTTCCAACCATCGCTGACACGAGCATCGTTACGGAGGTTTTTCCCCTTTGATTTTACCTCCTGGTATTTGATGGGTTCTACCTTCGTAAAATGGTGTGCGGGAATCGCTTCCTCCTCCCTAATGCTTAGCATGTTACAAGATGGTGTGAAAAACTCATAATCTTCTATTTACCAATGAAAGAGGCCATTCATTGAATCTCCATCATCCCCAGAACATTCTTCCTACTCCAACACCCCTTCATCATCAGGCTCCATTCTTCTTTTCCCTCCATCTTCTCCCAATTGCTCTCCTTTAGATTCTGAGTCCAAAGATGCTAACTCCTTGCTCACCATTTTCATGCGAAGATCAATCACGTACTTCCTCCTGGTAGTCTCCATGGTGAGTGTGTTCCACTTCCAGTTGTGGTTCATCTTTGCCGAGGTGAGCCACAATCGTCCCAAAATAGCATCACACCCTTTTTTCTTTAGTGGGATCACCACAAAGTTGAGTACGAAGGGTTGTGTCCCAATCATCAGGTGTTGAGCCATGAGGGTTCTGATGGGTTTGATGTCATGCTGGGTCGCTCCCAATAGGGTGAATGTTGGAGGCCATAGCATGGGTTTCCCCAAATTTTTCATGTCTCCTCTGGAAGTACATTTACTCCGGACCCTCCATCTACAATGGTGTCTGTGAGAGTGGTGCCAAGGATACCCATCTTGATCACCGTTAGGTGATGCCCACTATTCACGGCCAGCAACATAGGATCTACGATAAGACTTGGAGAATTTTCAGGTACCTGACGAGGTTGTGATGGTGTTGTGTTAAGGATATCCATCCTTAATTGAGGTATGGTCTCTAGGAGATCATGGAATTTTACTGGAACCTCCATCTGTAATACCTTCCTCAGGATGTTTTCCTCCACCTTTGTGCGTGAGGTTTTGGTAGCTTCATGGGTGCTCTTCCGTTGTGTGACCATCTCCTTCTCAATTGTTTCTTTTGCTTCGTACAGGGATCCGCATATGTGGCCTTCTTCGCTTGGCCCCTTCTAAGTATGATCACAATATTTTTAATGTCTATGAGGTTCACTCCCTTCTGACAGTGTGCTTTTTCGTAGTCACTGGGACCACACCATTTACACAAGTGTTGTGTGGAAGCACCCTCAGCTTTGCAATCATGAGCGAAGTGCCCCCATTTTCTACAGGCCCTGCATTGGATGATAGGTCTCCATTTGGCGTCATACTGCATGCGGCTTTGGTTGTTATTGTTATTATTGTTATTATTGTTATTATTTCCCCCTCGCCTATTATCTCGGTAGCCTCCAAATGACGTTGTGGTGTTTTTTTCCAGGAGGTGCCTACTGGTGTGGATGTTGTGGCCTGTTCTATGAAAAATACTTGTGCACTTTGTGACTTCATGTTGTATAGACACTCCTTGACGGAGTGACCCATAACTTGGTAGATATCACAGAATAATTTTTTGGACAGGAGCCTTTGGTGTGGCCATTCACCTTGCAGTCTGTGCACCATAGTTCATCATCTTTTCTCGTACCCCCCCTCATTGTCTTGAATTCTTTTAACATTCTCTGGACATATCTTTTTGGAGCTCGGTGACCTTCTTCTTTGATCCCTCGTCACTGCTGCTTTCTTCTTCGGAAGTGTCATCGTCCAACGAAGAGGATTTACTTCTCTTCTTTTTCGATGTCTTGTGCTCACTTTCCAGGTCCATGGCCTGGTTATATGCATCATTGTACGAGGTGGGGGGAACTATCTTCGTATTCCTCTAGAGGTTCGATTTCAGCCCTTCTACAAACCATTTTTTCTTCAAGTCGTCGGCTAGCTGACTCCTTGACAGAGTGACGCATAACTTGGTAGATATCACAGAATAATTTTTTTGGATAGGAGCCTTTGGTGTGGTCATTCACCTTGCAGTCTGTGCACCATAGTTCATCATCTTTTCTTGTACCCCCCCTCATTGTCTTGAATTCTTTTAACATTCTCTCCATATATTTTTGGATCTCGGTGGCCTTCTTCTTTGATCCCTCGTCACTGCTGCTTTCTTCTTCGGAAGTGTCATTGTCCAACAAAGATGATTTACTTCTCTTATTTTTTGATGTCTTGTGCTCACTTTCCAGGTCCATGGCCCAGTTATATGCATCATTGTATGAGGTGGGAGGAACTATCTTCATCTTCCTCCAGAGGTTCGGTTTCAGCCCTTCTATGAACCATCTTTTCTTCAAGTCATCAGCTAGCTGACTCCATCTTTCCCACTAGTTCCTTTTGTTGGCGGCCATAGGCCTGCACAGTCTCCTTTTTCCCTTGCTTGGTTCCATATATTTTAGATATGATTTCATTGTCATCCCTCTGGAGCCGAAACTCCTTCTTGAATGTCTTCTTCAATGCGTCCCAGGTGGTCACTCCAGTTTTTTCTAAGTCAGAGTACCAACCGATTGCTACCCCTCGGAGGGTTGCCAGAAACTGTTTCATCCACTCCGCCTGGTTAGCGACTCCAGTCGCAGACCAAATTGTCTGACATGTGTAGCAATGCCAGACGGGATCCTCTTTTTCATCACCATGGAACTTTGACAACTTCTCTTTGTTAGTTGTCATGTTTACTTTTCTAGGTGTCGATTGTGTTTGCAGCACGGTTTGTGTTACAGGCTAGGATGGTACTGCTGGCGTCGGTACCTGGGAAATGTTTGGTACCATACCACTTGATGTCCCCGAACTACTGGAACTGTCTAATTCTGGTGGGCTACTTTGATCCCCATGCCCCTCTGTCACTTCAATACTCGCAGCAGCAGCGGTATCCTGAGCCTCCCTCTGTGTGGCTTCCTCTTCTTCCTTCCTTCAGGCTTCTCTTGCTTCCATCCGTGGGGTTAAGGTTAAGGACCCCAAAAAGATCATTGTTTCCTCTAGGCAGTCCTCGTCACTTCTCCTGGCCTCTCAGTCAAATTCCTCCAGAACCTTGCCTTCACTTACTCCCTTTGGTAGTCCTTCAGTGCATCTTCTGAATCTCTCCCTTCGCTCGGCTTGCTGTTGTGCGAGTACAAATTTTCTAGCGGCTTGTTCATCCTCGATTTCCTTCTTTCTATTTTTATTCAATTGATTGGGCATGAATTCTTTGCTCACTTCTCCACCAGGCAATAATCAACACATCAATTTATTTTTTATTTTATTTATTCATGTCGTTTTATTCCAACACTTCTCAATTGAGTGATTTCCTCAGCGTATTATCTTCTCCTTTGTAGAGCTTCGTACGTGTGTTTTCGGCCTCTGGGTTAATCTCACTAACTGGTAGGCCCATAGTTCCTGTACGCCATCTAGTTCTTGTCTTCCCGAGTACGTCTAGGAAGCAGTGCCAAATGTTTACCCGCTGGGGTAACCTATTTTACTGATGCATAGACCTTATACAGGGAATGCAAATGACATAAGATAGATCAGAGAATACCAAATCTTTCATTAATCATTCGTAACTTGCGTACATCCACAATAGTCACTATTATATTATATTTCTAAAGAGAAAGTACATTGCTTGTATAAAACCCAAAGGGGTGTGACCAAACGTCACCACTGATTCCCAACCGTCGTTCGGTAGTAACTAAGTACCGTCAAGATACACATAATATAATTAACATAGCATAAAGTAAGTACTATAGCTAACATAGTTGACCTAGAAAGATAAACACCATTATGGAATGGCTAGCTCCTCAAATTGTGAGGGAACTCAGAAAAACTTGTTTTTCACTTAATAAAAAATATCAATTGTTGAATGCTTCTAGATGATCAAAAGGGTGGGGGGGGTTGGGGGGTGAATCAACATGTACTAAAAAAGTAATAGATTATTAACCATTCATTCCATTTAATTAATATGCAGAAGTAAATAAATTGAAATAGAAATAACACAACACATAACACCAGTAGTTTTACATGGAAAAACCAAAGATGAAAAAACCATGATGAGATTCACATTCACTATATAATGAACAATATTATAGTAATTAATTTAGGTACACTTCCAATGAAGGGCACTACTCAGTGGAAGAGGAATTGTATACTAAAGTGCACTAAGATACAAAAAGGACTTATAGACTTCAAAGATTATACTCGTTTTAGGGATAAATACATTATAATTTATATTTAAAATAATTTTTATTGATCTGGTTAGAAGTGCATCCTCTAAAATGTTGATTACAGTTCCTAGTTCATGTATCTACTCCAAATCTCATCTCAATTAATTTACAACGCTTTGCAATTCCTCACATGTTGCTACATACAACTTATTTTCATCTCATATCATTCACACTCATACTTATACAAAGTATATCTACCAATATATATCCATTACAACACCAAAAAAATTCATTAAGTCAACCAAAAGAGATGTGGCATGTAACATGAAGGCCATCAACCCAAAACTTTCTTTCCAATGCGTGCAAAGGGTAGATGGAAAATGTGAAGCATCATACCATGAATTTACATCCTCCTTAAGATATAATACCTTTTCCATAGACACTGAACATCGTCACAAGGTCCTAAGTATCTTCAATTCGCCGCAAGGAGTGAAACTGGTAAATGTGTCATCCAAACAAGCTAAAAATATAGTGTGAACCTCCAAAATTATATGGATAAGAAAATACTATTTTCTGATCATAAAATATTCATATAATAAGTCACAACATCAAATAATCTGGCAGAGAGGAACATAAAGCAATCTTGTACAATGTTATATTGTTTTCTTACAAAATGATGTACATATCATTATAATCTTGACTGTGAATCAAGTTAGACCACAAAAACTACTTGATATAACTTGTTTTGACCAAAGCATTTTAAACCAAATCTTTTGATAAGTAGGTATACACAAGAAATTTTCTATTTTTCCTACACTTCCTCGATATTTTACATTCAACACCCTTCCATATAATTTCATCACACATGAAATGAAACAAAACAATCACTAAGAACAATCATTCAAACTAAGATGCATCGCTTATTCAATCTTAATCACATCACTATCATACATATCATCCTTGAGACAACTTGTTATCACAAAGAAGTAATTTGCATAATTTTTTATGAAATAAGAAACATGATATATATCAACCCATAAAAACTCTCACCAAGTCTCATCAAAACAAATAAAACATTAGATGATATTTTCAGTAATTGAACTTATATAATGCCTATATATAGAGAATCAATGAACTGATCTTTTTCTCAGCTCTACTCCATTCCAACAAACGACGAAATTCACAATGGTAGAATCATCAATAATCATCATATCGTGTTGGAAATTCTATGTGAACTAGTAATTTCAATTATATGACAGAGAGAAACGAACCCCCAAGAAACTTAATCCACTCTTCCATAGAGAACGTCATTACATTAAAGATTTTAATATACAGTGATAGGGTGTCTCAAGAATCGGTTTGGTCTTACAAACTATTTAATAGAATGTATCAATCTTGATTGTTGTTATTTTAAATTAAAATTTAATGTCAACTGTTGTGGGTTCAAAAAAATTTCAGAAGAAAAAATCACATTTCGATACCAAAAGAAGTTTAATCAAACACATAAAAGAATTGGTCTGTATGAAAAAGCAAAACACTTGTTTTAAAAAGCTTTAGCACTTGCAAATATAAAAACTACTTTCCAGCTGAAACAAAACTTCATAAAACTATGTATATATGTATATATATGAATGATAGTTTTCAACATATCGTTTGGGGGCTGGAATCATACTGGAATTGGCATTATCTAATTCCGGATAATGCCAAATTTCATGATTGGGTCCATGAATAAAAATGAAATTGGAATTACAAAATTCCAATTTTGCCTCAAAATGGGCATATCAATCTTCCACCTAAATATTCCAATTCCAATTTTTACAAAAGCAAATTTAATATCTCGTTGGATCCGTGACATGATAGGTGTGTAAATGTGTGTATGTATGTATATGTGCATATATATGTATATATACACAAATGTGTGTATATACACACACATTTGTGTATATTGGTATACATGTGTGTATATACACATATATGTGTGTATATATACATATACATACACATACATGTGTGTGTATACACACATGTGTATATATATGTGTATATATAAACACGTGTATACACACACACATATATTTGTGTATGTGTGTGTATATATACACATATGTATATATATACATGCATGTATATATACACATGTGTATATATACATACACATGTGTATATATACATACATGTGTATATATATATGTGTGTGTATGTGTATATGTGTAAATATGTATATATACACAAATATGTGTATATATACACATATGTGTATATACACACACATATATATACATGTACACATGCATGTACACACATGTATATATACATGTGTGTGTATATACACACACATATATATATACATGTACACATGTATATACACACATGTATATATACATGTGTGTGTATACACACGTGTGCATGTGTACATATATATATATACATGCGTGTGTATATACACACATGTGTGTCTACACACATACACACATTTGTGTATATTTACACATATACACATATATACACATACACACCGTATTCAAAAAAATTAAGAAATAAACAATTAAAATTATTTATGCATCTTCTCAGTCATCTTCCTCGTGAATCAAACGGGTCCAGCCCATATTATGGAAATCATTTCCAGAATATGGATCTTCCAGAATTGTAACATCTTCAAGAATCCCATATCCAACATTTGGTATTCCAGCACCCAAACTAGTTGCATGCCTAACTTAGCAACCAATATAAATCAAACACTAAGTCCAAGTTGCCCACTTTAATAATCCATATATTTCTTTTAAAATACGATAGATTTCTTTCTGTGAGGCTACCCCAAGCATTAGAAATTTCATGACTCAAATAACAGTTGTTTGGGAATTGTTTGATAAAGAAGGGTTCTACTGTCAATAATTTTGATATAACAAGCCTTCCAAATTCAGACAAATATAGGCACATAAAAGATTTTCCTCACTTCACAGAGAAAAATTAACTAGGAAACATAACTTGCATTTAGTTTTAAGATTGAGAAGGGCGAGTATCTAATAAGTTTTGATCCTGTAAATTTGCTATTTTCTCCCAAATCTAGAGATTTGCACACTTGTTTTCGCGCCACCAACAGTTCTTTCTGCAACTTCCTTCCTTCCCCAATTCTCCCGCGTGTATGAAAATCAAGAATTTGTTTCCTATTAAACTGCCTCCATGTAAACGGGTTTTCCTTCCCCCCTCATTTTCTTCTTTTCACAAGAATGGATGTTCTACAAAAGGTTTAAAACTAACATTTTAAAGAAATAAAATAACTTTCATCTTTCAATATGTTTTCATATATATTATCTAAAGCTCCTATTTTAAAATCAAATAACATTAATTTAATTAAATATTATTCAAAAAAAAAAATAGAACAAGAAATTCTCTTATAAACAATTTTCTTATAAAGCATATCACACACATTTCCAAGTTCTAAAATTAAATTTTATTTCCTTAGTAACATAGTTGATTCTTTACTTCGAATGTAATATTTTGATAGGTCAAAATTAGTACTTTTTATTTCAAAACAATAAGAGACCCACTAACAAAACACATAATTTTACTTTTTAACAACATCCTAAAACAATGAGGCATAACCTACAACACAACGGTAAAGTTGTGAGCCTCTAATCTAGGAGGTCTTGGGTTCGAGTCTACTTAATCTTAACAAATAATAATTAAATGAAAAAATAATAATAATTAAACACAATGATAATTTCAAACACACATTGAATCATATTGAGATTAGAGTTAGAAATAAAAGTTTTAAATCTAATCATTCAAATGCAATACTACATGGTGTGTGTCATCGCCTACACCTTGCCTTCAACCTGTCAATATCTCAGACCACTCGATTTTAGATTAGTAGGTTAGTACCACAAACCATAACCATAAACCAAATATGCATCATAATTTCTATTTTATTTATTATCATGAACATCTTTAACATGTATAATTAAAATCACTTCATTGAACATTTGGCTAATGAGAAGTATGCCCAATAAATAAATATATGCCAAATTAAGAAAAAAACACTTGATTCAAAATCATATTTATCATAAAATAAGTAAAAAAAATCATGACATGGTAAACACCATCTCATTATAGTGTCAGTCAAGAAATCCGATCTCATAATCTAACAATCAAAGAAATATATATGCTCATAACGATGAAGGTCTATGACTATGAAGACAATTTGACTAAGTCTAAAAGATTATAAACTTAAGCACTTGAAAATAATTTCACAAAATTTGAGACATGACATCGTTCCCCACTAGGAAGAGACACTATCTTACCATCTGATTAAGCGCGCGCGCACACACACACACACACACAAGATCAAAACATATAGAAAGTCAATGAAATCAAACGTGGGAAGTATCACTATATATCCTCAATATTCTCCCACATAGCACTATCAACAAAAAACTAGTCCCATCAAATCTTGTATGACAAGATATCTCTGTTGCACAACTAGATGGTCCGCTTGCCAATAATTTGGGTGGGCTCCACCAGTACCACTTTTAGATCCTGAACCTATAATGCACACTAATCAAGAATATGAGATGCAGCAAGATGATGCTCTACCAAAGGAAGATACTCTTCCCACCTCTACTACTGATCCATGTAGTACACCTTGAGTAAATCGTCTACCACATGATTCACTCTCTCAATTTTACCATCCATCTGAAGAGGGTAGGTAGTAATAAAATTCAATCTAGTTTCATAAGAAGCGTTCAAGGTTGTCCAAAACCTTGATTTCATCCTCGTATCTCTATCAAAGATGATGGTTTTAGGTGCCCCATGTAGCCTCAATATTTCTTGCACAAATTTTCTTGCCAAAGTCAACAAAACATATATCAAGTTTCCTGGTATAAAATGTTCCACCTTGGTTAGTTTGTCAACAACCACCAAGATGACATCGTGACAATTCCTTGTCAAAGGAGATCCCTAAATAAAGTCCATATTAATGGTTTTCCATTTATATTTTGGTACATTGTGAGGATATAATAATCTAGTGGGGTGGATATTCTTAGCCTTAACTTGTTGGCATTCTAAATATTGGGATATGTAAGCTATAACATCTCGCTTAAGCCTTGACCAAAAGTACAATGACCTCATATTAACAATCATCTTATTTACCCCAGGATGCACTGAAAAAGGAGTGTGCAATGCATCTAATTTAGAATCAATTTCCTCAAGCCTACTCAGTAGGGGACATATATTCTACCCCAATATCTCAAAACCCATCCTTATCAAAGGTATGATCGTCAAAACAGTAATTAGATGGGTCCATCTCTAAAGCTAATTTGACGAAATCAGAGTGGTCATTATCCTGAAGGTTATGCAACACCTACTCTATAAAACATGTCTTAGTACTAGACATGTAGCTAATATTTTCCTTCTTCTACTAAGAGCATCAACAAGTCTATTCTCTTTACCTTTAATATATTCTATTCCAAAATTATATTCATTTAGTAACTCTAGCCATTGTCCCTATCTAGTATTAAGGTTAAGCTATGTAAAGACGTATTTGAGTCCTATATGATCAGTCTTAAATTCAAATGACTTACCCAAGGGGTAATGCCTCCACATCTGCAAGGCATGTACTATCACATCCAATTCCAAGTCATAAGGTGCATCAATTAACATTGTAAACTTCTCATTGGGGTCAGGCATAATCAATATAGGAGTTGAGGTAAATATTTGTTTCAAAAGATGGAAAACATGTTCACACTTATCAAACCATTTAAATATCTTTACTTTCCTCTAGAGGGATGTGATTGGTGCTGCTATTTTGGAGAAACCCTCCATAAATTTTCTATATATCCAACAAGTCCCATAAAACTTTTGAGTTCCCTCACAATTTGAGGAGCTAGCCATTCCATAATGGTGTTTATCTTTCTAGGTCAACTATGTTAGCTATAGTACTTACTTTATGCTATGTTAGTTATATTATGTGTATCCTGACGGTACTTAGTTACTACCGAACAACGGTTGGGAATCGGTGGTGACGTTTGGTCACACCCCTTCGGGTTTTATACAAGCAATGTACTTTCTCTTCGAAGATATAATAGAATAGTGACTATTGTGGATGTACACAAGTTACATCAAGTATCCCATCAATTATTTTGCACTTTTTATGTTTTAGAAAAGTATCAGTAACCACTCGAGTAATTCTCTTAAGAAAGTATAATTTATGTAGATTTAACACGATTACTCATCTTAGCTCCTAATAGTTAAGAGAGGATAATGAATATTTTCTAAAGTTGCAATACCCTTTCTTGTAGGGTTCTAAATTTTGTAACTATTTTATTTTATAGGTATGGTGTCTAATTAAATTCACATAAAAATCATTTGGGAGAAGACACTAGATAGAGATACTTTGATCTAAGATGACTTTAAAGTATGAAATACTTCAAGAATGAGAATCATATAATGAAAGATCTAAAAACAAAAACGAACTAATCTTATATGAATCAAAATAAAATAAAAAAATTAAATGACTAAATTTATTAGATCTAAAGATGAAATGATGAAAATCTGTAGGGTCGAGGCATTATGTGAGGTTGTAATCAGGGTAATAAGGATCTGTAGTACCTGTAATAACATCAAAATCTCAACCACAAAGAGATTTGTTAGGCAGTTAGCTTTCCCAATATCAAGAAAGGAAGCAATGAAAACAGAAAGCATAAATGATCGATAATATGAAATCATTTCAAACAAACGAATATGCAAACCATGTAGTCCTTTCTTTTTGTTCTCCTTATCTATGCAATACGGGCTCTCAGAAATGAGTGATCGATGCACCTGCATAAGAATTTGAAGTGTGTGTGGTTAACAAAGTAAGATAATTAGTTCTCTATTTATAATAATTTTGGGGTTCCAATCAAGATTCCATGATTGGTGAGACTGATTACCAGTAATTGAAGAGTTAAACTCGGAGTGGGTGGGAGTTGAACTCAATCGATTGTCTGTCAAGAAAATAGATTGATTAGTTAGGAATTTTGTTTGAGAAGTTAGACTAATGGTTAGTATTTGTTAAAAGTGAGAGAATAATTAACAAATAAATAAGATAATTCATTTACTTGCACATGGGGAAATAAAAATAAATAATTATTCTTATTTATTTATTTAGAGGAATAATAAGTTTAATTAAATAAATATTATTTATTTAATCACGAGTGGAAAATTGATTTAATTTTTACATAAATATAATAATAAAAATGAAGCATTAATTAAATAATATGATTATTTAATTAAATATAATAGCATAGGCAATAACTAAATAACGTTAATTATTTAATTACTTTATAGATGAATAATTAATGATATATTGATTAGATGTTTGATAATTAAGTAATTAATTAAAATCACATAATTATGAATTTATAAGGAAATGATGATTTTGAATTCAAAATATAGTAGAAGGACACATTTTAATTAAATAATAAATATTATTTAATAAAATAAGAGAAATGTTAGTAATGACATAAAATTAGAGATATAGGCCATTTTTAAGTCATGTACATTTTGCATATCTTTGATATAATGTATTGTTGGGCATTATTTCAAAGAATATTTGATAAAAATATGTCACGGTATGCCCTTATGAAAAAACGTCAATAACTAGTTATTATGGTGCCCCCTCAAGGAAATGAGAAAAAAATATGATAGATGACTTGTTTTGTTAATATTGTGACTAGGATCACAATGCAACTTATGGATGGAAAATGAAGGTCATACACAAAAGTTATGGACTCGGGAAGGTGAAAATCATTGTGACCAATAAAAGTGAAATGTGTGCATGTCCATCAAGGTGGGTTGGGGGTATAAATAGGGTTTTGGGGTATCATTTTCAAATCATTGTGCACATTTAGCTTTGGAGAACTAGCGGTGGAAGGAGCAGTCTCTGAGCGGTTCGAGGAGCGATGACGGAGTACAAGGATGGAGAACACATCGATGATCGAGTCAATACATATCAGCATCCAGTTGGTGCCCCGCCTCTAGTGAGTTTCATACATTTAGCATTTAATTTGCCTCATTTTTTGTGAATTTTAGTAGACTAGATCTATGCAGGTTAGGGTTAAAATTTTGCACATGTAGGGTGCAAATGATGCACATGGGTAGTTAGAACGCCACACGTGAAGTGCATGTTTTAGGGGCTCGGTTTATGATCAAGCCAGAATTGGTGGGTTAAGGCGACGCACATGAATTAGGGATTGGACACAAATGAAGAATGGGACCAGCGCACATGTAGAGTGGGATCGACGCACATGATTTTGGTTTTTTCTTTGTTAAATGTATGCATATGAATTTTTCTCTGAAAATGAATAGTTAAGAATTTAATTTTGGTTTTTTCTTTGTTAAATGTATGCATATGAATTTTTCTCTGAAAATGAATAGTTAAGAATTTAATTTACGTAGTGTATGATAGGTGATTAAGTAATATAGAATTTATTTTTTTAATGTGTATATATATAAGGGGATTTATATTTTTGGTTGAAATGAAATGCAATATATATGTTTGGATGCACTTTTAATTTTAATCATGTATGGATGAGATATATATGGACATGTATGCATAATGGATATGTTCGATTCATTATATTTTATTTGTACATGAATGCAATTTAGGGAGTGGACATATGTGCATAGGATATGTTATATGAAAATGATGTTATCATGAATGCATTCTTAGTGTGGACTTTGACTTGCATAGGGGACTGACTAGGGCATTGCATGTGGACGTGTAGATTAGGGATGTTGTCCTGATTGCTCAAGAGAATCATCCACCTATGTTATCTTATAGACATAGACTAGGTGATGAGTAGCGGGAGCATTTAGATAGCCTAGGTTTATTGTATGTGACACTGATGCCTGAGATTAGGGATAACAGGAGTTTAGTTACTACTTTATGTGAGTGGTGGCATTCAAATACATCCTCCTTCCACTTGCCTACTAGGGAGTGCATAATCTCTTTAGAGGATGTGCATAGGATATTATAGAATCTTATTCGGGGGGAGAGGATTACGTACTCTATTTATACAAGGAGAGAAACTTTGTGTGACTTTTTTTTATTGCACGACAGAGGAATTGAGCTCTAGGAGGTATGACATTAGGTGGGAAGACATGTTGGGATATGATCTATATTTTGTGATGCTTTGCAAAGTTGTGGTGGGTGTTTTGGTTATGGACAGGAGCCGTCACGGATTCCCTATTAGTTGGGGAGAGATTGTGTTGGATATGTGGTTGAGAGGAACATTGTTTTCTTAGGGTTCATGCATTTTGGCTATGTTATATCACCAGTTAGATGATATTGCATATCATAGAGGTCAAAGTTTGGGATGCGAGGTCTCACTTTTACAAGTGTGGTCTTTTGAGCACATTGTTGTATTTTGTCCAGTTTTTCACAAACTAGTGATACAGCTAGGATAGTCATATTTATCTACTATGATGCAGTGGTTCATAGACATATGGGCTATGTGAGTTACTGGAGACACTTGTTGGACATATTGAGAGAGTTTACATAAACACCTTATATTGGATGCCACGTGTGGGATGATAAGAATGATAAGCTTAAGGAGTGTTGATATGAGAGATATCTTATTGGACGGTCTACACTATATGCAAGGATCATTGAGATTCATCTACCAGATAGGATATTGAGATAGTATGGTGAGAGATAGATAGTGTTAGCGGGATCAGGTCAATTTGCACAGTGTGTGAGGGATATAAGAGGCTGGGGACTAGTGATTTGCAAAATGACAACAATGGCATACTTAAGTGTGTTATCTCCTATGATATATGATTGGTGATATGTAACTGCAAATAAGGGTACTATGACAAAGTATGATGCATGGTGAGCTACTCATAAGCCTATTTATTATATGGATCCAGGTGTACCAATTCCTTTAGAAATGAGTCGATGTGCCACATTTCCCTTGATTAGACATGGTAGATGAGGTTAGAGAGGGGATGGGCATGTTGGGAGGGATGGTAGTAGAGATGGTGGTGATGGTGGTGGACAGGGAGGAGGGAGAGATGGAGGATGAGGAGGTAGAGGTGATGGAGATGATGGTGGAGATAGTGGTGAATGAGGAGGAGGGAGAGATAGAGGATGATGAGGTAGAGGTGATGGTAATGATGGTGGAGATGGTGGGGAACGAGATTATCAAGGTGGTGCAGGGTTTATTGTTGTAATTTCCCCAATGATTTCTCTTGTTGTTTCCCTAGTGATTTCTCTTGTTTTTGGAGAGGGTGGTGATACAAATATGGATGTGACTGTAGAATCTCAAAAAAGACTACGAGAAGAAATAGTACTAGCTCCTCTAGTATTAATGAGGATATGGAGGAGGCAATAGGAGGAGATAATACTAATTTGATTGATGCAACCATGAGTGGAGATGATACCAGACCTATGGATGTGGCAATGGGGGAATTCAATGACCCAACACAAGATATGAATGTGGTATGTCATGAGTGATTACCCTAGAGAGGAGGATAGAGAGGATTGAGAGGGAAATGGAATTAGGGAGAGACAACATGACGATAGAGATAGAAGGTGATACTAGGGCTCAGGCGGTAGAGGCTAGAGCTCAGACATCAAAGATTGGGGTGAGGATTATTATTGTTAGTGTACATGATGATACCACATAGTAGTTGATTGACAGGATTTTTAGGTGGGTACAGATGCTAGTAGACAAGATCGGGATATGCAGATGGATATAGACTTTTGGTGAGGGTATTCCTTGGATTAGGGGTTTTCCTTGGTTGGTCGTGATTCTTATTTGAATATTACTAGAGTTTTGACCTTTGGGAGCCATATCTGAAGAACCCACTGGATGGGTTAAGGACAATATAGAAGGTGTTTCTATGGTGGTAGGTGTGCTATATGTGGGTGGAAAGATGGAAAATAGAGGATGGTTGTATTGGATTCCAAGTGTAGTGGAAGATGTGGTGACTTGGGATGCACTTTTAGTGGTGTTTCTAGATGGTAAGGTGGAAGTGAGTGGAATAGACACCGTGGAGGAAATCCAACATGATGGTACAGGAGTGTCATCTACTATGGTGGATGTGTCAAATCTAGTAGGTAACTTGGCACTGTTCTGTGAAAGAAATGTGAAAGTATGTATCTGGGTTAGTTTCCATTACAAATCCCATGAAAGTCATTACCCCAAGGTCTGTTAAGGCATTGCTAGTTTCTTCTTTGTTTCATCCAGCCTTAAAATTTTCAAGTGAGAACTCATCTTCTGGTGGAGGTACAAGAGGTAATTGCAGGATGTTACCTTATGCTTTTTTGTGACATTGCATGGTCTCTGGATTGTTGAAATCTAGTCTCAAGGTCCACTAAATAGGAAAGTCAAGATCATTGTTGGGACCATGCCTGGGTTCTATTTTTTGGTACATTCTTCCTTTACTCTTTTGGCATCTTATAAATGACATATGCAGAGGATAAACACAACCTAGAAAATATGACAACATCTAGACTCTAATTTTTTTGGATTTTCAGACTTCGAAATGCAATGGCAATAAGGGAAACTAATTTTTTAGATTTTCTAGGATTTTGGAATGCTTATGCAATCTATGAATGAGTAACTAGATATGGAATAATTAAATAACACTAATTATTTAATTACTTTATAGACGAATAATTGATAAAATATTGATTAGATGTTTGATAATTAAGTAATTAATTAAAATCACTTAATTATGAATTTATAGGGAAATGATGATTTTGAATTCAAAATATAGTAGGACACATTTTGATTAAATAATAAATATTATTTAATAAAATAAGAGGAATGTTAGTAATTTCATTGCATTAGAGCAATAGGCCATTTTTAAGTGTCGATATTTTGCCCCTCTTTGATATAATGTGTTGTTGGGCGTTATTTCAAAGAATATTTGATAAAAATATGCCACGGTATGCCCCTGTGAAAAAGTGTCAATAGCTATTTATTATTGTTCCCCCTCAAGGAAATGAGAAAAAAATATTATGGAGGACTCGTTTGGTTGATATCGTGACTAGGATCACAACACAACTTACGGATTAGAAAATGGAGGTCATACGCAAAATTTATGGACTCGGGAAGGTGAAAATCATTGCAACCAATAGAAGTGAAAGGTGTGCATATCCATCAAGGTGGGTTGGGGGGTATAAATAGGGTTTTGGGTTATTATTTTCAAATCATTATGCATATTTAGCTTTGGAGAACTAGCAGTGGAAGGAGAAGTCTCTGAGCGGTTCGAGGAGTGATCACAGAGTACAAGGATGGAGTACACATTGGTGATCGAGTCAAGACATATCAACATCCAACTGGTGTGTGTGTGTGTGTGTGTGTGTGTGTGTTATTTTGTGTACATGTTAGCTACAACACAACACTTCAATAAGTCATTGTATTAGTGAGAAGCAAGGGTTAGCCAGTATATCAATCACTAAAATTGACCTATTGCTTCCTATCTAGGAGTGTGAAAAATGCAATAATTGCCCTCAAATTATGCATTTATCAGTAACATATACAACCTAGAATGAAAGATTTAAATGAAACTAATCTACATGCTCAAGAAATATGCATTCTAAGCTCTAAAATTGAAGATTATAACAATGCTTAATATGAAAGCTAATAATGCAATATAGGTCTCTAATAATATGAACAACATAACAATGCTTTCAAGAATCTAGAATCAGGGGCCCATTGAGCTTAAAACTCATTCTATTTATAGAAGAAATTAGGAGTCAGAGGAGAGATAAGGCCATTAAATGCATGTGTAAGAGCCTTAATAAGGGATAGCATTTATGAGGCATGGTAAGGATATAAGAATTAATGATGCATTTATGAGAGCATTAATGAGGCATAGTGAGGGTGTAAGTCCAAGCTTGAGAAAGTGGACTTTGTGGAATGAGTTGAATTTCTAATCAGAAGATTAGGAATGTGACATCATTAGGAAGTGGGTTAAGATGGGATTAAGATTAGAACTAGGCTTAGCATGGGTGAAGAGGTTGGGATTAGTTCGAACCCGGGGTTAAGGTGGTTGAGATAGGTTAGGTTAGGGGTTAAAGAGAATATTAATGAACTGAATTATATAAATCATATATTCATTCAATAACAGGGGAAATTAATTATTTAATCTTTTGGTCGCTTTAATAATTAATCAGGACTATAGCCAATTATTTAAATTAATTAGGCTAGGGGGCTGGCTTTCCTTTTGCAAGTGATGAGGTGTAATTAGGATTTTATTTAATTCCTTTTAATTAATTACCTTAACCATGTTTTTTATTTGTTTTGATAGAATTGATTTGATTTGATTTGATTTGATTGGCTAAGGGAGTTAATGTAATTTAGTAATTAAATCACTTAGGATATTAAATTTGATTAAAATGAATTATGCCAATAAATTGAAGAATTGTCTTGACACAATTGGGGGTATGATCACACTTAGGGAAAATAGGGTCTATGGTCAGAGAAGACCAAATTAGGGTGGTTACATTTTCCCCTCTTTAAATGGATGTGCAAGCAGCGCATTGATTCAAAGAAAGTTTTTGATGTTGACTTCAGAAATTTTGAGAATTTTGCTCATGATCGAACGAAATGCCTAATGAGATCAATCTCACACTTGATTGAACTAAACTGATAAAATTGACTTTGAACTTGATCGAACAGAGGTCAATAAGAAAAGATCTTAAAGATAGCAATTCTAAACTTGGTTATCATCTAAGAATTGATAATACCAACTCTGAACTTGATCGAACGAAGGTCAGTACAAAGCTGCCATGAGATTTTAATAAGAATCTAAGAAAAAGTAGACATAGGATATCCATCTTGTGAGAACCGAAGCCTTCAATCCAACAGTCCCAACTTAGTCAAAGAACTATCATGCCTTTAGTTTTTTGATAACGAAGTCATTTTAATGTTGTTCTGAGCAAGAATTTGATTGAATTTAGTATGATCATGCCCCCTCAAGAATGAAATTGAAGGATAAAGAATTAAATCCCTCTGTTGAAATGATGTATAACTTGCATGTAGCGGTTAGATCAAGAAAGAATTAACTAGAAGAAGTGAAGAAATGGAGGTGTGTTAAGAGAAAACACACTTGTACCAAGTTAATGACGTTAACATGTGAGTTTTGAGTCTGGTAAAATGATGACTAACCAAGATTTTTGAGGAATAATGTGCAATTTGATGATATAGAACCCAAAAAATGGATTGCGTAAAGCTGGCAAATCATTTTTGGAATATATGGAGTAATTCTGTATTTTCAGGAGCTGTCGTAAAAATTTTACGACACTATGTAGAAAAATGTCAGCGCATCCGATTTCATTCCCAATTGATCATAAAGAGAACAAGATGAGCTTCAAGTGTCTGGGAGGCGTTTCGGAGCTACTAAATAGCTCAAAAAGTCAAATATATAGGCCCAAATTCACTTTTTACTCACTCATTTTCACTTTTCACCTTAGTAATTCAGAGAGCTCTGTAGAGAAGATGGTGGTCCCTGTGGAGAAGCATTGTTTCGATCTCGGTCGTCGATATCAACGTCGAGCTGACTACCCACCTCCGGTAAGTACTTGAAAACCTACCTTCTAAAATTTCCAATTTTCATTTTTATGCATTTTAGCTCAAGTTATAGCTATTTTAGGTTTGGGTCATTTCCAATTTTTGGCGTCGCATCTTGTAAATCTCACATCGCTTCTGGTTTTGCCCAAAATTCTGGCGTTGCATCCTGTAAATTTAGGATCGCACCCTGTTTCTAAATTGGTGTCGCATGCTGTAGGTTTTTTTGATGTTTTTCAAGATTTTGCACCCTATGAAAATAGGGTCGCACGCGGCATCTCGTGTCGCATCCTGCAAAAATAGGGTCACATCCAGGATTCCCCACTGCATCCTAAAAATCGGGGATCGCATCTTGTAAAAAGGATTGCACCCTATAAAAAAAGGGTTGTTTCTAGTTTTTAACTTAGTTAAATGCCCAATTTGACTATTTTCCTTTAGCTGACAATGAAAACACTTAGCTGATAGGTTTTCTACTTAGATAGAACATTGATTTTGAACTTTTCTTGAGTTACTATCTATTTGAATAGGTTCCTTTTGGGGTAATGTCATTTTGAGGACCATATCCTGGTCATGTCCTTGCTCTATCAAGGGCTTTGACTGATGATGAGGTAGAGTTAGTCACCTGTGTGGGTTTACTGTCACTAAGGGATTTATGTGATATCAAGGTAAATCGAGGGTTGTTGACTACTTTGGCCGAGAGTTGGCACTCAGAGAACAACACCTTCCATTTGCCTACTGGTGAGATGACCATTATACTTGAGGACGTGTGGTGGATTCTAAGAGTTCCTATGATGGGACAAGAGGTGCATTTTGATTTGACCTCGGCTTCATTGATTGTGACAACAGAGCAATTCTTTGGTGATGATACTATTGCATGCTAGTATCTGACATGGGACTACATGTGTGATCACTATGAGCGCCTTCTTATATACCTAGCTAGATTGATCGGAGGAATCTTTATTCCTGGCCGAGGATAGCATGGATTCATGGTTGATTGGGTCGATATGTTTGAGTAGATGATTGTGCCAAGACGCAGATTTGCCTGGGGTAGTTGCATCCTCGTACACATGTATAGAGAGCTACATGAGATAGTTTGCCATTATTCATGGAGCATGACTGTTGGTATTTTGGTTCTTCAAATCTGGGCCTGGGAGCATTTCCCAGTTACACGGCCGATAGTGAATAGGCAGCATCTACCAGAGCAGCCATACATATATATGTACTTAGGATGGATACAACATCCCCATCTAGGCAAGGTGGAGTACTGGCGCTATCTCCTGGATGACATGACTGTATTAGTATGGTGTCCTTACCTGGATTGTGAGGAGTGGGGATCAAATAGGCATCAACTGCCTTATTATTTTTAGATCAGGTACCTGATCGGACGTACCAGATATATCCTTGAGAGATTCTTAGTGACCCGTGTATTGAGGTAGTATGGCCGATTGTAGGGCAGGTTCTAGGATACATTCGTATATGCATGGATCTGTGATGAGACACCATAGTGGGGACCGCAGTTGGGTTATGAGACTGCACAAAGAGCCATTGTAGAGATGGTAGTCATACCTTGGGATCTCTGACCTGATGTAGTTGATGCTTGATGTTCTGATGGATTACATGCACAAATGCTTGAGTATCCGTTTCCATGGTTCACAGCGCCTGATAAGGTTATTCCACGTATTGAGGACCCATTGGATTATGATCCTGCTGAGGACCGGCCTATCAGAGGTTGAGCTGGAGCTCAGAGAGGTAGAGGAGCTATGGGGAGGGATGGAGGCAGACACAGGGGGAGACATGGGAGAGATGCTAGGCTCCCTCCTCCTGACAAGGGACATGGTCTGGATTATCAAAGTGATGCTGATGATAGGGACGGAGGTGTAGTGGGTGGTGGAGAGAGCATCGACGGCAGTGGGAGTGGTAGGCAGACTCGTCAGAGATTTGTTGCTCCTTAGAGGGATCTAGGTCCTTTGTTGACTAGAGATCAGTAGAGATAGAGAGAGCAGTAGCAGGATCGGCCACATGATAGACCTTGATGGCACGATACAGGCAGGGGTCTAGGCTAAGATGGTGATGTACTGTCTCAGTGTGAGCGTGAGAGAGAGAAGATCAGAGCATGGATTACTACATTAGAGGCCTTTCTTGTAGATAGAGATACACAGCTTGAGAGACTCAGGGCAGAGAGAGACACACAGGCTCGTATTGCAGTACACCAGGGACAAAGAGCCACATACTATTATGCTTTATATCATGCGGCAGTTCCAGAGGGTCAAAGAGCATTGTCATTTTCACTCTTGGCTCAGCAGTCTGAGGGGGTCATGCCACCACCAGCTCCATTCTTTCCACCTCCTCCTGCTCTGCCAGGTCAGGGAGAGGGTGAGAGTCAGTCTTGATACTATATTTTGTCATATATTTTTGAGATCATATCGTATATCTAGATCCTTCTGAGATCATTCATTTGTACGATGACATTTATACATGTATATTTGATTTATACTGATACTCTGATACTCTTTTTGTAGATAGTTCCACATTATTGATTTGTTCCATATTTGATATATCTGAGATAGTTGTTCCTAATCTTGATATGTTCATGGATTCTCATGCTTTTGATAGATGTTCTAGAGTTTGATGCACATTTTATTATGTTTATCTAGGTCTCCTAATGAGTTAGATTAGATATGTGATGACATCATTTATGCTCATTTGATTTATTACTGATATGAATGTGTTTCAAATGATGCTAAGTGAATATGCAAATGAACATTTTTGAGATTTTTTCTTTATGAAAATAAATGCATGCATGCACTTAGGATGTAAAATTAAATGCAATTCTTGAATGCTTTGTTTTTGTCTTTTTCTCTTTCTTATTTATGAATGCAGAATGTATGTCATGGATATGCAATGACATGAATATTAGTAATATTTGATGTAAGTAATTAACTTGGATTTTGAATGAATTGAGAATTTTTTTTAAGCTCAAGTCCCTTTTATGTTGTTCTTTTAAAATGAATCATGCAATCTGTAAATGCATCTACATGTAGACTGTTAGGACTGTCACTGATTTTGTATACATTGTAGCATTTTATCATCATTAGGCCATTATTGTAACAGACATCACCTGATAGTACAACTGTCACTAATATCCACTGGTATCATGAAAGTATGAATACTATGTGTATTAGATGCAATGTCGAAAATAAATGTAGGCATCAAGGCATAGAAGCTAGGATGACAAGTTAGTTATGTCCTTTTAATGTTTAGAATCAGTTTCTGTTAAAGTGTAATGTAAGATATGTGACCCGTAATGACCTTTGAAAATTCATATCCTTGGGTAAATCATGTAGTGTACACCTTAGTGAGAATCTAATTTAGAAAATAGACAAGGAAATGGTTTCAACCTCACCAAAGTTTACGCATAACAAAGATCGAGATATATGCCGCTATCCACTCATGTTGGCAGCTCTTACCATAAACATCTAAGTTAGGTGAAATTTATAGGATCATTTGGAACAATCACCATGCACAGAAAGCCAAAAAAATGATATGCCCCCTGTCCTTGTGACTCTTTGTCTTTGAATAGGCATTATGGAGTTACTCGGAAGACATAACAATCACCAATTGAGAATCAATCACAGAAAATTTATAATCTCTTAGATGCCCCTAGTATGAAACATCGTGGGAACATAAAAGAATCATAACCAATCCAAGAGAAAACTATGTGATTAAGTAGTATTGAGAAATACTGTTGATCCATATTTCAAGCACAGTAGAGATTCATCAATCAGAATTTGGAATTTAAGCAATATATTTTCCTGTCTGAGTGAATGCGAGATTAACTATGTTAGCAATTGTAATCCAATGTAGTGTTTATAAACATTGGTAGGTGGTGTTGAAGAAACACCTGTTCATTTTGAGTTCTGGATTTAAAGTGTTGAGAAATACTAGGTTGATGTCTGTTACCATTTGGAGAGGCAAGCCATCCTAGAGAAGATGCTTAGGACAACCTAGAAAATGCAAACTGACCATGCTAGCAAAGATGCCCCTAGTGCAGAATGACTATTCCTAAGACATAAATGCAAACAAATCCCAAGAAAGGATAGGAAATTTGTAAGGAATTAGAGCCACCAAATAGCACAAGTGCAAGTATGAAAGTTTAGTGTCGTTGGTTTATTTATAGATAGAGTACAAAGTTTGAATGATGTCTGCTTCCTAGGTTTTCACCACTTGGCAAAGCTTTTTTATTTTTTCTACCAAGATGTATGTTTGCCAGGTTTTCATAAAGGCACTTTTCTCTTTTTCAATTTTTTTTCAATTTTTTCTTTTATAATTTTTTTGTAGAATCAAGGCACCTGTTTGCCAGGTTTTCACCAAGGATACCTTTGTTCAGGACTTTTTCCACTATTTTTTTATTTCTTCAGGATCAATTTTCTGATCTTTTGGGTATTTTCTGAGATTTTAACCGCATAGGCTCTGCTAGCCGGACATGAACCATAGAACCACTTCAAATGTAGAGTGTTAATGGGATCAGGAAGAACATATCCCTTAGGTATAGCTAACTGATAAGCTCCAGTCCCAAAAGTTGCAATAATGACATAAGGTCCCAGCCAGTTTGGTTCAAACTTTCCTTTCTATTCTTTGTTAGGTTGGTTCTTAGGATTCTCTTTTAGAACAAGATCCCCCACTTGAAAGTGTCATGGTTTGACCTTTTTATTGTACCCTTTTGACATGCATTTTTCGTACACTTTCAGACGATCAAACGCTTGTTGCCTGCGTTCGTCAAGTAAGTCTAAAGAATTTACCCTATCACTGCGGTATTGTTCGTTAGTAACAAGACCCTGTAAAGTTACCCGCAAAGATGGGATTTCAACCTCAATAGGTAATACTCCCTTAGTTCCATGGACTAGGGAAAATGGCGTGGCACTAGTGGTGTTCTTATGCTTGTTTTGTAGGCCCAAAGTGTCGTATTTAATTGTAAATTGCAGTCTATGCCAGACTTACTCACAGTTATGTGTAAGATTTTGATAATGTTCTTGTTAGATGCCTCAGCCTATCCATTACCTTGAGGATAATAGATTGAGTAACAATGTTGAGTAATGTGAAACTGTGTGCAAAGGTCTTCAATGTCTTGGTTTATAAATTGGCCCCCATTTTCTGTTACAATTGAAGAGGGTCTTTCATATCTATAAATAATGTAGTTCAAGATAAACATAGCCACCTATTTTCTAGTGGCTTTGATCAACAGCACGGATTTGACCCACTTTGTGAAATACTCAGTGGTCGTAATGATGTATTTGTGTCCACTTGAAGAATTAGGATATATTTGTCCAACCAAATCAAAGGGCAATTTCTGAAATGGCCAATGTGTTATGAATGGTATGAGTTCTCTAGCAGGAGCATGGATGAGATTTCCATGTGGTTTGCATTTATGAAATGTCTTTGAAAAGTGAATAGCATCTTTTTCCATCATGGGCCAATAATAGCCTACTCTTAGAAATTTTTTAGCTAGTGAAAAGTCATTTGAGTGTGATCCACATACACCTTCATGGACACCTAAGAAGTGTATCGTCGAGACCTCATCTATATAAGTTATTAGTAATGTGGACATAATGTGATGTTGTTTGAATTAATGCTTGGTTTTCATTTTTGGATAGGTCATTGGGTATAGTTTGGTCAGTTAGGTAAGCAATGATTTCAGCATACCGAGATGGGTCTTGGCCGTACAAATCACAAATTACTTGGTATTTGGGTGTATCAAAGGCTGGGTAGGATAATTCTTCCACCAAGAAGTCATAGCAGAATTGAAGTTCCTCTGGTTGTAATATGGATGCTAGTGTAGCCATAGCATCTGTAGCTTTATTCTATGTTCTTGGTATTTGCTGGAATGTGATGAAGATAAAGTACTTCTTTAGGTCATCAACCAGTTGTTTGTAGGGCATCAAATTCTCATATTTAGTCTGATAATCTCCATTTAATTGATTGATAATGAGCTGGGAGTCACCATACACATGTAATGCTATGATCTTTCATTCCATAGCTAGTTTAAGACCATTTACTAATGCTTCATATTCAGAAATGTTATTTGTGCATGGAAACATTAATTTGTAGGAATTGGGTATTTTGTAGCCTTGAGGAGATATGAATAGAACCCCTACTCCAGAGCCTTGTTTTGTGAAAGAACCATTAAAGTACATCTTCCATAGATACTCAGTTAGATGCATAATTGTTTCATCAGGAAATTCAATTCTCAAAGGTTCATCATCTTGGAGTGGTGAATTAGCTAATTGATCAGCAAGGACTTGTCCTTTAATAGCCCTTTTGTCTACACACTCAATGTCAAATTTTCTCAGAATCAGGACCCACTTTGCAGTCATCCTATTAATGTTTTCTTGCTTAAGAGGTATTTCAAAGGACCTATCTTTGCAATGAGCTATATGTGATAGCATATAATGTCTCAATTTATGTGATGCAAAGACAACTTCTAAGCAATCTTTTTCAATTATGTTGTAATTGAATTCATAAGATACTAGTGTTGTGTTGATATAGTAGATTGCTCTTTCCTTTTTAGTTTCTTGTGCCAGCAATACTCCCAGTGATGTAGTCATAGCTGAAATATATAGGAGTAATGGATTTCCATGAATGGGTGTCATGAGAATAGGAGGAGTAGCCAAGTACTCTTTTAATTCTTTGAAGTTATTTTCACAATGTGCATCCCATTTAAACATGACACCTTTATGTAGCAATTTAGTAAAGGGTTGTTCTCTATCTGCAAGTTGTGACATAAACCTCCTGATTGACGGGAATATTCCTTGTAATGTCCTCATTTGACTAATGTTGCATGGAGGAGTCATTTATATTATAGCATTAACTTTGTCAAGGTCCACCTCAATTCCTTTTGTTGATTCAATAAACCCTAGCAACTTCCCTGATTGAACCCCAAAGGAAAATTTCTTTGGATTGAGTCTGAGTTGAAATTGCTCCATGTGATCTAATATTTTCCACAAGTCTTCAATATGTGTAGTCCTTTCCTTTGATTTAGCTAAGGTATCATCCACATAATCCTTCATCTTTTTATGCATCATATCATGGAATATAGTAGTCATATCTCTTTGGTATGTAGCACCTGTATTCTTTAACCTAAATGACATAACGTTCCAGCAAAAATTTCCCCATGCACACATGAATGCGGTCTTCTCTTGATCCATAGGAGCAATCTTAATCTGATTATCTATAATGAGTACAATTGATAGCCTATTGTGAGATCTATGATCATATCAATGTTTGGTAGTGGAAAATCATCTTTAGAGAATGCTTTGTTTAATTCTCTAAATTCTATACAGATCCTGATAGATTTATCTGTTTTAGATATTGGTACCACATTAGAAATCCATCTTGTGTAAGCGATGACTCTAATGGATCTAGCTTTCATTAATTTTTCTAGCTCTGCTTTCACCACTAATGCAACATGATGATGTATTTTTCTTAGTTTTTGTTTCACCGGTTTTATCCCAGGAGCTATAGATAAATGGTGCATTATTACCTCAGGATCAAGTCCAAGCATATCTATGTAAGACCATGCAAAGTTTATATTTTTTCTTTCAGGAATACTGTGAATTGTATCTTCTCCTTGTCTAACAAAGATTCTGCTAGGTGAACAATTTGAGGAACTTCATCCATGCCCAAGTTAACTGATTGTGTTGGTTCTATCAAAACTGAAGATCTTTCTTGGAAGTGCTCAGGGAGAATATCAAGAATCTCATTTTTTGGTGCCTCTGAGAAGTTTTCACCATCAGATACGTCTTTTATTTTTACTATTTTAGAATCTGAAACTACCACAACGTAGTTTTCACCATCATTTATTTTTTTTCTTTTTATTTTTTAATTTGTGACTAAGAAACTTGATATCCTCCTGTGACATGTTCATGCTCCTTGCATTGGTGGAAGAAGGATAAGGTTCACGAGAATTTAGGTAGCAAGACAAAGTGTATTCATTAGGGAATTTCATGATAGGATTAGGATTTGAATTAGTCCAATCAATTAAGTCAGTGTTTATCAAGGATAATGAATCAGAGTTCAGTAAAGACAGCATCACATGAGCATCAAAACTATTAATGGACAAGACATGTTTTATTAGGTCTACTTCTATGACATTTAGATCATCAAGAGTTAAACTGTCATTAATAAGGTCATTGCTAGTAATATGTGGACCTATCTCTAGAAACTCATCAGTTGAGATTTCTTCTTCTTCTCTCAACAAAATGGAACTCATTGCTTGTAGTCTCATAATATCTTCTATACCAGTTTCTTCATCACGAATTCTAGGTAATGGTATCTCATTTGATTCTGGAACAACAACAGTGTTAGGGGAGTGTGTGAACTCTCTCCTCTTTGAAATATCGATGCCAATTTATGAATCACATCTACTTCAATGTCCATAATAGCATCAGATAGGACATCTCATTCATAATCATGTGAGTCTATTATTTTGTCATCTGATCTGTTTAGAAACTCAGCAATAGTTACCTAATGTACTCTATTAGCCACTTGTAGATCAAAGTGTGGTAAATCTAGGATGTGTGAAATTATGACCAACTACCCCCAATCAAGATGTGAATCTTTGGCTTGGGGTATGTCTTCAATAGTTGTTTCTATCAATGGCACTTCTGGAGTGTCTTCTGTTGTTTCCTCTACCTCTTGAACAGTAGCTTGTGTCAACAAAGGAACATGAGTGCCTTGTGGTGTCTCAAAGCTAGGTACATATATTTCTCCTTGATATTCAAGATACTTTGTACCAATATGCAATAATCTCTCATAGGTCCATTGTTCCAGTTCTATTTCTTCTTCTTTATCACTTCCTTCATCAAAGATTGGACCATCTCTTGAAGTAGGGTTTTCAGATTTATTATTGAAACCTAGTCCTATTTCATCTTTGGTATTTTTGAATTCCATGTGTATAGGTTCAATAATTCCCTTTCCTTTGTCTCCTAAAGGTCCTTCTCCTTTATATCCCATTTTTTTGTGAAGATCATATCCTTTGCCATAATTTTCTAGGGATATTTCCACATGTTTTACCTCATTTTATTTTGGTTCTCCCTTGTAAAGCCAAGCCAAGACTGATTTTTCTTCTTTTTCATCCACTTGGGAGGTAGATGCTTTAACCATACTAGTTGCTTTGTTAATTTCTGGTTCTTTAGATGTAGCGGGTGGGAAAGATGAGGAAGGTTTCCCATAAGATCTTGGAGACACTGGAAGTTCAATCAATGATGGGGTCATATCCAACTTGTGTTCTCCCATACTAGTTTCTTCAAGTTTTAAGGTCTTTCTAAATCTTTTCAAAACCATGTCTTTAGTGGTTTCAGGTACAATTTCTTTTGGAACTTCTTTGTTATGAGGGACCATACTATCTTCTTTAACATTGTTGCAAGTATAACTGGCATCTACAGGAATTGTCACTTTTACCCTATTATGTGGTAATTTGATACACTGGTGGTAAGTAGATGGTACTACTTGCATTTCATAGATCCAAGGTCTCCCTAATAGTATGTTGTAAGCCAAGGGTAGATCTAGAACTTGACATATCACATTTCTTTCAACTGGTCCTATTCTGATTGGTAGAACCATGAGGCCTTTAGAGGATCTTTCTTCTTCATCATAAGCTTTGATAGTGATCTTAATTCTTGAATAAATGGTTTGTTCTGAGAGACCCAACTTCCTAATTAGATTGAGAGTACAAATGTTCAACCCTGCACCTCCATCTATCAATACACGTCTAACACAAGATTTTTGAATGAGGACTTCAATGTGTAGAGGTTGGTTATGCGGATGTGTCAATGATTTATCATCTTCTTCTGAAAAAGAGAGATAATGTGGTGTTGAGATATGATTAACCATTTCTTGTAATTTGCCTAAATCAATGTCCTTTGGCACATTTGCTGAATGTAGAGCTTGTTCAAGAAATTCCCTATGCACTGAGGAGATTTTAAGTAACTCAAAGATAGAAATTTCAGAAAAGGTTTGTTGCAATTGATCCACCAAGTTATAGTTCGATGTTGGAAGGGTAACTTCTTGTTTTGCTTCCATTGGTTTGGGAATAGTGACAATGGGTACTTTGGAAGTTGTTTTTGGTTTTGATGAGGAATTAGGTCCTTTGATTGTGGTTGGTGCTTGACTTTGTGTCACTGCATTTGATTGAGGAGATGTGTCTTTAACACCTTTGATAGTGATCACATTAATTGATTCATATTGAATGTCTAGAATGTTTATCACATTATCATTATTGGAGTATGTGTAGTTTACCTCATTTCCTTTTCCTTTAGATGCTTCCCCTTTCTCATAATTAGGAAATGGTTTGTTAAATGTCGTATGCTCTTCATTAGTGGTGTGTCCTTCTACCTTGATCTTGCCTCCTTCAATAAGATCTTGTATAGCATGTTTGAGTTTAAGACAATTATTAGTCTTATGTCTCTTGTTTTTGTGAAAGATACGATAAGAATTTTCATCCCACCAGCTTGGTTTAACTTCTAGTTCCCATGGTTTTGAATTCGGGATTGTAAGAACTTTGTTGTCCAAGAGTGTTTTCAAAACTATCTTAAGAGGTTCTTCCAAAGGAGTGAATGTTCTTTGAGGCTTGGAAGTCCATGGTCAACTCTTTCTATTCTCATTGTTTTCTTTAGCTATTGTGGTTGTTACCTTGGCATCTTTACTTGCTTGCATGCTATTCGTTAGATTGAACACTACTGGTTTAGGATTAGCATTAGATGTATCTACCACTCCATCGTTAACAATATCTTGTTTTTTTCCACCATTTAGGCTTGTTGTTGGATTTGGTAGATTTGTTATCACTTTGGAGAGTGATTTCTCCTTTCTTAACCATTACTTCTTCAATACGGATGGCATTTTTTATCATCCTATCAAAACTATGTGAATCCTACATTTGCAACGCATAGTTTAATTCAGGTATCAATTTATTTATGAATATTTCCATCTTTTTTGATTCAGGAATAGCTCTTGAATACCTTGCAAATATTTTCCTCTGCCTTTGTAAAAAGTGTGTAAAGGATTCACCAGTTCTTTGCTTTGTGTTACACAAGTCCATCATGGTTATGTCATGTTGTATATTGTAGAAGTAATGTTGGATAAACCGTTGAATCAAATCCTCAAAATATTTTACCTTAGGTGTGAGTTTGGAGAACCACTCCAAGGCATTTCTACCTAGACTTACCGTAAATAGCCTCATTAGGTATGTAGGTTTGTCCATGTACTCTATTCTTAGGGCACAAAACTCTCTCACGTGGTCATGTGGATCAGTCTCTCCCATATACTTGTCATATTTTGGCCTTGCCATGTTGGGAGGAAATGGAACCATATTGATACTCTTGTTAAAAGGAAATGGACAAATGGAGTCCAAAGAGTATTTTGTCTTGGGTTTAGCCTTCTCTTGTTTGATTATTGCAAGTTCTTCTTGCATTAAGGTCATTTGTTTGGTGAGAATAGAGATAGGGGTTGATATCTCTTTTTCCATTAGGTTTTCAACACATAATCTTTAGGTAATTTTACTCCAATGGATGCTAGATGGAGAAAGTATTTCTCTTTGTCTTCACCAATTATCTTTTCCAATGTTCTTTGGAATTTCCTACTTTGTTTGATTCTATTGTACTCTTCTTTAGGAATGTCTTCATCACTTTCTGACTCAAAAAAAGGGTGTGTGATGTTGATGTCTTCCTCATTATTGATATTTTCTTGATCTCGCTGGTTTTTCTCATGGTTGTATTCTTTGAAGGCATTATCCCATTCATTCCTATCAGCATCCATTGCTGGTGAGTCTGTGTCAAATAGAGGATTGTGAGATGTCTCTCCTTTTTGAAAATGTTGCAATTTAGGAGGTGTTATGCCCTGCATACCCGTCCCTACATTTTGTAGGCAAAATGTTGGGTCCCTCTTTTCTCTTTTTGTTTTTTGGTGGTTCCTTTTTGTTTCCTTTTGTTTTCCTCCAGGATTTTCTTTCGCGAGGGTTTTTTTATTTTTATTTTGGTTTTCTTCCCTCTGGGACCCGATCTCAGAGTATGTTTGTCTTTTGATTCGGCTGGATCCTGGACTTCGGGATTCTCTGTCACCACGTCTTCTTTTGTTAGAAGGTGCGGTTGCATGGAATTCCCGAGCCCGGAGTCTGGAGGTTTTCCTTTTTTGGGGTTTACAGAGGAAAGAAACGTGTTTTTTTTTACCCTAAGGGTATAAATAGGTTTTACCTATCACTTTTACATTTATCGCGATCAAAACACTCAGAGTGATTCAAAGGCGATGAAGGTGATTCAACAATGTTTTTCTCTTTGTGATTAACAGTGGATTAGTAGTAATTAATAGTGTTGGTTCATGGTCATTTGAAGGTTAACTAGTTGCAGAGCACCTCCTGTGCTCATCCTCCCTACATTCTCCACATCTTAAGGTAGGCCCTTCGGATCTCTTCCTTTGGTTTTTGTTCCTCCTGGTTTTACTTTGTCTTGCTTGTCGTGCTTTCTGGGTTTTCAGTTTTTGTTTCCGTTCTGTTTTCTTTTGTTTTGTTTTTGCTTGTCTATTGTTGCCTCCTATTGGTGGGATGGCTCTGCCAGAGATTTATCCACCCTCTATGCAGTTGTAAATTGGTGGTTCCTGCATATACCTTGAAGTTTAGTGGTTTCTGTATATATAGCTTGTCCTCGGGTCAGCCTGCAAGTTGTGCTTTGGCCCTCATGGTGCTTCGGCCCTCTATATATTTTATGTATATTAATGTATATCCTTCCTTCCTATTTTGTGGCAAGCTTGTCATGCTCCATATCAATACCTCAAGTTTGGAGCTTGCCTGAGAGATGTCACCATGGTTCAAACTAGGCACCTAACCTGTTCAAACCATGGTAGTTTTCTCTCTCCTCTGTCATCTTGGCCTTAATGGTGAGTTAAGATTCCCACATCAGAGCATTCAAAACCAGCCCAAGTGGCATTCATGCTCTCACATGTTCAAACAATTATTGGCATTAATGCCATTACTCCCATTACTATATGGCCACGTGACACTCCCATATCAGCCTAGTATAGCTAATTTCTAGTCATGTCATGTAACGATTAGTTTTTTGGACTCCTGACCCCAGGCCTTCCTTTGGTCTTTATTTCATTTCATTACATGAGTTAAAATCCTTGGGAGTCCGGGCATAGATCAAATTCCAAATATATATATATATATACATCTTTTTGGGGTTTGATGCATACGAACACCATTTTCAGGATGCATGCAAAGCAGCGATGAAGTCTCCAGGATCCAAAAAATTTATTATATTATCGATACTGATGATCGTCATGTCTTGCAAGTTGAATATATATTACCCATCAATCATGTATGAGGCATCTGCATCATCTCCACCTGACTCGCCACTACTACTTCCACCAGGGAAGTCACCAAGACAAAGGTCGAGAAGGCCTTAGAAAATATCCCACTTTCAATGAAATACCTTAAGGGAGAATTTATTCTGGGATCAAAGGTCGATTCTAAGCTGTAGTTAATTACTGACACAAGTGTCAGAGTATGGGCTGAGATGCAGACCTTGGTAAAGATGATGTTCATTCAGCACACAGACGGAGATCCATTGGCCCTCAATGTGGCTTCCTCCAGGATCCTTAAGGTTTCCTGCTTCCCCTCCTCCATGCAAGCTCTAGAGCTCATTATCACCCTGGAAAAACACTACAACACGGTCGTCTGGGCTGTCATGCTCACCGCTCTAGTTCGGACAGGATACCCAACGCCTATGGTATCTCTAGACACTGCAACTTTTTCTTCGGGGCTGGGGATCCCCCAATTTGACGATGCAACCATTCTCACCTAGACCCTGGCCTTGGGTGAATTTGAGAAGCTCCCAAGAATGGCTCAGCAATACCTCAACACCAAATGGCTCAAAGTGCCAAGGAAAGACTACAAAAAGATGAAGCTGAAGATCCCCTAGACAGAATTCAAGGAGAGTATATAGATGGGGATCATTGCTTTATGCAGGGTCTTTGGAGAGCCCCATGCCTAGGAATTCTCAGCATGGATGTACTATTTCTTATTCGGCATTGCCTCCAGCAGGCAAAATTTTGATTGGGCTACTATCATCACCAATCATGTAGATGCTCAGCTCATCCGGGTCGGTTGGTCCCAAAAAAATTTCATGACTTCTTACATCTTGTGGGCACTAGTGTAGCAACACCCTGTAACCTGGGGATTACTTACAGTAGGCGAGCTCAGGACTGGAAAGGGTTAGAATGCTCCATGGGATTATTTCCCACAACTACCATGGGAGGCCAGTTTCCCCAGTTTTTGTAGGGTGAACGATGCCTTCATTTACTACCATATTCTTACACCCACTTGAGATGCTGGATACCATCTCTCTAAGGAGGCAATGAACTTGGTCAGCACTTATGGCCACTATTACATTCAATTTTAGCAACACACCTACATTCGAGTGACCAGCTTCTCCGGGAAACCCTACTTATTACCCAAACATTGTGGGGATAAGATAATTCTTTTGGAGTACTGCAGACAAATTGTGGAGCTACATGCCTTCTTTGCATTGAAGAAGGTTACCAATATTTCATTCCCAATAGCTTGTGGGAACTATTCTTGCACCCTGGCGGTGGAAAAGGAGGCCGATAGTGAACTTAAGAGCCTAGGGCTAGCAGAATTCTATTTGGAGCAGAAGAATTTTGATCTGCTATAAAAGATAGCAACGACACTTCCCTAGGAAGCAGACCCCCACAAGCTTCACTTAGAAGATTGTTGAGAAGATTTCCAAAACAATTTTGAAGTCTGGAATAGGCATTTTGTCTAGATGACTCAAGGCATGATGAAGCGCCTTAAGCTTTGAAAGTTCCCCAATGACTTTTTAGATACTGGGTCGACGGAGGACCCGCAGTTAAAGAATAGGGAGTAGATAAAATGGCTGTCCCTATGGTGGATTGGGACACCATAGAAGGTCCAACAATTGAGGATCTCACCTACAATGTAATTGAATGTAGCCATGCATATTTTTAGAAGGTGTTTCCAAAAAGCACATGAAAAGTTGGCCCATTTTAGCAGGGATCAACTTCTAGGGCCGGGACTTCCTTGCAGGGTGAGGATAGAGGAAAGAGAAAAATTGAGACTCCCCCAGGTCCCATCCATAGTTATCATTGTGGAACAATTTTAGCTTCAATTGGAAACATCTCACTAGATGAAGGAGGCATTGATCACCCAGTTGGCCACCCCAGTTATTATGGCCAGACCTGCCATCCCTTCCAATTCTCCTTCACTTGTAGAACTAATGATGTGAGTAACACAGACCAAAGCAAAGGAGTGTGCAGCTATGTTGGATTTCAGGCCCCCTTTGGTAACTAGGAGGAAGATGAAAAGGATAAGCAATCCCCAGCCAAGGGTGGAAGCATAATTTGGGATGCTTGACATCCCCGATGTACAGATTGTCTCTTCAAATTCTCCTGACCTGGACAATCAAGCGAGGAATCCCTCGGAGACCTCCCCTCTGCATGATGACTTTGATGACCTATTTGCGACAGATGAACTTGTGAATTTACAAGGGGATATTGGGAGAATGGTCAGAGAGATCACCACCCAGGAGGAAGTAATAATCCCCACTGAAGGGGAGATCCCGAAGAAAGAAACTGCCACAAAGTAGGAAGTCTGGAAAGAAGGCAAAAAGGAACCAGAACAGGTAGACATCTCCAATGTATAGGAGATACAGGTTCCAGAAACAAAAACCATAGAAGAGAGGCAAGCGCAGAGTGAGCAGCCGACATTGGCTAAGAGAACCAGACCTATGAGAGCAACCATAACCTCAGCCACCATGCTCTAGACACCTCCACTTACCCCAAAAAGGGTAAAATTTGTTGAGGTGATCTCATTGGCCCAACATATAAATATTAGCCAGACGCCTCTGCCACCTCCAGAAGATCCACCAATGCAGGAAAACATCCTGGCAAATGGTGCCAAGGAACAACAGCAAGATGAGGGGAAAACCCCCAGAAATACAATTGTTGAGTCTGATACTACTAAGGATAGGGACACCAAGCCAGATGATGCTAATAACACTAAGGTTGATGATGCGGGTGGTCTGGAGAATAAGAGACTAAAAATACTGGGGATGAACAACAGAACCTCGGAGGGGATTCACAGGATCAAACTTTGGCAGCGAGGCCACCCCCACCACCACAATGGTTGGTGGACTCTAAGAAAAGGAATGCCCCAACAAAGACAAAGGCCCATCTCTCCCTGGCTAAGATGATGGTGCAAGCACAGGGTGCCCCCAAATAGAAGAAGGCCCAGACCCTCTATTCCATTAAGACTAGTCTGGTCGGGGATACCGTCGCGATTATAGTGACCCCTCCCCTAGATAAAGAGGAAGCGGTCATGAGTTTTGTAGAGTATGCAATCACAGAAATACCTCTGGGGAAGAGGGATAAGAAAGGAGAGTTAAACCTGTTGAAGGAGGTAAGTCAGGAAATAGAGGCCTACTATGATAAGAAAGCCCAAAGGTTGAAGGAGCAAAAAGAAAAGAGTGCCAATCTCCTCAGGTTTTTGACAGAGCTTGCACAACCCATCACTATTGTCCCTCTGGAAGCTTCTATATCCAGAGCACTGCTCCCCTAGGGTGACATAGATGCCCTAAGAAGTATAAAATAGAAGGTGCAGGCAGCTGACAATTGGTTGGCTGAACAGGTAGGAAATGTATGGAGTTTCCTAGTAGCTAAACTCCCAGACCTGTACATAGCCGATAATATTTTGCACCGAGCCAAAAATACCATTTCCCTCTGGGAAGGAGAGGCCTATCAATATGAGGCCTAGATGGGTGAGTTGGGATAACTTATGAGTCTCGGAGAAGAAATTGTCACCGAGGCCAGAATTTTACTAGAGGTGTCCTTTGACTTTATCCAGACCTAGCACACCAGACTTGATCTAAAATTAGAGATAAGGAAGCAATTGGTAGGGGACTTGCGGGATAAAGTTCCAAAGGTTGAGTATTCTTTAAATTTATACAAGGCATTTGTTACAAGGGTTTTGGGAGTCAATCCCTTTAGTACTGAGATGTGTACTCTAAAGGAATATGTTGTATGGAAATTTGATGAGCTAATGGAGGGTTGATATCAGTCTCTAGAGGGAATGGACGGAGAAAAAATGTCACGCATATCTCGCATGGTGCTCCAAGCCCACGATGCCACCAATATGGCCACAAAGTTCAAGGGGAACACCCCAGATCTGGGCGAGTAGGTGGAGATGGCCAAGTACCGCCAGGCTAGTCTGAATGATATTGATGAAGATGGAGTTGCCCAGCTCCTAGAAACATTTAAGACATACAAGGGATAGTCAAAGTTCTTTGGATTCCAGAGATATCCACCAGCAAGGTGTATTTTGAACATTCTTTATTCTTTGAGCGTAAGCTCCTGATTCTGAAGTCCCAGATCCAACAGTTTTGTATTCTTTCGATGACCTGTGTCCAGGTTCCCTGAAGCCAACCGGTCATTATCCAGCAATCAATAAGGGTGTCAGATAGAGGGATGGCCCTAATAGGTGATCTTCCCAAGGATCCACTCCAGCATTAACTACCTGGTGCATCAAAGATAGTGAGCAACATTTGGCATTAATGAGGGATGTAGCCGCAAACTCTGGGAAGATCAGATTTCTTCTATTTGTTCTCTGGCACTCTTCTCGAGGCTGATTCTTCCATCCTTTCTTCTTGTCTTCTTCTGCCGATCTATCAGACCTCTACTCTTTTTGAGGTGATTTTAAGTGGCATAGGTAGTACTGGCCACCAGATATTGTATTTTAATGTTGAGTGTATAGTTAGATTAGGGTAAACTTTAGGGAAAGTATGTGTATAAATAACAAGTCTGACCTCATTTCTAGGGTCGAAAAAATTGATGATTTTGCAGTCCATGCTATTAGCATCCAGTATTTTCATTTCTTGTAGTTGTAGAGCTCAATGCTTGCTAGTTATTAGTAGTTCTAAGTAGTTAGATGCTCTCTTGGAGCCATTGATGTACACACCAGTGATGCTCAAAACCTATTAATGAAGAATGAAGAGTTCTAGCAATGATGTTGTTGGTGTTCTGATCTTTGAGTTAATGCTCTTTTGTGTTGTATGTTTCTAATTACCTCTACTCTAGTGTCTAGTGTTTTAAGTAGATTAACATCCTCTTTTCCCCTTTCTATTGAATATGTATGAATCATTGATTCTGTATGTGTTCAGTATTTAGTGTAGTTCATTAGAGCATGGTTGATGTTAGAAATATATGGTATGACTATCAATAGAAGTAACAAACTCCTAAATCTAGAATATCTTTTGAAGTTTATTTGGTAAACTAATGCATGCTTGCAGGAAACCTCGACCTACTAAAAAATCCACGGAGAAGACGAGCCCAAAAACCAGCTATCCCCCCGAACAAAAATAGTCACACACCCAACTTAGCTCCTGCACTATCGAGATTTGACACTCAGGTTCTTGAAGGCCTAAAGAATTTATTTCCTGGACAATCTTTACAGGTGAAGTTGGCTAGTACCCCAGTACCCAGTGACAACTTACATCTGTTGATGAGACCGGTCACAAAGTCCCGTCAACAGAAACTGGCACTAGGAGGGCATGAGCTCGTCCCCTTTGAAAGATTTAGATGTTACACCGCCCGAGGGTTCCCCAAGCCATAGTTTTAAGAATCATACCTTTAGTGGGATAAGATCATTTTCACTTGCACGATTTGAAAGAGTCCTTAGATTAGTCCCCAATCTCGAAAGGTTTGTTGAACTCGAGCCTCCTACTTGAAGGAAAAGGAACCCAAAGACCAAACAACTTGCCAACCTTATCTGTGGATTTGCTACACCTCAGAATACCCAAGTAGCCCAGACAATCCCAGGGATTAATTCTCAGTCTAGCCAAAATCAAAAACCCCCAATGGCTACTTACTTTGGTAACACTGGGTCCCCAATGGGAAAGTTTCCTGGTGCCACCAATGATCTTCCTCCGGATCAGGAGAAGATCTACCCCAGATATGAGCATCTAGGATCGTAAACCATAGAAGAGCATCTACAGGCATACAAAGATGCCATGAACCAACACTGGATCCAACATCAAGATGTTATGACCCAGATGTTCCCTTTGTCCTTAGTGCAGAATGAGTTAAACTGGTACCTCAACTTGTCGGACAACTCCATCAACAGCTGGCAGGACATGGAAGACACCTTCCTGATGTCCTTACATGTACATGTGGACCCAATGTGGTCTCAGAGCTAGTTTATCTCCATCAGGAAGGGACCGAATGAGCCCCTCGCAATATTCAACCATCAGTTCCAACGAGCCTTGAAGCAGTGCACGGGCCCCTTCATCCCATCCATGGATGTGACCATCTAGAGATATCTTAATGCCATGGAAACTTTTTTTCCACTCTCCTTTGGAGAACCACTATCGCAAATGACTGGGATACTCTGGCAAAGGTTTACAACCTGGCCCTAGAGTTGTCCCATGGTTTGAGCAAAGCTCCTGGTGGAATTTGGCTGAGCCCGCCATTCAACATCATACCTGAAGGAACTTCTTAAGCTGGGGGATACAACCCTAATCAGGAAATGGGTGCCCCAATGATGGCCATGAACCCACCACGCCGATAGACCAGCAGGTATAGTATGTATATCCATTGCAAGCTCAGACAATACTGGGTCTAGAATTCATTCCCTGGAACCAGTCACAGCAAATGTAACAACCACTGACACAACCCTCTGGAGTACCTTCCTTCCAGTCATTCATGGCTGGAGGATTGTTGTCCTTGACTCTAGGAGCTGCTACCACTTTCCCTGAGAACCAACCGCAGCAACCGTCACACTATGGCGCAAACACCCAGTTTTCCGTCAAGGTTGAATCCCTCTGGTGATTGGTGTCCTCCTTGAATCTAGACATGGGACAGCTGAAGGTGGGGCCTTTCGTGCCCCATAACCCCAATTCCTAGAGAGGGAATGTTTTCTGCGAACAATGAAATACCAATCCCAGAGGAAGAAATTATAATAATGGGCTCCAACCCAATCAACAATAATGGAACAAAAATTCAAACACCATAGGTCCTCCTCTGAACCAAAACACCACTCAGGGTGATGTTGGACTCAGTCATTCTGCACAGCTTGTAGAATTCCACCCCCTGACTAACTAGTGTAGATTGCATGACACTAGATCTCATTCTGAGGTGAACTGTGCCACACTAAAGAAAGTCATCATGATCTTCCAGTTAGATAGATAGCAGCTTGCCAATCCTACTCCCCCAAAAACATCAGTGCAAGAGCCTACTCAAAGTTCCTTCACCTGTGAGATTGTCTTCTTTGAGACAGACAAAGAGGATGAAGAAGAGCCCAAATTGCAGGGATTCTCTTATGAATATATCCCAGCCTTTGAGGCCAATGCCTTCACAAACCCACAAACTCCCTACAACACTCAGATTCAAGCTGGCAAAGGGTCAGTCTATACGCCAACACCCCCCAAAGATACCCCTCCCCGGGATAACACAACTGATCACCCCTTCCCACCAAAAGGAGTTGGTTCTAACCATGCTAAGGATCCTGTTGAGGGAAGCCAACTTTTCCCAGGGGGAAGGTTTAACATCACTAAGTCATTAGAAAGAACCACCACCTCCATGACCTTGATGGAGGTTTTGTTGAATTGTCCCAAGTAGAAGAAGTCCCTTCTAAAGCTCTTGGGAAACCCAGAAGTTGGCAGTCACCCACCCAAGACTGTCACTTTTGACAATGCCAACGTGACTGTCTTCCGAGGAAACATAGAGAATCCTCCCTTCTTACTAGGTTTGAACATACAAGGGAAGAACCTATACAACTACTTAGTAGACTCCAGAGCTTCGAGCAATGTCATTCCTTTATCTATATGCCAGAAGCTTGGACTCTTTCCCACTCCATCCAAAGGTGTAGTAGTCCAACTAGACAAAACTACTGTAAAAATGGTAGGTGAGCTGAAGAACATCTGGATTCAGCTCATTCAAACCCCTGGATATCAAGCATAATAAACATCCAAGTGGTGGACATCCCCAAAACTTATGAGATGTTGTTAAGTTCTAATTGGTCTAAGGCCCTTAACGACTATTTCTCTACTGACTTCTCCCACTTGTGGCTCCCCTGGGAGGGGCAGCCTAACCAGATCTAGGTAGAAAGTGAACCTAGGATGAAGCAGGCCCTCACCGAAGTTAGGAGGGTAAATTAAGTCCTCTTCTCTGAGACTTCTCCAAGGGTGTACTGACCTCTAGACATCCTAACATTTGATTTCACCCTCGGGGAGGATCCCATAGTTTCTCAGAAGATTTGGGACCTCGACAAAAAACTAAGGCGTGAGGTTAACTCACAAGGTAACGCAACAACTCCTGCTACACTTTTGTCTAGCACTTTGTGTCAGGTGCATTACAAAAAACATTATGAACTAGAGTGTGAGCCTTGCATCCCCACTGCTACCTGCCATATCAACACCCTCCGGGAGAAAGAACACAATGAAGGTTTTCCTGGACTTAGCAATCATTCTGGTAGTACGCCCAAGGTGGCACCTTTCTAGGAATCCCAACCACAGACTGCCCTGGAGGTAAGCCTCACCCATGCGCCATAAGATTCAGAGGAAACCCCTCCCAACCCCCCCAAAATCAATCCAAATACCACTTCACCTTCCCAGCCCCAGAAAATGAACAATGACTTATGGACACTAAAATTTGGTGGGTCTCGGTCTAAACAAGGCTACGGGGCCAGAGTGGAACTCTTCAACTTGCAGGGGAAATCCTTCCTCATGTCTTATAGGCTGCATTTTAACTACATAAATAACATCATTGAGTATGAGGCCTTGGTCCTCAGACTCCTATTCGCATTAAGAAAGGGAATCACCCGCCTCTGAGCAATCGGTGATTCGGAGTTGATTGTTAAATAGGTTTGGAGCTAATATACTTGTCATGAAAAAAGGTTGGCCACATACCACAACCGATCATGGAGCCTCATTGAATATTTTTATTCCTTCGACATTGAACTCATTCCTTAGAAAATAAATTACATTCTGGATGCCCTTGCCGTATCCGCTAGCACCCTTGAGCCAATGCCTAGCTCATGGCTCTGGAAGTTCTCTGTTGAGATTGTCCCCACCCCATCCATCCCAGACAATATCACTCACTTTCAGGTCCTGGAGGATGATCATTATATTTTTTCCTTCATGCCCAATGTTGGCATCTTTGAGGATCAGATACTGGAAGAAAGAGATCACGACAATACCGGGCAGGGTGATGATGTAAACGGGATCATAGACTTGCCAAACAACACCATCCCAAAGGGGATGGTAGCTCTTGAACGCATCTTTGATTCAGACCCCTGGGGCTGAGAGAAGATATCATCCTCCTCTGAGGGAGGAAAATTCAAAAAGGATAACATCAGCCAGGCCGATGAAGAAAAATTTGTACACATTGGCACCCCCTGCTCCCCATAGGAGAAGGAGAAGATTCTCGTGGTTTTTTGAGAATACATTGATGTAATTGCATGGGGGTATGAGGATATGAACACCTATGACACATCCATCATAACCCATACCATCCCACTGAAACTAGATACTAAGCCCTTCTGGAAAAAGCAAATACCGGTGAACCCATTGATCAAACCTCTAATTTGTCAGGAGGTTCAAAAATTGCTATCATCCCAGATTATTTTTTCTATCTGGCACACAACTTGGGTTGCCAACCTCATCTCTATGAGAAAGAAAAGCGGTGAGATCTGCATTTGTGTGGATTTTTGCAATTTGAAAAAGGCATCTAAGAAGGATAATCACCCTCTCCCCTAGTTGGATGAGTTATTGCAAATTGTAAATGGATCCCAAATGATTTCCTTCCTTGATGGGTACTCTGGGTATAACCAGGTCATGGTTAAGTACGAAGATAGAGACAAAACAACATTCACCACCAAGTGGGGAACGTTTGCATACCAGAGGATTCCCTTTGGCCTTATTAACGTAGGGGCCACATTTCAAAAGGCTATGGACATTACGTTCGAAGGCCTAGCTATCAGATGCATAATCATCTGCATGGATGATATGACCGTCTTTTCTTGGGATAGGCGTGATCACTCTGCCCACCTCGCCCAAATTTATGAAAGATGTCACCGATATGGGATTTTCCTCAACATTAAGAAATGTATATTCAGGGTCACTAAGGGGAAGCTGCTTGGGCATATCATCTCTGAGAAGGGTATATCCATCGACCCTGAGAGAGTTGAAACACTGTTGATTTTATAGATGCCCGACAACAAGAAAGAAATGAGATCTTTCTTTGGAAAGATAAACTTTGTCAGGTGATTCATCACTGGATTTACTGAGATCGTAAACCACTCAATGATATGATGAAGAAAGACATGAAGCTTGAGTGGAGCCCCAAAGCAAAGCGAGCATTTTCTCAGATCAAGCAAACCATCATGGAGGCACCAGTCCTTGCAAGTCTAGACTATTCCCTCCAATTCCACATATACTCCTTCGCTTCACTATATTTTGCAGCAGCAGTCCTAACCCGAAAAGTTGAAGGGGAAGAACAACCTATTGCCTTTATGAGCCCCCCTTCAACAATGTCAAAGTTTGATACTCATCTTTGGAAAAGAGGGCATTTTCTCTTGTCTGGGCCGTGAAGAAATTTTGGCACTACATTCTCTGGAGAAAAGTGCATGCTATCATCCCAGGCCAGGCTATGAAATCTCTTCTACTATAGAGTGAACTGGATGAACGCCAGGAGAAATGGATGGCCATCCTCCAAGATTATGATCTAGAAATGCAACCCATGAAGATAGTCTAAGGCCAGGGACTATGCAAAGCAATGGTAGAAGGAACTCCAAACATTGTATGCCAAACTTACACAGTGGAGTCCGTCACCCAAGATCCATGGTATACCAATTTGGTGTACTTACTGCTCAACAATAGATGCCCAAAGGGGCTTCCTACAAACAAATGTCATGCCCTATGACTACAAAGCACACATTTCATGATAAAAAATGGAACGCTTTTCCACAGGTTCTATGAGGGAGTTTACCTCCGGTGCATAGATAGGGACCAAGTTGCTAAATTGATTAAAGAATTTCATTGGAAGTTTGGAACCAAACATGGCTTAGTAGATGCCACTACCCACCAAATTCTTCAGACTAGATACTATTGGCCCTTCATCTTCAAGGATGTCTACACTCACGTTAGGAGATGCCACACCTACCAAATGGCGGCACATCATGAGCAGAACCCGACCATGCCTTTGCAGCCAGTCTTTGAAGTTAGACCCTTGGCCCAATGGGCATTTGATTTTATTGGGGAGATCAACCCCATCTCATCTGCCAGCCATCGGTACATTTTGACTACTACTGATTATTACACCCGGTGGTCTGAAGCGTTTCCTTGCAAAAACAACATGATGTATGTAGTTATTAAATTCCTCAAAGAAAACATAGTCACCCATTTTGGAATGCCATTCACTATAGTGTGTGATAATGGTCTGGCATTTTCTTCGGCGCAATTACTTGAATGGACCTATGAAAGAAGGGTCACCTTAAAGTTATCCAGCAACTACTACCCCCAAGGTAATGGTGTTGTTGAATCCACTAATAAAAATATTTTGGAGGTGGTCAAACACTTGTTAGAATAAGCGCCCGGGACTGGCATCAAAAGCTTAGGTTCTCCCTCTAGGAAGATCACATGAGAATTAAGGAAGCCCTGGGGACATCCCCATTTCACTTGGTTTATGGCCAGAATCCAGTATTCCCTATCAACTTACAAATCTTGCTCTTACAGTTTATGTAGGAATTCAACAACCAGGATAACATTATGGAAGTTTGGCTTCTGAACTTGGTGAGAATGGAGGAACAAAGAGATGCGGCACTAGAACCCTTTGCGCGTCACCAAGTAGTACTTAAATGATAGTTTGACCAAAGGGCCCAATATAAGGCCTTTCATATTTCATACCTGGTCCTTCTTTGACGCAATTACTTGAATGGACCTATGAAAGAAGGGTCACCTTAAATTTATCCAGCAACTACTACCCCCAGGGTAATGGTGTGGCTGAATCCACTAATAAAAATCTTTTGGAGGTGATCAAACACTTGTTAGAACAAGCCCCCAGGATTGGCACCAAAAGCTTAGGTTCTCCCTCTGGGCAAATCACATTAGAATTGAGGAAGCCCTAGGGATATCCCCATTTCACCTTGTTTATGGCCAGATACAGTATTCCCTATCAACTTACAAATCTCGGTCTTATAGTTTATGCAGGAATTCAACAACCAGGATAACATTGTGGAAGTTCAGCTTCTGAACTTGGTGAGAATGGAGGAACAAAGAGACGTGGCACTAGAACACTTTACACGTCACCAAGCAGTAGTTAAACAATGTTTTGACCGAAGGGCCCAATATAAGGCCTTTTAGATTTCGTACCTGGTCCTCTTGTGGGACAAGGCCCAGCAAAAGAAAGAAAAGCACACGAAGTTTCAATAGCTCTAGCTCGAACCATATCTGATATCTGAGATCTGTGGGGCAAATACTGTTAAAAATACAATATGGGAAAGCAAGATGCTGGGAGGGGGAGGTGAATCAGATCTTCAACTTTTATCTCTTAAATCAAACTTATCCACAACCATACATAAATGTATTTGATCTATCATCTAGTAGCATTCATGATAGTAAATAAATAACACAAGACACATAATTTTTGTAACCCAGAAACCCAATAAGGTAAAACTAGGGTGGGGATGACACCCACAAAATCTTCACTACTAAAGCAATAAAGTGTGCCTGTTAGGGCTACAAGATTTGATCACAATATGTAATCTACCTTGTTAAAGGTTTTCCCGATTAAGAGCTATAGATCATTACAATCTACCTTGTAAAAGGATTTAAACTTACAACAAAGTAAGAACTCGGATTAGAGATTTAGAAAGGTTTGTTAGAACCACTCTGTTAAGATATTTCACCTGATACACTTGTTAGAATGCTTCAAGATCTGATCCTTTGATATGCACTCTGATGCTGATAACGGATCTCCTCTTTTCAATACCTTCTCTAATCTAATAATCTGATAAATATTTACTCCACTACTCACTGCACTTTCACTTTGCTAGATCTATGCTTCCTCTATCAAAACAACCTTCACACATCTCTCCTGTATGCATACACCTTCTTTGTTTGTGTCCTCTCTTAATTAGGGTAAGAAGAAATCTTCATATACTTTACGGATCTGGCAATTAGACCTAGATCAACAATCAGGATAAAATGCTTATGCTGCTTAGTCAATCCAATTTTATGATTGGCTACATGCCATGTAGAGGGATCAAATAACTAAATGCATAATTATCTCATTGAAAATATTAAATTCTTAGATATGTCATCCAAAAATAGTTTACCTCGAAATTAGTGTCAATCCTGACATACATAACAAAACTATCTTGCTCAGCACAAAAAGACTTTAGCGCTCGGCATGGACTAAACTTGGTAACCGTGTGACTCAGAAACTGTTATCTACTTGGAAACGAATGTGCCAGATAGCTTGGCCTATAGTGGATAGCTCAGCTGCAGTGATGACCGGCTAAAACTTCCTGGATAAATGATTAAGTGTGGGACACTAATGATCAACAAAACTTAGAGATCAACAATCTCCCCCTTTGATATTAGTGGCAAAGATACTTATCAATTACATTCACAAAATTTTCCTAAGTACAAAATGTTCTCCCCCTTATATTATACTTCATTCTTCATGCATTATCTACATAATATGCATGCCTTCAGCAAAGATATTTATACCTATTTTGGCACATCTTTTTTTTTGTTTCCTATCCTTTGCCTGTTTCTTGTCCTGTTTCCCTCTTATTTTTTTCACTGATAGTGTTGGGGGTTAAGTTGTATTTGTCCAAAAATGGTTTATGAAGTTATAAAATCAATTCAAAAGATGTATCCCAACTATCCTTAACAAACTTCATAACCTCCAACTTAACTTCTATCTCGGCAGCTAGACTTACCAAACTATCTGTAGTTGAGAGATGAGAATCTCTCTTGACCAATTCTCTTGCAGCTGTGAGTTCCATTTGAATAACCTCCAGATGAGGTATCAAATTAGCTTGGATTGTTATTATTTTGGTCCTGATTCGGCCATCTTCAGCCATAAGCTTGGCTAATCTCCTCTGTCCATGAGTCAATCTATCAAAATGGATGGAGCTAGAAACTAGCATCCATGCTCAATGAACTTGATGTTGACTTCATATTTAAATGCAACTTCTCAATAACTTGTTGATTCTCCTTTGTAAAGAATGTATCATCACATAATCTTTTGTATAATGAAAAGACATTATTTGCAACTTCCTCAAGAATCTCAACAAGAGAAGAAAGTTCAACCTGTTTGGTGGCAATCTCTCCAAATATCTTCTCCAAGACTTTGTTCTCAAATCTTCTCTCAGACCATTGCATCAAATTTTTCATGTGCCTCAATATTTTCATCAGTCACTTTCTGCACAATGTGAACTAACTTTTCTAGTATTGGTGCTTACTGATTTTCATTTTTTATATCAAAAGCTTTAACAAAAATATCCTTTATGTCATGTAGAACTTGCTTATGCTTTTGTTCCCTCTTCATTTCCTCTTCTCTCTTCTTCCTCTTCAAAAGGTCTTGAAGGGTC